>VZTF01003784.1:690630-1044338 GCA_013397755.1 Cnemophilus loriae | reverse complement strand
GGGGGGGGGAGGGAAATAGAGAGGGAAGAGGAGGGAGGAAAACTTGCTTACGGTGGGAAACTTGATGGATTTCTGCCCTGCCGACAGCAGCGCGGTGTGAGCAGCCCCTGGCCGGCTGGATGGATGATGGGAATCTCACCATGAGGCAGGTAAGCAGCCACTGCCCGCCGGCTCCGGGTACTACCGGCCCCAACCCCTGCCGATCTCGACTGGTTTTTTTTTTCCCCTCCTCTTTTTTATTTTTTCTTTTCTTATAATTGTAAGTTTCTGGGGTGGGAAACAAAAATTCTTCTTTTGCCCCCCTGATTCTCCCAGTAGGCAGGGATGCCATGCAAGTCATGGTACGTTTTGGATTTGTAGGGAGCATGGAAGCGGTTTGCGAGCTATGTAAATCAATTCCAGTTTGCCATGGTTTAAGTGCATTGTGTAGACTGTCTCGCAGCCCTGTTTGTGACATGCGAAAGGAAAGAACTTGCTGTGTTATAAGCCTAAATATGCCAATAATTCAGCCCAAGGATAATTTATTAAACAGCTCTGCATGAGTTCTTTGCCTGCCAGTGCTTTAATCTTCTGATTGTTTTAAAACGTGGTAGTTTCAAGCTGTCTTGCAGCTTCACAAAAGTACTTTAAGATGGGTTTTCTAGGGATTTTTTTCTAAGATTATTCAAATGAGGGGTTTTTTTAAGACTTCTATTCACCTGAGGAGACAAAAGGAGCTTTTATTTTCATTCTCACAGTTATAAGGCACAGTGACAATACGTTTTTTATTCTTGTTGTTCCTAGTTTTGCAGCAACAATGTACAGTTAGAAGAGCCTTGTGGGAGGAAGAAAAACTGGCTGTATCTTAACACTTAATCAAAGATCTGTTCCAGTTTAAAAAGCCAGTCCACCTCCAAAACATGCTTATAGTATGTTATTTTCTGAGTAGACAATGAGTAAAAATGAGGAAATGAGAAGTTTTCTAGGTTTTCTGTGTGGGTGTCATTCATTCAGTTCTCAAGGGGACTTTTATAGTGCATGTCCAGGAAATACATGTGTGAGGATTTTGCACCTGTAGTGCAAATGGAACATTTGTTTTATTCTCGCTTTCTGAAACCATGGTGGGAAATCCCAGCTTCCTCGCCAGTTTTCTCTAAGTTACAGGAGGTGAGGAAGGGTGAAGGAGAAAACATAGGTGATAAGAAGAGGAAATGTTTTGCTCCCACTAGCAAAATCACCACATTTTATACCTCTTTAAAGAGAGGGGAATTCTTGTCCTTGCGAAGCTCAATGAAGGGCATTTTATATACTCAAGTTGGTCAGCTGGATGCACGTAGTCATCAGAAATCATTATCACCACAAGAGGGTACTTTGGCACAGGGGGTTACCAACGAGGAGTGCGAAAGAAGCAGAAATGTTACAGGATGGCAATAACAAAGTGTAAAATGCTCCGTGAAACGTGCACTTTACTCTCCTGAAATATTTCTACCGAAAGAACAGGCTTCACGGATAATGAAGATTCATAAGCGGTGGGTTAAAAGAGCAAGGCAAATAAGTCTAATAGAGAATGGGGGGGAGGGGTGAATGCTAAGGGGCGCACGTACCCTTCAGAAGAGGGGGGAGACATTCCACCCTAGCGAGAGGCGCAGGCACAGGCGGGCTCGCTCTTGCCGGGCCCGTCCCGTCCCGGGAGGTGCGCGCTCCCGCAGGAGCGCTCCGAGGGGGAGCGCCCGCCTGAGCCGCGGCCAGCGGTTGTCTAAACACCTGCCCCTGAGTGCGGTTTCTCCCTCCCGTGCCAAGGGAACGGTTTGGGAATATTTCTCTGGGTTCGGTTGGTTTGCTGTGCACAAGTATTTTCAGTTTGGCAGGGAAAGTCTGTGGGCACTGCTAGGCCCGAGGGACAAAATGCAGGGAGCTGGATGTCGAGGTGGTGCTGAGCTACTGAGTGCATCAGCCCCTGTCAGCAGAACTCGTGGTTTAGCGGGAACTGAAGGTTGTGATGGGCTATGAAGTAACCGTGTAAAACGTTTAGGAAATCCATTACAGCAGACACTTAGAAGCAGGCAAGTCATGTACAGCTGGAGCCCTTATTCCTACTTCTAGCTGGAAACTGTTAGAGGAAAGAGGAACATGCAGAGGGTGACTTTTCCGTGGCCCTCCTATTCACAGCAACAGAGAGCTCTTTTTTACCTACTCTTCCACCTTGTAATCCTCTCTCCCTACCTGTCCTGCTGCTTTCTCTGCCCTTCCCTGATGCTCCCTCCCTCATCCTTACACCAGTTGGGATGGAGTGGGTTAACTCCTTCCTCTTCTCAGGCTCTGGGAGTGAGTGCTCCAGCTTTGAGAGGCTCTTGGTGGGAGCTACAGCTCAATTTGGTGTTGCAGGGTTAACCATCAAGTACATAGGCACATGGCAGCGTACTGCAGCTGCTGGAATGAAACCATGTACTATGCTGATGATTGATCTGACCCAAGGGCAACCCACGGCTGCTGAACAATAGCACATAGAAAGACAAATGCACTAATTTCCCCAATGGAAGTGGAGGAATTACTGTAGAAATGTAATATGCAGCCTGTTGATAAGATTCAACCTACCTTACTACTGTGCCAGTCCAATAGTCTCCAACAGGTCACAGGGGTTGGTGTAAATATTGCTTTGAGATTTGTAAATGAGACAGTATAAAGAAGCAGTCATTTTTAGCTGATCGTTGAAAACCTCAGCAAGAGGTTTCTTCTTGCTGTCTTGTAGAATAACCTCACAAATAAGGTCCAGCAACCAAAACAGGAACATTTCTATCCTATCTGGGAAACTATGCTGATCACAATGTACCAGTAAAAGTTTAAGCATCCACAGGAAATACACCCATTTGTCTGTGCTAGTGTGCTGTAAGACTAGTGTTAGGAAGCAGAACTGCAATTTTTAAGTGTATCTAACATGGTTGCAGAAAAAAAAAAAAAAGAACTAACAGACAAGAAAAAAGCTTTTGCAAGTAACACTTTTTTTTTTGCTTTACAGAGTACTGAGTTCAATTTACTATTTATAAAGTAAGGAAATTTGCAAGTGATGGAAACTCCTAAAGGGGTGCTCAGCCTTCATGAAGGTGGAGTTTTTGTGTGGCTGGATTCTCTGAGTTTGCCGCAGAACTGGAGAGGGCACTGTGGGCTCTGTTTTGTTTCCTAAGCCTACTTCTCAGAAAATCAAATGTTTGATGAATTTTAATACTTCATTTTCATTCCCTTTCAACCACAACATATCCCTGAAGTGCAGCTCACAGGAGTGTCATTGACAAAAAATGCGGCTCCTTATTTTGGCCTCTTCCTATTGAAGTACCATTGACTTTGAGCGAGGCAGTCTTAAGTCTTGAGCCCTTTGTCACATAAAGAGGTTCAACTAAACAACTGTTAACTGACAGGCCCCCTAAAAATGAAAAACTGTGTTTCTAAGGCATATAAAACCATTACAATTACTTATCGTGTCTGCAGTCATATGCCTTTTAGTGTGCATATAATTCACCAAGTGAATAAAAGCTGTATACAATTTCAGTGCAAAATATATGCAAAACTCAAAAACATCCCCTTTCCTTTCAGCTGTTTAAATTCTTAGCATGTGTTTCTTATTTCCTATTTTCTTTTGCATATCTTTTAAAATTCTTAATGCGTTCCTCTGTAGAAAAGCTATATTCTTATCCTGAAGTTCTGTAATCTTTGGCCCGGAACTAGGAAATTATAGAGTTCATCCTGGGATGTTTTGTTGTTTGTTTGGCCCATAAGGGAAGAAAGAGCATCTCAAAGAATGCTGCCTTTTTTTTGTGTGTGTACCATGCAGAATAAAGAAAACAAGTGTACAGAGTCCGCAGGCTGGGAGTGTATCAGTTAATTAGTGGCTGGACATTGCTCCGTAGGAAGCCTGGTGAGGATTTTTTGTGTGCGTATGTGTATGTGTGTTGTCTGCTCCCTTTGATCACTTGTGTGGTAAATAGACGTGCAGGGTAGCTATAGCAACATGTGCTGTAGGTTGGTGGGAACTGAGGGGATGGGATCCCCTGACAAAGGGTAGTTTGTTAGAGTGGTTGTTTCTGATTAGAAAAAGGTGGCACCAATCAGGGCATTTAAAAACTTCAGTTTTGCAAAACGCAAATGGATGTTATCAGTTTCAAAGTAATGCTTGTTTCTGTAGCTCTGCAAGAGTAGATCATGTGGAAGATTGGTGAGGAAGGGGGAGGGATAATAAAAAGCAGAAACATAACCCGTTTACTCTTTAGAATGTAAAAATATTCACGCTGGATGTGCTTTTTCTTGTGGTACTGCACTGTCCATGCAGTTTGCAAAAGAAGCTTTTGTAGGAGCCAAATTCCCACAGATGATGCTGCAAATAGTTGTGTTTTTAAAATATGGCTTCAGAAGGCACTGATGATAATGTGATGTTAAGTAGTGCATCTGATCCATTACCTTTCCCTGATTTCTAAGAGTTCCACGTACAATTTGTGATCCCAAGATCCTGTTCCTATTTCGGCAGCCTACCTGTAGAGGTCAGACTTGAAGCTCTCAAAATCTTCCCACGATAGAATTTCAACCTAAAGCTATAAAAATATATATCCATAGCCACTTTCCTCATTAACTTTATGTGGAATACTTTTTAAATAATGTTGGTTTTTCAGTGTCAGGTTATTAAGTAACACCACGTTCTGCACTGATGGAAGCCTGAAATACATCAAAATTCAGCTTCATTTCATGTCTTGAACAGAACCCAACCTAAAGCTTTTATTAGCGCCTGAATTATTTAGATGTGTATCTCCGTCTCTGTGATCCCCGCTAGGCCTCCTACCTTTGATGAGATCTGTCTCCAGCTCCCTCCCTCTGGCCTGCCCAGCCCTCTGCTGTGCTGGCTGCCGGCTTCCCACTGCTGCCTGGTCTCAAGGCTTCCCCACTGGCAAGGGACAGGGAAGCAGGCAGTGCCACAGAGGGTTTCAGCAGCTTCTGAGCACTGCAAAAAGTTATCAGACCTCAGAGTCCTGCCACAAAGTAGCACAAGAGGTAAGGGGTCTGCTGAAGCCTGGGGTCAAGGAAAATGAAATGCTGGGAACAAGGAGCTCGCGGTGGTAAACGCTCAGGGAATATGCTCAAGCTCAAAAAATGCTTCAGCGTTTGGAGAAACAGTTTGATTTGTCTGTGGGTGAAGACTGAGATGAGAGAAAGGAGCAGATCACTATTCACATACAGCCGTATTAATTGCTTTTTGGATGTGCACTGGAATTTGTTTGAACTGAATTTCAGACTTCGTAGGGTATTTCATTCTTTAGCCTGTTTTTGGTTCAAAGTCTTTATTACAGTCATGCAGCTTAGAGCTTCTAATGCTTTAGCAAGCTGTAAGGAATTACTGTATATCCCTGAGATCCCTGGCTTGCAGTGCAGAATCCAGCCTGTCTGAAAGCTGGGAAAAGCACTAAAGGGTAGGAAGCTGATTTTGATCTCTTTTCTAAACAGTAAAAATACTTCTTAATTCTTTAAAATTCTTTCCCATTTGCTGTCATGTCACGGTTGTTTATCATTAGTATTTATATCTTCCCAGGGGGATGTGGGAAGAGAAAAAAGCTGGCAAAGAGGCAATGTTTGTTTGGCCCAAAATTTTTATTGACTTTGTTGATTGCATAAGTGTTGAGATAACTGGGTGCAAGAACAATTTTAAGATAGTAAAACAAATAAAAGAAAGTCCAGTCTTTTATTCCTGTAAAAGGAATAAAAGGACAGTAAATGAAGCGATCCATGGGGCTGATATAGGATTTTTTTATTGTAGTCTGATAGTCTTTAAGCAAGATATTTATGGAGGAATACTTAACGGCCTCAAAAGGAGCTGGTGACACATTACGACAGTCGCTCCACATTTTGGGACAGGAAGGCCAACATATTTCTCATGCCTTTGGTGGCAGCAACATTTTCCTATCACTCTTCACCCAGGCTGCCTTGTGCTGCCAGTGCACCTGTGGGGCTCCAGCCTCTCTCTGGCACCCAGTGTCTGAGCAGGTGCCCAGGACTAATGGCATTAACTCATCTCTTTGGGTCTGCAGGTATTTAATTACTGAGCAGCTGCAGCAGGAGCTCAGAGAGACCCTCCTCCCCACACACACACACCAGAGTGGTAGGGCAGACTCATTTGTGATTCTGGCAAGCTGATGCACGTTGTAGACTCAGGTGAAGTGAGAGCTTGCTTAGATGAGACAACCGCCCCCCCCCCCCCACCCCATCTCTAGGATCTCCACCTTTTTTCTTTTTTTAACGTTTATTTGAGGCACTAGCCAAGACTGATGTTTTCTTTCAAAAAATACTGAGAAAACAGTATTTTATGGCAAAATTGTTCTCAAAAAAATTCTATTCTTTTTTCAGTAGTTATCCCATATGGAAATATGATCCGTTTTAGTTTGGGGTTTTGTTAGAGGTCGGGGTTTTTTTGATTTTTTTTTTTTCTTTTTAATTTGCCTTGTTTTGTGTGTTAGTTTGGGGATTTTTCTTCCTGAGAGGTAATTGGAGACATTAAAAAAATAAAAAAAGAAGAAAACAAAAGGAAAAAAGAAATGCTACACACTTTCATACATTTATATTTAGAATTGGAGTTGCCAAATCTAGCCACTCCATCATAAGAATAGCATCCCAATTTCAAGGAACTCTTCATCACCAAGCAAGCTTCAAAGGTTTTGGAAGAGGTTTTGGTTTTATCATTGGATTGTACTGGGTTTTCTCTCCATAAGATTATGCCCTTATTGCAAAATCTATGCATTTTACAGGAAGGTGTACACTCTATTTACTTCTCCTTTGTGGACCACAAAGGTCTGCATCTGTCTCCTGCCTCCACTTTTTTCCTCCTTTGTAACCACCTCCAGCTCCCTGGGTAGTGAGATCTCAAGCCCTCAGCCTGGTCTCTGGTTCCACCTCAGCCCTGAAGGCACGGATACAGACAGATCTCTCTCTTACTACTTGTGTTTCCGCTCTTGTTGGAATTGCAAGAGGCTGTATGCAGAAACCTATGCAACTCTGTTAATAATCTCACTGAAAAAGACGCGTGTTGTAAATCTGATGTGCAGAGGAACCACAAGAATAGGGGAAAGGAAGGCTGCCCTGAGCAAGGAAAAGGACTGAACAGTCCTTTTGGGGCAGTGCGTGTGGATAAAGCTCTTGTACAGGGACACATCATTGTCAAGCACAGACCAGGTTCGTCCATACTGTGATACTCGAGAGATTGTGTGTTCCTGGGTTACGCCTTGTGTCCAATGCCATCAATACTAGCCTGCATTTCCTCGCTGAGAGATGTCAGCTATGTGGACCTTGTTCTGGACAACTTACGAAGCTTAGGTTTTGACCATACAGGTCAAAATTTACCCTATCCCACCAGCACCTATTGAAATGGGTAAAGGGTTAATGACTTAATTTCTAACTGGAGAACTTCAGAATTATAGTTTAGACAGAGATTTCAAACTGGGATTTAAGCAGTTCAAAAGTGCACTGTATTGTTTTGGTCTAATTAACACAACATGGTGATAAGACATTAAAGCAGAGTGACAACACTATACATTGATAACAGGGGACATTAATGCCTGAAGACACAGTCTACATTGTAAAAATCGGGGGAAAAAAGGGCTTATTATGTTAGATAGGTCAATGTGATTTGACCTAGTTTTGCTTTGCTGCTTGGAAATTATGTCAGTATTTGTTATGTCATCTCATCTCCTTGGATGAGCAATTTAACATCCTTTTGCATTGCAGTGTTGTCCTAATATTTTAGATATTTACTTGCTCTCTAAAAGAATCCTTCCGGCTAATTCTAGAGATCTGGGAAAAACTGATACAAAACAAAAACCTCCTATAACCAGCTTCCCTTTTATATATGTCCTCTTTCAACAAAAAGGAGTAAATCTGATCACAGCAAAATTTTAGCTACAAATTCTGAAAAGTATCTCATTCCTTTTGTATTTAAAACTCAATAAAGTTCACGAATACAAAATGATTGTGCTAACTCATATAGTGTACGCCTTTCCCACAGAGGTTTTTAATTGCTAAAACCCAGCATTTTTAACTTTACCTAGATGCTTATGTAAAATAGAGTGGCTTAAAGGAACCACACTATACACTTCCCTGAAATGTAAGGTCTCATACGAAGTCATCAGCATTTCTCTTGGAAAAAAATGAGGTGTTTTTTTTCAAGTCTTCAACAAAATCACACGCCCTTTCCTTCGTATTTATGTTTACATTGGTTTTTTCCTCTGCTACCATCTGGACTTGTAAGGCATTTGCCAGGGCTCGAATTGTGGTACATCAGGGAACAACCAGGGGTTGTTATCGTTACTGTAGAAGTTACTGTTCTTAGCTCTAATGGAAAAATTTTGCTGTTACAGTATTTTGGTAAATGTTAGCAAAGGAAAGCTCTCTCTCTTCCTTAGCTTCACCTATCTTCTCACAGCTATGTTCCTTACCGTGTTTAACAAATGAAGGGTATGGCAAGGTTGCACCTTTTGCTTCTTAACATTTCTTGGTCCAAAATGGACAGCTCTGAAGCTTGATTTTTCTTCTGCTGAAGTCAGTGTTATTGGGGAGGTCAGGTGGATCACCTGTTCGAAGTACTCTTATTGTAGTTATTCAAATACATCTTTTGTGACAAATGCTGAACAGATCAGGTGATAGTGTGAGAGCAAAATCAGGCTTTCTTTCCCAGTTTTTCTTTTTGCTTTTTATTTTAATTCCTATTTTCTTGAATAATAAGAAATTTGTTCTTGAGTTTTAGCATGAGCTTGTTCCTTGCAGTGTCAAAATATTTTAATGAGCTAAGTAAGAGCTGTACAAGTTCTTCACCATTTCTGCACAAATACATCTTCAAAAGGTCCTGCTTACTCAGAATGTTCAGCTCAAGTAAAATTTAAAATTGTAACAGCTATCTGAATTCTTTGAGCATACTTCAGATGCAAATGCTCTTACATCCCTTGTTAACCAGCTTAATTGGAACAAAAGCCCAATATGAATGAGTGTTCAGAGGTGCCTCTTCTTTGCTATAACATTTGCTCTTGATCCTTAATTGAGCCTTGTTACTGAAGGTTAAAAAGTCCTCCCACAATTTAACTCTCCTTGAATGTCTTGACTGCAAAAGAAACTGTCAGGGGAGAATTGCTATTGCTTCCCATGTGCCTCCTCCTTTTAAACAGAACTAAAGTGTAAACTGCTTATGAGGGATTAGCAATGACTGGAAATAAATATCACATATCCCGAGTAATAAAAGCCTCATGCATGAGGAAGATGATGACTGTGGGCTGACAACATGATTCACATAGCTAGCAAGACTGTGCATGGATAGGGATTCATGGAAAGTTCTCACTTCCTGTATTCCGGAGATTCTGGCCCAACCTTCTCTTCAGCACAGGTTGCTACAGCAATTTCCTCAAACAATATTGAGAATTTCCAGCGCATGAGTCCACTGCATTCCTGGGCAGCCTCTTCCAGTCTTCAGTTGCTCTCATGGGAAAGACTTTTTTTTTTTTCCTCTTCAATCCAAACAGAATTTCTTTTGCAGCACCTCATGCCCGCTGCCTCTTGTTCTGTCAGCAGGCATCCTTGTCTAGAGACTACCTCCGTTTCCTCTGTGACTAACTTTGTAGATATTCAAGTGCGATTAGATCTCCTTTGAACCTTCAGTTCTCCAATGTGAGTAAACCTGTCTCCTTCAACCTTTCTTCATCTGTCGAGTGCTCCAACCCCCCTAATAATCCCAGTGGCCTCTGCTGGACCCTTCTCAACTTCTCCAGCTGAGGGACCACAAGTGGTCACAGTATTCCAGGTGTGACCTTGTAAGTAGACTGAAATAGCCATATGTCTTGGGTTACTGACTGCACTCTTACTGGTGCAGCCCAGGAGGCTGCTGGCCACCTTCGCTGTTGGGACACACTGCTGGCTCCCATTCAGCTCACTGCCTGCCACTGCCCCCAGGCCCCTTTCAGCAGAGCTGCTCCTCCAGCCCACCAGTCCCCAGCTTGTGCTGCTGCTTGGGATTACCTGTTTCCAAGTATAGAACATTACATTTATCTTTGTTTAAGCTCACATTATGGCTTAGTTGATAAAGTTACTTTACAGCCTCCGAGAGGGACTTTCTGGCAAGCACAACAACACAAAAACAAGCCCCCAAATTTTCCCTGTTTAAGTTCATCTTATTGCATGATTGCTCACAAAGGGCTTTAGTTATTTCTCAAGCATCATCTGTCTTTCTGGACCAGAAATCCTGGAGTATTAGATCATGGATTTTGTCTAATTTGTATATTTCCATGATGTTTTTTATTGTGTGTTCCTATGAATTTATACCTCTAAATATTGTAGAAGAGTTAGCTTTGGGAAGACAGATTGTGTCATTTTGGTCTTAAAAATCTGGAAACTGTTACTGCAGAAAACAGGTTTATGGAGAAATGCACTTTATTTCCCCATTTGTCTTGAGCTGATGATGTAGGTATGCACCAAAAGACACTAATAACCAATGGTGCTGATTTTTTTGCCTAACGTTCCCTTGAGTTTTCAGAGTAATTCCAGTACACTTTCTTAGTCCAAGGATTTTTTTTTTTTGGCTCTTTGTATCAAGCTTTGCTGACCCCTACCCTGACACTGCTCTAGGTTTTCTGTTACTGCCTCCTCACTTCTCTGTCCCCAGTTTTTTGACTTCCCGCTCCTTCCCCAGAAATCTGAACAACACCATACCTCTCAGAACTGTAAGGTAAATGCACGGGAAAGAGAGGGGAGGTGCTGTCTCAATCCCTCCCCTTTTTCAAATGTGCATTTAACCTCGTTGGGGAGGTATAACTCCTGGCCCTATCAATGTGAAGCTGGAAGTTTCATCATGACAAACTTGGTTTTCCCTGTCTCTTCCTGTCCTTCTAGCACTGAACTGGAATTGCAAATTTTTCTTGAAAAATCCTTAAATAGAAAATCCATTTTAGCCTTTCTGAAGATCTTTTGGCAGATGTTTGTGCCACTGGTTGGTGCTATGCCAAGGGATGTCTAAGTGTGTTTGCTTTTTTAAGGTACTTGGGGAAAAGGAAGGGGAAGAGAAAGGAAAGAAAGGGGAAGGTCTGGCTGTTTGTGTTATTCCTACATAATTGCAGGGGAAGCAGCTCTACTTTTCTTGAGAGCAGTACATTTTAAAATATCAGGGTACATTCCTGAGACTAGGCTAGGTTACTCAGAAAATAAAGTACAGAAGAGAGGGACAGAGAGGCACAGAGGGAAAACAGCTATGTGGGAGAGGAGACAAGGAGGAACCTGCAGAGAAGGAAAAGATTAACCATCTCTCTCCTTCAAATTGCATTAGGAAAGCAGAGGAAGCAGTCTTTATACAGAAATTGAGAATGAACCTTGTTTGGTAGTTCAAAGTCAGAACTTGCCTTGGTGAGCACAAATGAAAGAGAGAGGAATAGCACAGAAACTTCAAGAACATGGAGACAAAGAGAAGGAAGGTAGAAGACAGAAAGGTAAGGAGGATAAAAAAGACCTCTGACGGCTTACAAAGGCGGTTAAACACTTACAAGCTCCTTGCAAACTGTCTGGCTTTTCTCTTCTTGAAAGAACCATTCCCAATGGTACTTGTTCTTCACATTGGCATTGCAGTGTAAGGGTGTAACGGGATGATCAATGGAGTTTTGTTTTATAAATCCTCTGGAAAACTATTTTCCTAGCATGCTTTTCTTTGCAGTGTCTCTTTAAAATTCATAAGAGTATTCTGGGGTGTTGGGTATTTTAATGTCTGTAAATGCAGCTAAAATATAAGGCTTAGTTTCCTGATCAAACTGCAAAGCTTCTGACTTTTTCAGTCTTGCAGTCATTACATAGTGTGTGCAAATAAATGTTCTCTACTATTTACTGAAACCTTGCACATGAGGGCTAGAGTTACATGTAATCCTTTAAAAAGTCAAATATACCAGTAACTTCAGGCATCTTCATTTCTGAAATTTTTTAGCTGGACTTCCAGGGCAGCATCGATGTAAAAAAATTCTGAGAATAATTTTTACCATAAGATACTGTTGAAAAAGGTCTTTGTTCCAATCGTAAGAACATTACTCCTGATGAGCTTGTAGGTCTTCCACTGTGTGAATAAAGACTCGCCCTGTAGAAGTGACAGAACCAAAACTTTTCCCCCATAATTTCATGACTTCAGTTCCATGGGAAAAACTAGTTTTTGTGATAAAGACATTTGATGTAAATGGTACTATGAAAGGTATATAACCTAAGTGGTATCATGATATGGTGAGATGTGCAATGCTGTACTTAAGGCCAGGCATAAGTCCAGCCATTATAGCTGAAAGGCCAATGATAATTAGTTTTCCTAGCTTTGGACTGTTTTATTTGAAAGTTCTGTGCAAAGGTATCCATAGGAGATTTAAAAGATGTGTTAATGTGCTGTGCTGTGCAGATCTACACTAAGCAGTATAGGGATGGCATATGCACTGCAGGAAATGAAACAAGCTTGGGGATTTGCTCATATTTACAATAGACATTTATTTACTTAGTGTGTTCTTTCTTGTGTAGGGTGAAAAGGTTACATATGTCTTCAGGTGATAATGGACGAATTATTTAATTAATAGGGGTGATTTTGCTCCAAATCAGAAGGTCAAGAATCTTTTCCCAGTGTGTGGGAAAGAACGATACCCAGAGTGATTAACACTCAGAGGAAATTTCTGAGTTTATTTTGGCTGGTCTTTAGTTGATAATTCCCTTGGCTAAAGGAATGCCCTGCTCCATGTCAGTCACCATGTCCAGAGCTTAACTTTGAATAGCAGTTATTGCTCACACATGTTGGACTTGTCAACTCTTGTTTCAGAAACAGGATGCAAATTGGCACATAGGTAAACTATAGTATTTGGGGGTTTTGTTTCTACTTTATTGTTGTTGAAAGACTCCAGTTTTTTAAAAAAGGAAATATAGGAAGGTTCTTGGTATAAGTCTGTTTGTATGAATTAAGAGACTTCATGCCACACTGCTTTGTTATATGGGCAGAAGAAGTTTGACAGATAGAGGTAAAGAGAATAGGAAAAACAATTTTCCGGTAGCTCAGAAGGGCACAAGGAACATCCACTCTTCGAATCTTAATTATACAAGATGGTATAAAAGATCAAAAGCCATAAAAGCCTCCAGAATAGCTCAGAATGAGGGAGATGAATAGCTAGTGTTCTTGCACTAGCAGAAAATTATTTGAGGGAAATTGCAAATGATAATAGGAAGTTGACAGTGCTCGTACTAAGAAAGGCTGCTCCATAAGACAATCTAAATCCCCAAATCTGACCTGGGAAATTTCTGTCCAGACTCTAGATGTATTATCAGTTTAACTCTGAGCATGTAAAATGCATTGACCACATTTCCCAAAGATTCAGAGCATTTTATTTCAGTGGATGAAATAATTCACAGATGTTTTACTATGCCAAAACTTGGCTGTGGTTTAAAGCATCATTTCAAAGGTTTGGTACAAGGTTGTGTTTTTCATATTTTGCAGATTTATCTGTATCTTTTAAATGCAAACGTGCTGGAACAGGAATCCTGGACTTGCGCCAGTCTGTGGTCTGTAACCTTTCCATATGTCCATGCTGTGACTGAGGAGTTTATTATTCAGCTTGTTTGGGTGGTGACCTCCAGTTGTCCCAGTCTAACAACACAGGCAGTTCTACTTTCATGTCAGCCACTATATGTCCTTTATATCCACTATATGTCCTTTATTCACCTCAGGGGGGAGGACACAGTCTAAATCAATTTATGCTTCTAGTTTTCTAATACCTGTTTATACTTCCCTCCAGAGTGCCCAAAAGTTCAGCAAAGACTTCCTGCAGTTAAGTGGAAAGAATCAGGGAGCAGCTCAGATGCAGAAACCACAGCAACTGCCCCAAAAAACTTAGGAACAAACACAGGAACTTCAGTCTGAAAACTGATGTGAAAAAACGGTGGAGTGAAAATTTTAAATACCTGAGTTGAACATGAGTTTATCTACCTTACTTAACTGGATTTTAGATATCTGGGTCTAAATCTGTGGCTTATTACTTTTATCAAAAAGGGGGGCGATATATAAGAAGGGACCTGCAGAATCATGCCTTTCTCAGAAATACCTTGCATAACTAATCTTTATCATCTGTGAAATCCAACTTCAAATGATGTGTGGATTGACATACAGAGCTGAAGCCTCCTGGTGCTATGTTGGATATTCACTTAACTAATGAAGAAAAGTGGTGGAAAGACTTTAAATAGATTGTGGTAAAAATATTTTGTAGCATAGGTTTGATCTAGGCAGAACAATACAGAATAATAAAAATAATATTGACCATTTGCTGTTCTCTGAGAAGTCAGGGTAAGTGAAGGGTTACTCTGTTAGTGTTTCAGCAAGGTCAATACAGCATGAAGAAACGGGGTGTGGAGAAAAGGCATCTTCAGTAGATATTTTAAAGAAAATAAAAAAAACCTCATGCTAGCCTTAAATCCAGTAATACTCTTAGTTTGCTGTATTCTCCCCTCATCCTTATTTAAAAAGATTAAAATAGAAGTGTTTGGCTTTTTAAGACCAGAATAGTATTTACAAAATGAGACAGCAAAAGACTGCGCTGTCTATAAAAGACATACTTTTTAAAACCAACTTCAACAGGAAATCCAAATGTGATATTCCACAGATTTAAAAGAAGCCATTCATAGGCATTTGCATATAATTAAACATTTGCAAGAAATTCAGTGACCCATTTAATATACGTGAGGGAAGGGATATCACCCAGAGGGAGCTTGACAGGCTTGAGAAGTAGACAATGTGAACTTAACCAAGTCAGGGCAATGCCCAGTGTCAATACAAGCTGAGGGATGAAGGGATTGAGAGCAAGGCTGAGGAGAAGTACTTCGGGATACTGGTGGATGAGAAGCTGGACATGAACCAACAGTGTGTCCTTGCAGCCCAGTAGGCCAAGTGCTTCCTGAGCTTCATCAAAAGCAGGCTGATGGAGGTGATTTTGCCCCTCTGCTCTGCTCTGGTGAGACCCCACTCGGAGCACCGCATCCAGCTCTGGGGTTCTCAAAACAGGAAAAACATGCACCTGTTGAAGCAGGTCTGGAGGAGGGTCACAAAAATGATCAGAGGGGTGGAGCACCTCTGCTATGAGGACAGGCTGAGAGAATTGAGATTGGTCCGCCTGGAAAAAAGAAGGCTCAGAGAAGACTTTATTGTGACCTTTCAATAGTTAAAGGGCCTACAAGACACCTGAAGAGGGTCTATTTTACAGNACATCCAGCTCTGGGGTTCTCAAAACAGGAAAAACATGCACCTGTTGAAGCAGGTCTGGAGGAGGGTCACAAAAATGATCAGAGGGGTGGAGCACCTCTGCTATGAGGACAGGCTGAGAGAATTGAGATTGTTCAGCCTGGAAAAAAGAAGGCTCAGAGAAGACTTTATTGTGACCTTTCAATAGTTAAAGGGGCCTACAAGACACCTGAAGAGGGTCTATTTTACAGGGGTGTGTGGTGATAGGACAAGGGGCAACAGTTTTAAATTGTAAGAGGGTGGATTTAGGTTGTCTATAACGAAGAAATTTTTCACGATAAGGGTGGTGAGATACCCAAACAGGTTGTCCAGAGGAGTTTTGGATGTTCCATCATNGCCTGGAAAAAAGAAGGCTCAGAGAAGACTTTATTGTGACCTTTCAATAGTTAAAGGGCCTACAAGACACCTGAAGAGGGTCTATTTTACAGGGGTGTGTGGTGATAGGACAAGGGGCAACAGTTTTAAATTGTAAGAGGGTGGATTTAGGTTGTCTATAACGAAGAAATTTTTCACGATAAGGGTGGTGAGATACCCAAACAGGTTGTCCAGAGGAGTTTTGGATGTTCCATCATTAGAAGTGCTCAAGGTCAAGCTGGAGGGGGCTTTGAGCAACGTCATCTATTGATGTTGGTGCCAATAGCAGGGATGTTGGACTATATAATCTTTGGTTCAGGTTGAAAAGGTTTACATTCTATGGTTCTATGAGGTTTTTTTGTTTATTTAGGTCATGTTTTGAACAATATTATGGGATTTCCTCTTTTAATAAGGCATTCTAATCTTGATTAAACCATGCATGACTGCATTGCAGGAAGTGTACTGATTTAACTGGAAATTCTCTGGATATACTCTACTTTTGAGATAGGAGTCTTCTGACAGTATCGTCACTGACAATGGGGATATCTATGTCTTAGCCCATTTGCTACTGGCTTCTTTTGTAGTCCATGAATATAGGTACTTCAGGAATAAGATTTTTCTTTGCACTAAAACCATACAAAACCATAAGATGAATTGCTTCCTTGAAATGCCTATTGAGTAGAAAAGGATCCCAGGATTACAAGGATCTTGTCATCTGTAGGCTTCTGTATTTTGGACACATTTACTTCATCAGATGAACTGAAATTTAGTATCATTTAGAGGGGGCTTTGTTTTCCCTGACGTCTGCTGTAGGCCGTTCAAAGATAGCTGTAGAAGACATGCAGCAAAATCTTTCTTTATGTTGTTTTTTCTGATCTAAAGTCAGTTGAGATGAATTTCAGCCTTTATAGAGAGCGTGACCAGCTAGGGTTAGCAGAGTGGTACTACAGTCTCCTTACAGCTTATTTTAAGTGCTCAATGGTATTTAGTCACGGTGAACTGAGTGAGGGCACAAACTGACAATTTAATATCAAAAATGTTGACTTCAGAAGGATTTCTCCCATCCAGAATGTAATTATGGTATTACACCCTGGAGGAATCCTAATGTGAGTCTTACCTGTGGAAGGAAATGTTGCCTACTTCATACCAAACATTTTTATCTTCATAAACCAGGACTGCAGTCATGAATATCTCCCGTCTTTTCCCACTCATTCCCATTATTTCACATTTTCCTGTACATTCTATTTCTGAAACTCCACCTTTCCCATTTTCCAATCTTGCGCACACTTAAATTTTTGTCAGATTTTCCTGAAGGTGAGAAGATTTTGGTATATTCAGTTCCTTTGTCCACATTAACAAGTCCTGCTGGACCAGTTAACAGCAGATCAGGAGAATGAAATGATTGGTGCAGAGAACCCAATACCCAGATTATACACATTTTTTTACCCATACTTTACTCCTTATAGTCAGGGCCTGAGGACTTCATTAGCAGCAGAAGGTCTTTATTAAGTGCTCATCATCTCTGCTATTTCATCTGAGAGGATGAGACTTCATGCACTCCAGCATTAGTCAGAGATGTGAATCCAAGCCTGATTAATGGAGAGGATTGGGAGGTTTCTTAAAAGTGTTCTCGTGACCTGAACTAAAGCACTATCGGAAAGACATACAGCAAGCACAGCTTCTGCTTTGCAAGGGCACAGATATCCTTGAATTAGCATTTGTACTGCTCATTTCCCTAATGCATCTTTCCAAGCTGGGCTCATCCTGAGTGATGGTGCTAACAATGCAGATACAGCTAATGAGCAAGCCACGCTCAGAGGCTTGTAGGGCACAATGATGTGACTGCCCCTCAAGTGAGGAGGTTAAGTTATACATGAGTGAACTTGAGTATTCCGAGCACCGTAAAAATGATGAAGGGCAGGCTTAGAAGGAGGAAGATGGGTTTGGGTCAGACTGGCAGAGGAGAGTACTAATGCTAAACAGTGTTATAGTGCTAATCCTTTTAACTTCCTCTCTGGGCTTTGTTGCCAGACCCCTATTGGGGCCTGATTATTCAGACTTTGCTCTGTCTTCCCAGGCACCCGCTTTGAGCAGAGCTGCCTCTTTCCATAGTTAACAGGGAGCTGAACTGCAAAAGGCAGCTAGTGTTTCTTCAAGGTGGGAAACAGGTTTTTACTGTTAAAACATTGTAACTCAACCAAAGTTGTGGAATATCTGCTGACCAAGCATATGAATGTGTTTAGGATGTTATACTGCTCAGAATTATGGGAGTATTGTATCTGCATTGCATTATTTCTTATCTCGGCTAACCATGGAAAGATCTCTTCTATAGAAAAGCTCAGGAGTACATAAAGGCACTGTTGTTTCTTGGAGTTAGTGAAGCTATGAAACGCATGAACTTTGCCCCTTGTCTCTACAAAAGATTTGCCAGTTCTATGAATTTTAAATCCATGGGAAATTTTTGTTGCCCTCAGCTGCTGGGTTTCAATGGCTAAAACTCTTTTTGAAGTTATGCTTGAATGCTATTTTCTTTATAGCTTCCAAAATGACACCTTATGTTTTTCGTGCATTCATAACACTGAGAAAAAGATGAACAAGTGTTCCCTGTTCAACCAACCATCATATATCATCTGATCTGTTTGGCTGCTTGAATGTAGTGATTAAATGCCCATATTTCCGAGAAATACTAAAATATGTTTAGCAGTTTGGTGTTTTAAAAACCAGGAATAAAAAGGCAGATGTTATGATCCATGAAGGAATAGTACACACGAACTGGGGGCAGGGCGCAAGAAAACTGGAACTGTTTCCTGTGTAATAAGCCATGCATGGCAAAGACTCTAAGGAACGGCCGGCAGCAAAGAGCTACCTACAGCGATGTAATCATTTTATGTTCCATTAAGGCCTCGTTATTTTAGAATTTGTACAGATTTATGCTGCAGGAAAATATGAAGCCAGTTGTACAGCTCTGGTAAGGAAGAAAATCAAACTTCAAAGATCTGGGCTGTCATTTAGAAGAACTGAATCCATCAAATTCTGATTTTTAACTGAGTATTTTGGAGATGAAAAGGAGAGAATTTTGATTCAGGAAGGAGATGGTAGCACACTGAGCACTGGAACTGTCATGGCACACATGGGCATTTGCAAATGGCAGTTTTTGGCTATGTGACTGTAGCTTCATTTTTGCTTACTCAAGATGATGGGCAGAAAGAGCACCCTGTATTTGCAAGGTCACTAGAAACGTATTATATGGATCTGTTTTTAAAGACTACTGAGAACTTACTTCTCAAAAAAATCGGACACAAACTGGATATATAAAAACCATGTATTTCATATGCCTTTTTTGAAAATAAAAGGTATAACAGTAAGAAAGTGAAAAAATTAATGTGCCTTCAATTTTCCCATCTGTATTATAAACCAATATCATAACCAAAACCATTCCAAGATACATCCTGTCTGCTGAGTCAGAAAAAAACCAAAAGATCCCAATTTGAGAGCTCAGATAGGTCTCTGCATCTACATTTTCTTCTCTAAGGAAAACTGTGACTTGTGTCAGACAATTGTTCCATCACTTCCCCCTTGGAAATCCAGCCTTACTATTAGTTTAACAGTCAGACATAGTCCTAACTTAAAATACATCAGGTAAAACCCATTGATAAATCTTACATCCAGATTTCTGTCTGTAGTGGTGTGTCCAGCTTTACAGATACAGAAGTTTCTTCAAAGAGGGTGGTGAGAGAACAGTGTTGTCAAACACCAGATTGGCAAAAATGTGATTTTGTTGATTATTGGAACCATTGTCCCTAACAGCATTCCGCTAACCAATTCACTAACCAGTTGTCCTGGACAAGTCAGCCTGTTCCAGATTCTGTACCATCACAGAACTCCTTTCCACTCCCCAAGCATCTGAGAAAGGCAGATAGGAAACCCAGTGGAGGTTTGATAACACTGACCATAAAAAGACACCCTTTCCCCCTATATCTTATCCACATATTCTTACAATGTAATTTTTCTGATATAAACAAATACTTGCTCCTGAAATATTTGAGTTGAGAGCAGGCCCTCATCCTTTAATATATGAAGTAGTAGAATAAAAATATATATGTGAGAGTGCTTTAAAAGATTGTGCATTCAAAATGTTTTGTCCTAAGAACAAGCACCATTCAATGTAGTGGGGATCATTACCAAACAAGAAACTGATCCTGAGAACTAACTTCATCTGCTGCAGCAGGGTGATATTTATCTTCAAACTAGACAGAAGAAATCTTTTCAAGCCCTTGAGCACAGGTCTGACTCAAAGTAAAGAAAGATATTTATCAGACAATCTCAAGTGGATGGTGAAGTATTATGCTTTGAATTGTTTATATTCTCCTTTCTCTCCTTTATATTATTTTAAACTCTGTTTTCTCAGCATCTGAAGTAGGATATCCATGTTCCTGATGCAACATGAACATACGTGATATGGAGTTTTTCTTGTCTGACTTTTTAGGGGGAGGCGTGCTACACAAATGTAACTGAAAAATTTACATCACTCACTGATCGAGGGCTCAGGTTTCATATGTCTGATTTACACTGTTCAGACCATTAGTGGTGGTACAGGCATGAATAATTCCGTTCGTAATACTGTCAGACACTTCCCCGTTACTTCTGTGTAAGACCTGAATAATACAATTTACTTTATTGGCTTTGGTAAGTGAAAATCATTCTGGGTGTTGTGGTCAGTCACTTATTTTGAAATTTTTCACTGTGTAGCTCTCATTTCGAGGCTCTCTCACACAGCAAATGTTTCGGGGTTTTGTTGCTTTTTCCTTGTATACACAAAATAGGAATTTTTCACACAAGTGAAATGGATAACATCTAAAGATAGGCTGATAATACCATGCAGTTATTTATGTGGTTCATAATTATAAACCACTTTGATCACATTTTGATTGTGTACAAACGGTCCAGGCCACCTTCCATCTAGAGACAGTTGCGAAGCCCAGTTTGACTTCGTAATAAAGCACTCAGGAAGACAAAGACTGTGTTTTTCAGAATTGTGTTTTTGTGCTTTCATTTCCAGGAAATGCTAATTCTTATGACTTCATAACCCAGGTACAAATATAATACAAAGCCATAGATCTGAAAAATACGTGGGGTTTTTTGAGTATTAGCCCTTCAACATTTTAGAATAATTTCTAATAATATAAATGTTGAAAGAAATAAAGTTTCTTTGCTAAAGATATTCTGTGCTCTGGATGTGTGATAAAATCCCAGCATGAATACACAGCAAAATGAAGTATTAACTTTCTTTGCTTCCTATAGAGTTCAAAATGTTTTGCTCCTGTGGGATTTAATGTAAGTGATGCTGGATGTTTCGTCTACAGCATTCTATTCACCTTTGAAAAGCCTAGGTTATAATCTGATTTAGATGATGATTGAAAGAGCTCAGTGGTCTCAGTTTAGTTCCTTTTCTATTAAATCACCATCAGACACTTAACACAGTGCTGATCTTGGCAATAACAGACTCATTTTGAGGCATACTGGCACTATTGAAGTAAAAGAGGCATGGAGTATAAACGTTGCTCTAAAAAAAACTAAATCCAGCAAATTCACTCCTTTTAAACAGCATAAACATTTATGGCAATTTTTCAAAGCTGAATCCTACCTACTGCATGGGATGCCTTTATTTTCAGAGATGATAGATTATTCTGCATTACAAATGGCAAAGATACTGATATCGCTGGGGAAAAAAAATCCGCAGTTGATCTAGGAATAAGCAAAAATGTTGCCTTAAGTAATAAAGGCAACAGCAAAGACTTCTTTTCTTGAAAGGAAGTTTCTCAACCTGCATTATTATGTTTTGAACAGAAGGATCAGCTGTAGTTTTTTTAAAATGCCATGCTAGTTAATTCCATTTCTGTAATGATCTGTGGATCAAAAACTATGCATTGCAGGCATCAGTAAAGGTTTTTGCAAGATACAGGCTAGACACAGCAGAAGAAAAAGGTTTAGAGTCTAGCACTTCAGGGAGCTAATGTGTTTTAAAGCTACTACTCAAATGGACCATAGCTTAATCCCTGTGCTGCCAGTCAAGATAGTGATTAAAAATCACCCATTCAGGCAATTGCTTCTGGGTGTTGATGTGCCAAGTTGTGGGCGTGGAGTTAAGAGGCTGGAGAAGAGGAGGGTTTATGGATGTATGGCTGATGTTTGACCAGCTGAATCTCAAAAACTGGCAGAGGAAAAGGGAAAAACTCATCTTGCCCCAGGAGGGAGGAAAAAGAAAGAACAAAGCTTCCTTCAGTAAACTCAGCCAGTTTTACACTCGTAATTTCTGAGTTCTCACAAGAGAGCTGCCTCCCTGTCACTACTCTAAAGATAAAACAAGATTGTGAAATCAAAAGTCAGCGGTGGGGGAGGAGAAGGGGAAGGAAGCTTGTAAATGAGACAGGGTTTATCCTGAAATAATAACCTTAGCAGTGATAGCAGGGCTCCTGCTGAACCACTTGGTGGACTTTTTAATCTGTCTCCTTAGATGCCGAGTGTTATTTTTAAAGCAGGTTCTTTATGTCAAAGGAGATTAGCATTGGTGACAGAATAAGTTATTCTTGAATGTGAATATGGAGAAAAAAGTACTTTTCCTCATCTCCCCTGCTGGTAATTCTGATATATTTTGATAATTCTGATATATATTTCTATATTATTTGCTTGTTTATTGTGTAGATATGTTTGTATACAATTACTACTAAATTACTTTTAAAAATCAGTGTGGAGAAAAAACAATTATTCTCTTGTTACCTAAAAAAAGAGTCACTGAGGATAGCATTAAATCTTCTTTCAACATTAAATGTTAAAGTAACCGATGGCTGTGCTGCCTTTTGAATTCATGCTTGGCTGCTAAAATATTTCATCTCTCAGGCTTTCTTACACATCTCATCCGTGCTAATGTGAGGAAAATGTTTTGGTTTCTCATCTTTTACAGAGTATATTATTGAATGGCTGGTACGCTCAGCTCCCTGAGCAGAGAGGGTAATGCCAGTGTGACCTTGGTGACAGTGAAGCACCAAGTGGGGCAGATCATCTTGAGTGCCATCGTGTGGCGTGTACAGGACAACTGGGGGATCTGGCCCAGCCAGCATGGGTTTAGGAAACACAGGTCCTGCTTGACCAACCTGATCTACTTCTATGACAAGGTGACCTGCCTTGTGGATGAGGAAAAGGCTGTGGATGCTGTTTACCTGGACTTCAGTAAAGCTTTGACGCTGTTTCTCACAGTATCCTCCTTGAGAAACTGGCTGCCCATGGCAATGGACAGGTGCATTCTCCTCTGGGTAAAAAAACTTTCTGGATGACCAGCCCAGAGAGTGGTGGTGAATGGAGTTCATCCAGCTGGAGGACAATCACCAGTGATGTCTCCTAGGGCTCAGTACTGGGGACAGTTCTGGTATATGTATCAATGACCTGGATGAGGGGATTGAGGGCACCCTCAGTCAGTTAGCAGATGACACCTAGTTGGGCCAGAGTGTTGATCTGCTGGAGGATGGAAAGGCTCTACAGGGAGATCTGGACAGGCTGGATTGATGGGCTGAGGCAAATGGTATGAGGTTCGAGAAGACAAAGTGCTGAGTCCCGCACTTCAGTCACAACCATCTATAGCCACGCTAGGGGAGGTTTAGGTTGGACATCAGGAAAAAAGTTTTCACAGAAAGGGAAATTGCACAATGGAATGGGCTGCCCAGGGAGGTGTTGGAGTCACCCTCCCTGCAGGTATTTAAGGAAAGCCTGGATGTGGCACTCAGTGCCATGGTCTAGTGGACAAGGTGGTGTTGCGTTGTAGGTTGGACTCAATGATCTCAGAAGTCTTTTCCAACCTAATTGATTCTGTGATTCTGTATCATATGTATCTAGGACTGCAAAACTTGCTTTTTACACAGTATTTCTCAGAATAATTCTTCTGAATCTGGCCTTCCCTCTGCTTTAGGAATCATGTTGTTTCATTGCTGAGTTATAGACACCTCAAGATGAGTTGGAAGCTTGACGGGCTCTGCTGCTACCACCTCATTTTCCATATCTTGTTTATGTCTCTTGTACAGGAGCTCTGCCACGCTTCTCGTCAGGGATTTATGCTAGTTTTTATTTTCTTGGGGTGGATATAGTTTAGGAAAGAAAAGCACTCCAGAAAATAGTATAAATAAGGTGTCCATATGTGACTCTTTCACATACATGATGTTGCTGATTTGAGTTGAAAGACAAGCAAAAAAAGTAGTAGTGGTTCCTATAAGGGTTTTTTTAACACTTGGTTCTTATGAGCTGGAAAGGAGAGCAGCTTTAACTGGTATTTTAGATGCTGTTCAAAATTGGGTAAAGTAAGGTAGTGAAAACAGACTTAATTTCTTGCCCTGGCTTGTTGGGGGTATTTTTATGTCATTAAGATGGAATTTCCCATCACCACTGCACTGGAAGTCTTCCAAGTGCATTTGCAAGATTAGCAGAAAGCAGAAATGTACATTGAAACAAGCTCTGCCCATTTCTTCTTGGCTTGAATAGGTCTAGCCTTTGTGAAAGTCTTGAAGAAATGCTGGATCATCCTTTCCTGATGGTAATCCAGGAACCTGAGCAGGGTTTGAAGGAAGTGATACAAACTGGATATGAGCTATATGTTCACTGCCATTACGCACTCCCATCTCTTCCAGAGAGGACTGGGTTAGCTGTCTGATGGTCAGGAACCCAGAACATCCTGGCTGTATTTTTTTCCTCTGAGTTATTAATGAAAGACATGGTTACCAACAAAGAGACATGCTACCTATTTTGGACATCCATCCCCTGAGGAAGATTTGTCCCATCCCAGTCTGGAGTACCTGTTTCACTCAGTTTTCTAGACAGAACCTTAAACAGGTGGCTAAAATTTTGCCTAGCTTGTTAATGGCTAAAAATAAAGTTTTGTTCTGTCATGTCTAGAGGCACTTGGCTATTATTTCTTTGACACAGGCCACCTGCCTGCCCCATTTGGCCAGCCCCTTGCCCAATTTGGCCTTTCTCAGACTGGTTTCTTGACAATATAGTCATCCCTTGCTAATCTGGATCATCCTTTCTGTGGCATTAGGGGTGACTGAAGTTGTCTTTTCCTAACTGAAAATAGAAAAAAAAACCTGTAAGAAATTTAATCATGGAGTGAATGGATTGAAGCATGGATCTGTATTCCAGATGTGACTCCACAGCAGATGATGATTCTGACACCATTTTGGGTGTGGATATCTGTACTGATGAGGGACTTGGAAGGAGCAGAAAACAACTGCAAAACTCAGTGCAGGAGCAGAGCCCTTAACACATCAGTATTGTTGGGTATAACTGATCTGCTCTAACTTCCAGTAGCAGCAAACTGTTCTTTCTGGCATATTGCAGCTACTTCTTTTCTCCAGCATCTCAAGTAATACAATACCTTTTCAAAGTTTCTTGTTGCTGGAAGGGAGGTGATGAGTATTCATGTTCTGATAGGGGAATATTTTCATCTAAGACAAATGCAGGCAGAAGATACTATTAGGTCGATCCAGAAAACAAAGGTAGTTAGAAAATGTGACATTTATGTCCTTACATCCACCTGTAAGAATCTGTGGTTTCAAGACTAATACAGTAAGTCTCCTGTCTGGGGAAGTTAGCTGCCAGCCAGATTGGTTTCCCAGAGAAAAAGTCTCTGTAGGCTGGCTGCTGTTTAATAAGTGCACCGTGGCCGTTATTCAAGCTTTTGAGCAGATTCCTTTTGCTTGTTATAGAAAAAATGGAATTATTCTCTCTTTGTTAAACAAAAATCATCATGTTCTTGGATTTATAACAGATTCATAGACATTAGTGCAAAGTAATACAAAGGTGGGTTGTTTGGCCTGTCTTGTCTGCCTTTTTTCCCCCTCCTCTCTTCCCCCCAAGTCATGCTCGGATGTCAGACGTTGCTGAACCTGTTTGATTGCTTTGTGAAACCTGGAAGGGCACAAACTGCCACCTGGAGCTGCTACCCAGAGCAGCCACTACTATGGCTGACTAGTTCACAAAGACACATTTATTCTGGTTGGCATTAATTAGATGAAGAAGGTAGGAAAGCAAAAGAGAAGAAAAGAAGTTATTGCATTCCTGAGCTGATAATATATACAGGACTGACAAGTGGAGAGGAAAATTGCAGAGCATAGCGGCCGTCTCCACTGGCAACTGAAAACAGCCCAGTAACTGTTTTCAAGGGACTTCTGCTTTGTTTATTTGCTCTAAAGAGAGCTAGGTAGGAGAAACTGATGATAGCTGTGGCAAATAAATGTTACCTGGAATGAAAAATTGAATTTGCAATAAGTACTGAAAGCATAGACTCAATGATCCCGATTCTTTGAATCTTCGCTATGTAAAGCATTAATAGCAATGGGGTTTTGGAGGGGGGGGAAGGTTTTTTGGCGATTTTTGTTTGGGGGGAGTTGTGAAACTGTTGCTCAGCAAGTCTAAAACTTAAAATTAACAGTGGATCTCACTGCAATGGCATGTTATAAAGGGCTATGAAAAGGCTTTCAAAGGAGTGACTAATGGAAGATGGGCACATGGATGGCTGCCCCACTGCATGAGAGTGGGTATTCCTGGGAGAGAATCAGTCAGTAATAGGTTTGTTCCTCAGTTTTGTTTCACCTCACCTGTCTTCTATGGGACATAGCCTTTCCATGGCAACTGTGAAGAGAACATTTGGTTAATCTAGTGTGACTGCTTCCTATGAAATGATATATCTGTATTAAAAATCTCAGGTTAAAGGAGATTAAAATTAGTGGCTGCAATATGTATTATTCTCAACTGGTATTCTGTGGCATGTTAATACCATCCCTGTAGGAGCTTTAGCTTTTGAAACATATTATTGCCTGTGTGATGACCTTTTCATTAACAGAAACTTGAAGTTTAACACCCCTACCAGTTAGAGGACTTTGTCATTCCTTTTAGGCTGAAAAATGTCATGCTCAAGACCTGGAAGTTTCATAAAAATTCCTCCCTAAAGATATTGCTACTGCTTAATAGCCATCTGGTTTGGGTTTTTTTCTTGAGTCACTATGGGGGCCTTTGTTCTTTGGTTTACCTGCTAGACTTTGTCGTTACTTAAGATTTTTGCTTTTGTTTTGTTTGAGTACAAATGCACTGTTTCTTATCAGGCTTTTAGTCGTAATTTACGTTGTATTTTATGAAAGGTTACAGTAGCAGGAGTTTCTTTTGAAGAATGGAAAGAAATACAATACAATTTCCTTTCTTTGTCTATTTCTCAGCATTACTTTTGGGGAAAACTCCATTACGTGGACTGTAGTGATAGTGGGACTGAGAACTGCAGGAGCTCTGGAGAGCCTACGACTTGAGTGACAGACTCTTCCTTCAGGCTGATGGAAAATAATACTTTCATGAGTCCTTAATTTGAAATTTGATAGTTTGTTGTGTCTTTTTCTGTCTAGATGCAGGTGCACCACCCTGAAGAAGACATTGGCAAACAAATAAGGAGTAGAGTATGACACAAGAGAAAAGTTGCCAGATAATTAGAGATTTAATAATAAATACTAAAAAAATGATTGCTGTATTGTCCAGGACTTGGTGCTTATTTAATTTCTTGCAGATCGTGAGTACTTAGAGGGAGAGTGATTGATGGGATTAATTAGAGATATATGTTTAACAAGTGTTCCTGGCTCTAGTGGCTCATTAATTAAAACTTGAACTTCGTAAGAATGTTCTTTGCAACACATATTGGTTTACAAATTCAAACCACTTTGGTTTTGAATGGAGGAGAAATCAGATGAACAGGTCAGTAGTGCATACAAAAATAAAACGTTAGGGGTTACAGTGATTTATATTTCATTGGAGAATCAAAAAAACCTGAATCAACCCATAAATCAAGCATAATTGGCAAGGCCTGCCTTTGTGGAGATGTTTTCTTTAGCAGTCTCTGGAGGTCTGTGTTTAAATTTATCTTATGTGAGGTTACAAGAATTAGTCTTTGAACTAAATGTAGACTAAATATATAATTTTTATGTTTAAGCAATTTGCTTTCCATTGAGAACATTGAATATCCAGATTCTTTTTCTTTTACACACTTGCATTTATAAATAGTTATATCTCTTCACTTGACAAACTATTAGAAAAAATAACAAAAGGGTGCATATGTTTCTCTGCACATCGATAGTCTCTATCCTGAAGTTTTTGGAAATCTAAAAGGCAATTAATTCACTTAACAGGCCCTGTGCTGGTAAGTAAGGATTTGAGTTCTCTGATACTTTGCATTGTTTTTCATAAGTTAGTGTTCTTTATTAAAAGGCACAACTTTCTTTTACTAATGCTTTTGAAGGCTATTCTTTTTAATTTGCTAAGGATCCTCATTTCTTTTAAAATATGCTGGTACAGCTAATATATGAATATCACTGGAAGTCAATAGACAATACCCTCAGGACTAAAGATTATTTCATTAGCATGAACTTGTTTGGTTCTAATCCTGTAAGTATTTGTCTATGTACTTAACTTTATTTAGCATTCCTAAGAAATTCTTGTATCTGGTGCTATCTCTTAGTATCTGCAGAGCAACTGCCACTGCTCTTTTCAGTAAGAAGATGCTCTCTTCAAAAGAAAGCTGTTGAACTATGGCTTTAGCTGGAAACAGAACTGAAGTTTCAGCAAAACTGGGGGCTGAGTGTGAGGCTAAAATTCACTTGTAATTACTGAAAGTGTAGATTCATACTAGTACTCATGAATACCACATAATCTTCCTGTAATACTAAGGGCTATATTTCAGTGCTTAAGAAAATAAATTTAAATTTCTTCTCTAATACAGTTCCTTGTGGCCATGATATAAAAACATGAACAGACTCAGGCAGTGTTTGTCAAGTTCATTAAAGTGATATTTTTATCCCAGTTTTCAGAATCAGATCACATAGAGGTAAACCATAATCAAATATCCTCTTTGTAAAGCATCTCCACCAAAGAGACTAATCTGCCTGTTATGCTAAAAAATATATAATTTTTAAAATATAAAACAGTAGGGGATTTAGATGTAGCCAAGAGCCTCAAAATCAAGGCTGATCTCTAAAGCTTCCAAAGTTTTGAGGCTGTCTAGATTTTAGATCCCAATATCCTCTCTACAATTTAGGATTAACTGCCTTCTCAAATCCTGTAAAAGAGACTTAGACTTCAGAAGATGTGTTCAAAAACTTCAGGGTTCACATTTAGTAAGTGTCAGCTCAAGTCTGTTTTGGCATCGTACTTCTAAGAAGCTGTAAACAACAAAGGAAAAGAAAACAATTTTCTTATCTTTTCAATACAAAACCTTTTCCGTGTGATGAGTTTGAAAGGGTAAAAAATCCTTTTGGATATGATGCAGGAGAAAACATAAAAAGGATCAAGTTCCTGTGCTTTTGACTGAGTTGGTTTCCTTTTTTTTCCCCCTGTTTTTAAACATATCCTTACACACTGATATTCTTCAAACCTTATTTTGGTAGGTTCAACTGACGTTTTCCTACTCCTGCTCTGATCATTGTCTCAATGTTCTTCAGGGAGTCAGATTAGAATTCAGTGCTGTATTGTTAATCTAACAATTTAGAACAGAGTAATTAATCTTCTTTCTCTATCGAAAACCCAAAATGCAGCACTGAGCAAAAGGCTTCATTGATCACAAGGAATTGTTAAGAGCAAGTTCTGTGTAGCAGTGAAATGGTCTGGAAGTAGCTTTTCTTTTTCCCTTTCTCTGCCTCACCTACTCCCACATTTACAAGCAGCTGCTGTACATTCTAAGAAAGGGGATTTTTTGTTTGTGGCTTACTTTGAAGTTTAGAAAGATATGCTTTTGTTTAAATTGGGGAAATATGATATTTGATAGAGCAATTTATAACCTATTCAAATATGAATCAAGTACTACACATTTCTCTTTCAGCAAGGCATGAAGTATTCTAGAAGCACAAGCTGCTGTTGAAATTATAGTTTTGCCTCTCTCCAAAGAGCCTTAATGGTGGGTCATTTATAGTATGGCTTATTGGGCCAGATTCAAATGGTATTTAAATACAAATGAAGCACTAGGGGGGAAATGACATACCTGCATAAAGCGACCCAACGATGTCTTGAGAGTTCCATCAATGAGACAAGAGGAGGTTTACAGCTCAAAGAGCAATTAATATTAAACAACTATTTGGGGGAGAATTAGTACTTAGCATTCATATAAAACAGTTTCGTGGTGAGAAATTGCTCATATTGTATCACATGAATCGCTCTTGGTGACATGATATTTCTTAATTTTTCCAAAAAGCCAGACTGCCATTTTTTTCCTTTTATGTCCTTGATGTTCAAAGAGAATTGCAAGGTGCAGATGCTGACTTAAAGGGAGGAGCATCTGTATTTTCTTTCACTTGGGGTGAGCAGAGGATGTGGCTAATCAGAAATGTACTGAAGGTATTTGCCTGGAGCAGGAAAACCCTACATCTCTGAAATGCTGCTAAGAACAGCAATGAGGCTGCTCCTACTCTGGCCCTGTTCAGAAAAATGTGAGTTGCTAATGTCATTTTGATCAGCCCCTCTGCGCTGACTGACCATATGGCAAGAGAAGAAAGACTGGGGAGATACTATTTTTAACCAATCCACTGTTGTTGGTTTTCTTCATCATAGAATCCTATGATTAGCTGTACAGAACAAGTAATTTATGTGATTGTGCTTGCCTGTGAAAAAGTTACAAACTGCAGACATTAGCATATTTGTTCCATTTATTAATGTTACAGTTTCAATATGATCCATTATACTACACTATGGCATCTGCTTTCTGAAGACAGTGGACTGATTGTTTGGAGTAAGTGCCCAGCAGCAGCACCTATCAATCTAAAAGTGTATGTTCCCTGTCCATCAAAATAAGATAAAATTGCACAAATAAGCAACTTTAAAGAAAAGATTGTATTTATGTTCTGCACATGGAAGGAGTGGCACAGAGAATTCTTTTTTGAGGGCAGAAGGCAAGGCAGTAAAAATGAGATTTTTGGAAACTGTGTATTAGTATTTCTAAACTAAAAAGAAAAAGAAAGCTTACTTTCTAGATTTCTGAAAAAACATGTGGACCAATTTTCAAGTCCAACTGTTTTTACTGAGGTATCTATGCCTGACTTACAAGCGACACAATGGAACCCAGCAAAAAGCTGTGCTGGATGCTTGTGGGTCAGTGAATTTCAGGATTAACATTGGATTATGATTTTGCACTGCATCTAAGTTCCTTCTTCCAGTCAATCCTGGTATTATCTTTTTCTAGGACTCTGAATATTTTGTGGAAATAGGATTTCTTGTAACCTAACTGGGTATTTGCTTGTTTCTATTCTATTGTTGATCTGCTTCAGCTCCTAAGGTGCTCTGTTTCTTGATTGCAAGGAGCATTGTAACCAGAATAACACTGTAACTGTACAGCACAGCTGCGAGGTGTGCAGAATGTGAAGTGTGATACTCCATGCTCCCTTAAACAACAGGATCGAGCTGATCAAACTTTTACCATGAAGAGATGACTGTGAATTTGGCAGAAACGAATTACCACACAGCAAATGGATACATTCTGGAGACCCTGACATCAGAAATACGTAATTTTAGAATGCACACATGATGAAAGAATAATTTTACAGTGGGTCAATAGATGGATTTTTATTAAGTCTCTGAGCCTTAAGCTATATTAAATGTAGATACAGTAACTTATCTCTCTAGTAATATATTAGCTCAGAGTCTTAGACTGAATTGCTTCACATCCTATTTGAGCTAGGGATGTTGCCAGTTGATATCTAGTGAATCATTCAACATAGTTTAAGAAATTACTGTTGCAAGCTACCCACTTCTTTTCGCTGTTGTAACTTACTGCAACCATACACACCTTAAGCAATCATTTTTTGTAGTTTATACCATGCAAAGAAACCCATAAGCTGTGGTTCAGCACTTAATTACTGATTCTGTATTGAAGGTGGTAACTTTCAGCAGAAAGGAGCTATTGGTGGCTGATCTATCTGTTGTTTCCTTTGCAAAATTCACCAAAGCTCTTGGTGGGTATCATAAGAATGCAAATGCACAGCTGTGTTGGCTCCAAGCACTAAAGATGATATCTGGTTAAACTGTGGTAGTTTGATTATATTCAGTCGTGTATGTCAGTTCTTCTGCTATATGACAATCCAGCTTCACGTCTGAAGACATCTCTGTTGAGGTTTTCATGAATTTCAACAGGTATTGCAGAGGAGGAAGGCTAGAAGACGTCTATTTTATAGTTCACCCACAAGTTCAAAAGTGGAAGAAGAGAGATTAGTATGGCAGAGGATGTTTGTTAGATGCCTTCTCTATCTTAAGCTAAGGTTCTTGAATGATATCTCTAACAAGCTGGCATCATGAGCAGCACAAAAATGACTTTGAGGCCATGGGTTTGAACTCGTAATTATTCACTTGCATACATGTGTATATGTGCATACATGTGCATAAGCAGTGAGAAGTACTCTGAAGCCTTTGCTGAGAAACCATCACACAGAGATACTCTGCTCTAATTACAAAATCTCTCTGTGTCATCTGTTGTAACACATGCACTGTTACACTCAAACTGAAGTAAAACACATGCAGGAATTAAATCAGAAGTATCAGCAAAATTAAGATTATTGAGTTTGGTATCACTTTTATGATTGGCATCAATTTTATGGTTGATTAAGGAGAAGACAAATATAAAAAAAATGTTTGTTCGTTGAAACTGATTCAGACTGTGTCTGGTTGTCTGCAAGCAAAGGACATGAAAAGACAGACTAACTGTAATGTGGACAAAGAGAGCAGCAGAACAGCGTCTGATAATCATAGAATCAAGAATCATTTGGGCTGGTTGATCACAAATGCATCTGGATGAGTATAAGCCAGCATGGCTAGACAGACAGTCCAAAGAAACTACATGATGCTGTTTAATGAAAGATCAAGGAGGGGATATATGTTGAGGAAACTAAAATTCTTCTATCTAGGACTTGTGCTATGGCTCCTACTAGGCTGCTTATAACTTGACTTGGCTATAGGTTATCCATGGACATTTAATATCATGGAAAGGGGTTCTAATAATCGTAATCCCTCTGCACATCTGTCTTGCTTTCTGCGTGCTCAGTTTGCCTGTTAGAAGCTGCTATTCCACACACAAATTAACTGACATTGCCAGCAAAAACCTTCAAAAACCTTATGAAGAACATGCATTTGTATGAGGTCTCTGGTCTATTGTTTCAAAGAAATGAAATGAATAGGAAATTAAATAATCACAACAGTTGTTTATTGCTTCGAAAGAACGAAGAGCAGGCTCTTCCATGGAAGAAAAACCTAAGTGTGGATTTGCAACCTTATGCCAAGATGTCGGAGGTATGTTTTGTTTCACTTTGTTGTGTTACCATTGTATGAAAGAGGGCATTGCAACATGAAAAACAGAGAACACAAGGGAGCAATCCTTTCCTGCTGTTTCCACTTTGTGTGATTTTTTTAACACCTTTGTTGGAGACCAAATGTCTGGTGTGACCTCAGTCAGGATTCCTCCCAGGCACTTTGGTAAAGCATTTGCAGTTTTCTGTTGCAGTTTGCTGCTTACATACAAGTTAAGGTAAAATTGAAAAATAAAATAAAAATTAAGCAACTGCTATCATCTAGTGTTTCACCTGGTGAATCTCAGATAGTAGGGTCTCTGTGGTGTTTGTGGGGAAGATAAGTCTTTCACACAGATGCTGTACTCTCTCAGATTGCCCCCACTTTTGGAAAACTCCCACTAGACTGTTACATTTTTGAATAACATTTGGAGAAAACAGTAAAAAAGAAGTGATTATTTGCCATGAGTCTGTCGTGCAGAGTTCTGCCATTCTGGAGAACAGCAAGTTTGGAAATGTTCCTTTTGAGTGTGGCAGGTTTGGCCAGCCCAAGCCAGCCTCCCATTAAAGGGGCTGGGTGCTCCCAGCCTCGAGTCTGGGCTAATTGCCCCCAAGGCTGAGCTCGCCCTCACCCGAGCCACGAGTCAGCACTGTCCCACCACAGCCCTTGGTGGCTTGCTGGGATGCTCTGCAAGAAGATCCATTTCTTCCTGCCTTCACCCCAGCAGGGCTGGCCCTCGGGAGGGAGAGGAGGTGTTTTGCTGTGGCTGCAGCACGAAGGGCTGGCTTCAGGAGCACGGATCCTGGCGGAGGCGGTTAGGTGGAGCGGGTTTTCCTGCAATTGTAGGGGAGATTTTCCTGTTGTGTTTCAGCCACAACTGTCTTGCAGTTGCAGACGCGGTCAGTGCTGCCACAGGATTACTGGGACAGTGCTGGTGGCTACTGCCTGTCCCAGCTGGGCTGCCGGTGGTTTCTGAGAGGGTCAGCGTGGTCCCTGTCTCCACAGCAATGCTTCCCACAGAAGATGTAGGGCGGGATCCAGCGGTGGGTATGCGGCGGGGTGGCTTTGTTTGAGTGGAGCAGATGCATTTGTTTACGCTTGCCATTGCAAGTAATTTAGGAAGTATTTTATAATGTGTTTAGCAGTCGTAGGGAGGAGTTGAGGTTTGCTCTGTTGCTGTGATGAATTAGCTTCTTGGTACTGGAAAGTCTGGAAAAAATGGAACATTTTTCATCTTGTGTTTTCAAACAAGGATTTATTGTCTTGTTAGTTGTCATAAAACCAGTTAGAGAGATAAAGGGGCATTAGCATCTGCATAGTGTTAACAACATCTGGAACATCATAATTCTGTTATTAAAATAACAGATGAAGGCTGAGATACATGTTTACATAAGAAAAACTTTAAAAATGCGATAATTCCCTGAAGCCTGCTTCAGTCCTTGTGCAAAGTCTTGCAAATTCCATGTATTTATTTGTAAATTATGAAGTTGCATAACATAAAGCAGCGACATGCTTCAAGTAGGATGGCTGAGAGGTGATGTTTTTTCAAAGGATGAACATTTGGCACCAGTATGCTCAGACTGATGGTCTGGTCACTACAGTTATTTTGTATGCAAATTCTATATCCACAAAAGCCCACAAGATGCAGCATCCATTTAGGAGAATCAGCAGTATGTATCAGGTACAGAATCATCATATGATTTCCCAGTAAAATATTTCAAGAAAAGCAATTGTCTGAGAACAGGATAAGATGACATTCAGTGATGTTTGAAAGTAGGTATTTACGAAGCTGCTGGGAAAAAAAGCTGGAAGCTGTGCAGATGCATACCAGTAATTCTTTCTCAAGTGCTACTCTAGTTATTGCAGTAACACTGACCTGCTTGCCAGCTGACAGGAAATGTACAATTTTGTTCTATTTTTTTTGAGATAAATGGTGAGATTTTTTTATGTCATTGATGAAGAACATCTAAAGGGATGTAATCAAGCTATTGTTTTCTCTTTCCATTCTCTCTTAAAAGCTACTAAGCTATTCTGTGAGTGATATTGAGAACCTTTTATTTGAGAGGCCTGTTGGTGGTATTGATACAGTAATTCAGAAGCAGAACTATCCAAATCCAGAAAAATCCCCTCTCAGTGGTGTGAGCTGGAAAAAGGTTGCTCTGGGATCATTCTCCTGCAACTCAACTCAGTTTTCTGTGTCTCCTCTTGGATTTTTAACTAGAGAACAATAAAAATTAAGCGTATTTGAAGATATTTATTGGAAGCAAATTTGGCTAAACAACTGATTGCTGAGCACATAAGAATAAAAAGTAATAGATGTTATATTCTCTATTTTCTCTTTTTAAAGCTCAAGAACACTGGAAAGAGTTACTTGTTAGTTGAAGTAGTCTTAATTTCTTAGATTCTTAAGTTCCTTTCATACCTGGAATAAAATAAATATATCTAGAAAGCACAGATCACTTAATACTAAAGATAATCTCGAATAGTTTAAATCAGATGGCTTTAGAGATGGCCATTTCTTTCCATTGATTTCCAAGAGACCCTATAGAGACCCATTCAGATGAAAGCTACCACCTGCATTTGGGAACCACTTTGCAGCAAGAGAGAAGGATTGCATTCTCATATTTTTTCTCTTAGTGATTTGCTGCCAGGTACTAGCAGATTTCTATTCTGGTCTACAGAGCTGAAGAATGATTTTTAGGAGCATTCTGCTAACAGTGAACAGGAGCCTTGTACGCCAAGCTGTGGTGGCAGAAGCTTGCCCAGCGGCCCCAGTGACAGCATTAGGATGGGAAATGTCCCTCCTTCTCTCAGAGCAGGACTCAGGGTCTGGCAAGGGCCTGTGTGAGGATTCTCCTTCCTAATGGAGCTGTCCTTCTGCTGGTTCTCATTTTATTATTCTCAGGCCCAGGAAGTCTGAGCTGCGTGTTTCGTCCGTCAGTGACAGGTTTCTGCCAGGGGTCTAAACACAGGTATAATTTGTTCCTTATCTTCCGCCTTCCCACAGTTCACAGGTAATTTCCCCTTCTAATGACCTGATTAAAATCTTGATTTTTAAATACACCATTGATCTTAGGGAGTTCAGTGTACTGAGAGTATAGCAGATGTAAATTAGGAGGAGGTCTTCAGTGTTAGACAGTAGGGTTTTGTTTGGGTTTTTTTTTTTTTTTGCAGTAGCCATACTCTCTTTACAATCTTTGTAAATCTGGAGGATAGAACTCTGAGAAAATGTCTTAATTCTTTTAAAAAAGTAAAAAATGTTTTATAGGTTTGTTTGAGGATCACGTATGAGGACCAGGGAACAGGACAGTGATAGGTTAACACTGTGTATTTTGTAATGTGATTATAAATACAAGGAGCTCTAGTTCATCAAAGATACATTTTGTAGGTAGTTTAGTTCAGAGCCTTATGTGGTGGGTTGAGGTCACACCTTCATACCTGTACCAGTTCCTGGAACATTTCTTGCTGTTATTTTAAGTGCTCTCTCTGATAAGAAAGCAGACCCTGGTGTTCTTCCGTGAGAACTTAAAATGTCATTATCTGAGTGAAGACACTGATTGCGAACTTAAGTAGTATCCATGATTCCCTTTACTTAGCTGTGGGGAAGGAATTCACAGAACAACTTGGTGGGAAGAGAATGCAATCATTTCTTTCTGCCATCCCAAGGCCTCCTCTGAAAACTTGCAGTAGCTTCATGGCTCCAGTGTTTCCAAGCTGCACTAACATATCTCTGTATGTGTGACCTCTTGTGACTAGAAGGAATGTGATGGAACACATAATTTCTGAGTATTTGTTACTGTGTAATCTAAGCTAAAAATCAGAGTGTACCGTGTCACCTAAGGCATTACACAAGCTGGGGAAATGTGGGAGATTTTCAGCTCTACCGTGCAATCAAAGCCTTATGAAAACTGGTGGGTTTGGGTGGGCAAAATTATTTTACCTTCCTTTTGTTGTGGAGTGGCATCTATATTGAGGAAGCTCTTAGCTTGAAATGAGTGAGGAAAAAATAATGGTGTGGTATATAGCAATTTGTCTCCTTTGGTAAGTTTTTAAAGTTGCACCAGTTGTTTTCCACGCTGCCAGTATCAGACCAAGATGATATTTGTTCTTATGCAGCTGTGATAAACCCCAGAATAAATGCCAGTTTCTCAAATGAAGAGTGTGAATTTAGTTGAGGAGGTTTTTGGAACAGACGTTCAACCATAAATTTAATTGGAGGTCAGTGCTGATTCACATGTGCTAAAGATTAAACAACTCATTGCTTTCCTTCCCCTGAAGAATTTTGAGGAAATATTAAATCTTGTATCTAAAGAATGTAAAGCTACAGGAGTTGCAAAAAGATAAAAAATAAAGACCAGAAAGCATTCCAAGTGTATAGTAGTATAGGTTTATGTGCACATGTGTAATATTGTACCTAATATATTACTATATATAATATTAAATCAACAATTTATTTATTGCTTTGGGATTTACAGGGCATGATTTTTTTTTCTAGTCTGTTAGTTTTTGAGCCTTAGTTATTGTTTTAGCTCCCTTGAGAAGGAATATGTGATGTTGTGCCAGAAACCTTAATTCTGTGAGATGTTCTTGTCTCACTGAATAAAATAACAGGATTCATCTTTACAAAAATTCAAGAATTTCAAAGTCTCCTACTAGCATATGTTTCAACCAGAAAGGGGTGTTGTCAAGGCTTCATATCACTGCAAACAGCATAGCAGATGTGCTTTTGCTGTATTGATATCATTTAAATGTTGTAAACAACTCTCTCAACATTATGGAAACACTGCATGTAACTTCTAGACGAGGCAGATGATCATTCTTCTGTCACTGAAAATGTATGGATAGGATGAACTAGTAATTTTATTTCATGCGGAACATTTGTTTTTGCATATCAGGAGCTGTTGAGCAGACACTATCCTTTGAATATTTATTAATTCTCACTGCTTTGATAAAAGCCAGTGGGAAAACAAGTATTTGCTTGCTTCAGGGTGTGTGCAGCTTGATTTCCTTAATGCTATAGAAGTTTCCATTAAACATTTCTAAAGAAAAAAAAGATGTTTGATTATTAGCTCTTTTTGCACTACTGACAGAAACTACACTATTTACATGAATATCTCACTAGCAGTGCATGGCTAATTGCTAGCATCATGAGTACTCACAGGCTTCCATATCTGTGCTGCGGAAGGTAAAATCTGTAATGGACTAGGGGCTACCTGGGCTATGCAGGAGTTCATTGGATTGATTGCATTTGCAATGTTGATTGAATGGGGTGTGGAACAATCACATTCACTTGCTGGAAAGAAAAGTTATTCCTCAGACAATTTTGTGTATATCCTAGAAAATATAGAAAATGGCAAAAAAGAATAACATTTCCTTCTTTTTTTTTTTTTTCACTGTTAACAGAAGAAATTGAAAGCTGGGGTTTTTTTATAGCCTGTAGCAGGTTTATGATAAGAACAAAAATTAAAAATTTTACTTTTATTGTGCACTTAACAGAAAAATGTTGCGACTTCAAAAACTACAGCTGTGTATTATGGTAGTAACCTGCTTAAGCACTCCCTAGAGTAGTCAGGAACAGTGTGGGTGTTGACTGCAATTCCCCTTGTACTGTAAAACTAGGATACATACACGTATGGACACACACATGCATGCATAACACATTTTATTGGATTTCATACTTATGTACTTATATTTTGTATTAAATTTCTTTTCATATTTGTATAATGGCAGTTTAATAGATTTCATTTTCTATCTGAAAATATTGCCAAGCATTTTCAACAAAAATACTTCAGGTGTTCAATCTCTAAATTAGCCAGTGATCTTGTATCCATCCTGTATATGAGTTTGAAGGACCAGGGATGACTTGGCCTTACTGTAGCAGCCATTCCATAGCAGTCTTAACTGTGTAAATTGTTAAAAAACATGACTAGCAAAAATGCTATTCAAGCCTGCTTAGGCATATTTTGACTATAATTCACCAAACCACTACAAACTGGGATTTTACCAGAGAGAATTTTCAAGGAATTTTGGAACATGTCACAAGTCTAACTCTTTTGCCCGGTGCTATTTGTTAGTTAGATGCTTAAAATTTCTGGAATGGCCTACAGCTGCTTCCTCCTACAGCGGGACTGAGTTCACTACAATTGAAATGAAACAGCTTTAATTCATGCCATGAGCTCTACCTTTACAAGAGTGGAAAGTGAAGTTTTGTAGGACGTTGTTTTCCACTGCTTTTCCACTCCTGGTAGATTCTGTTCTCACCTATCCTGAAGGCTGTAGGACCAGCTGGAATAGAAAAAGAGCAGGAGACGCTTTGTGGTATGCTAAAACGTTGCCTGCTAACTTTATTGTAATAGCCAGGGATTTATTCAGTGTGGGGAATTCTGTAGTGTTTTACTGACCAAGAGTGATCTCAATATACTAGAATTTTTGACACATTCATTTATAAGCGTAGTTTTATATTTGTGGTGAATTGACCCTGGCTGGATGCCAAATGCCGACCAAAGCTGCTCTGTTACTCCCCTCCTCAGCTGTGCAATGGAGAATAAATATATGAAAGGCCGATGGGTCAAGGTAAGGACACAGAGAGATCACTCACCAGTTACTGTCATAGGCAAAACAGACTCAACTTGGGGAAATTAATTTAACTTTTTACCAATCAAATCAGAATCAGGTAATGAGAAACAAAATACCTTCTCCTCCACCCCTTCTTCCCAGGCTTAATTTCACTCCTGATTTTTCTGCCTTGTTCTCCCTAGCAGCAGTGGGAGATGTGGAATGGGGGTTGCAGTCAGTTCATCACTCATTGTTTCTGCCACTTCTTCCTCCTCAGTGGGAGGACTCCTCACACTCTTCCCCTGCTCTGGTATGGAGTCCATCCCATAGGAGACAGTAGTTTCCACAAGAACTTTTGCAACATGAGTTCTTCACAAACTCTCCAGTGTGGGTCCATTCCACAAGGTGCAGTCCTTCAGGAACAGGCTGTTCCAACCTGGGTCCCTCATGGGGTTAAAAGTCCTGCCAGGAATCTGCTCCGGCATGGGCTTTCCACAGGGTCACAGACTCCTTTTTGGCATTCACCTGCTCTGGTGTGAAGTCTTGCTGTGGGTGGATCTCTGCTCCACCACAAACCTCTGCAGGCTGCAGGGGAACAGCCTGCCTCACCACGGTCTTCGCCATGGGTTTGTGCGGAAAAATTGATGTCATCAGAGGTTTATGTCCAGAAAGGAGACAGAGATGTTCTATAACTTTATTCATGAACAAAGGGAGAGGCCATAAGGAATTTCTCTACAGTGTCTCTCAAATTGTTGGAGAATGCAGCCTCTTTTTCATCCCAATTTTCCTGGCCATGTCACCCTCTCCCTTTCCCCTTTGGCTAAGGCACTTGGATCGTACAGACTTCCAATTCACCTCTTATATGTCCCCCTTAACATGCACACACAAACACACACACACCCTTTGTATAACATAGCTCTATTAAGTCTTTGTTCTTCTTCTTGAAGTTCAGAAATTTAGCACGAGCTTGGCTGAGCAGCAGTCCACATCTATTAGTAATGTTTTCTGAAACTCATGGTTTCTCCTGTTACTTCCCTACCTACAAGTCCCTGGGCCCTATCTACAAGCAGATTCACACCATCTGTTTGTAAAGACACATTCGTCTTATTCCTTTCAGGTTGCAGGGAAATCTGCACCTGGAGCACCTCCTCCCTCTCCGTATTCACTGCCGTTGTTGTCTGCAGAGCTGTTTCTCTCACCTAATCTCACTCCCTTTTTCTCTGGCTGCAATTGCTTCTTTGCGGTAACTTTTTTTCCCCTTCCTAAATCTGTTATCTCAGAAGTTATCCCACTGTTGCTGCTGGGCTATGTCTTGGCAAATGAAGGTGTTAATGCCACCTACAAAATATGTCACTTTTGTAACCAGAGGTACAGAGATGCTAATTCCACTAGTGTTAGTAGAAGTTTTGCAACGAACCAGACTGATGTTGGGATTTCATTTAGTGCATGTTTACAACATACTGCATAAATAAACATTATGTGCCTGGGGAGATGTCACAAATTCAAAGTTACTTAAGTATATTTTTGTTGTTTAAATAACATTTGTTTTGACAACCACTTTTGTTTTGATATCTGCTCTTAAAAGGACCTCCTGTAGGTAGAAAAGTAAAACTTGTCATTTCAATGTCATTTTGGTAATAATATAATTTTCTGCCAGTAATTCCATATTTTCGCAAATAGGAAATTGTGTACTTGAAATTCCTTCATTCCTTTTTGTGTCTGTGGGCTATGCACCTTTCAATTTTTGAGCTAGGTTGAATATGGAATACAACTGTATGCATATATTAACCATGCCTACTGTGTTCTGCCTAGTCTTCCAGTTTTCTGGAGCTATGGATTCTCTACCATTCTCAAGGAAAAAAGAAAAACCCAAACTCAATATGAAACCTTAAGGCAAGGGCCAGTGAGTTTAAAAGATTTTGTAGCTGGATCATCAGCACACTGATCAGTACTTTAGGCACCTATTTAAAAGTGAAAGCAGAATTGCAGTGGATTAAAGAGTAATCATTTGATTGTCCAGAAAATTCAGCCTGTCTTTGGTGAGAGGCTCTCAAAGGATTCATTATTCAGTCCTAGATGTGGTATGTTTTGACTTATTTGCAACTGCAAAAGAAAATAGGGAAATGTAATTTTTTTGGTTTCTGTCAGTGTGCTCAGCTTTGTTTGCCTTGGAAGATAGGTTCTTATTCCAAGAGGTTTACAGTCTGAGATCAGATTTTGGCACCCTTGCTCATACTGAATAGCATTAGTTAGGGCTCAGCTGCTGCTCATTCAGGTCAGATAGATTAGCGTTAGTCATCAATTGAGATGGTGGTATTTCTGTAGAGCCCCGATGGTGATTCAAACATCTTTCTATGAGGCAGTGATGCAAATGTTTTTCTGCTGCTTCTAGCTGTTTATCTATACTTCTTTTATATGAGTACCATAAAAAAGCCTTTGGTTTAAAAAAGTGCTTTAAGAAGGAAACAGAATGAATGAAACTGTTTGGCACATGGAGGAGCAGAAAGAATATTGTACAGAAAGATTAGCATAGAAGAAAGCCCTGTATTCTGAACATGGTCCTAAGAAACAAACCTTAAAGGCTGGCAGGTTTTCACAGGGCTGCCAATAGATGAGCAATGATTAGTTTGTCTTTTTAAACATTATCTCCTGCCAAACCCAAATCCCCTTTTCCCTTTTCCAGTGCAGCATTCAGCCTGCAGGATAAGGAGATGATGAGGTAGACAGTTGTGGTATGGAAGGGATTCAAACAATGTGGATGAGATTTTAATCTTCTGGGACTTCTGTGAGACAGAGAGTGAAGAAGAGGAAAGACAAACTGGTCTTCATTTGCAGAAAAGGCTTTAATCCCTGCTGTGCTGTATGGCTGCGGCTAAGAGGGGAGTTGTCTTCGTGATATATTAAATTTCCAGACGTTTAATTTTGACCAGATGCGCCGTGCAATTATGGCAGCTGATGGATAGCTATAAATGAATTAGTCTTTGGCAAACTGAACTTTATTTCAAATAAGATCAGCATCATGGAAGATACAGGAAAGCAAATTTTGTGATGGGGTCAGTGCATTTTTTAAATGCTCAGATTTCTTGGCAGAATAAAAGGACGCATTAGTGCAAAGAGGCAAAGTATCCCGATTTCTAAGCGTACCCCTGGAACAGACGCCTTGCTGCTCTTCCCACACAGCAAGGAGGACTAAATACCAATGGTGAAGTCTGAACCTTGCCTCTGTTTGCTGAACTTTCCTTTTTGCTTTGGTTCGTGTTGGGGTTATAGGTAGCATTCCTGTCACTGCCACCACGCTCCCCACACTAATTGTCATGAAGTACAGAAGATTCAAGCATGCTTGGTTCCCAAGGCTGCTAATGAGCCCTGAGCTTTTCTCACCCTTAATGAATCAAGGTTTGTTTGGAGGGGATTCTTGTCCTTCTGTCTTTTTCCCTGGCCAGGGGAGGAGTCAGGAGTTCACACAACTGAACAATGACTTTACAGTGTAAAGACGATGCAGCTGTGCCATCTGAAGCCGTCCTCAGTTATGAGCAACAAAGCTTAAATAGATTGTACTGTGAAGAGGTACAGCTCTGTGAGTGTGAAGCATAGCTTTTGCTTCTGCTTCACTGACCTGTCTGCTTGCAGCAGTGACGGGCCCTTGATGGGAGCTTAGGCAGGGAGAGCCGCGTAGGGCGACTCTTTCAAAACCATTCTCTGTAACACTGAGCGCAGGAAAGGAAGCAAAATGAAGTTTCAGTTGATCTCTGATGGGGGTGTACTGCTGCCTTCTCCAGAAAATCCCATGCCCTCCATTCAAAAATTGTTGATTCTAGTCCAAATCCACTTCAGGGGTTTAACAAGGTCACTAAAGCAAGCCATAGTTCGTATGTTTTAGGAGTAGAGAGTACTTATACAAAAGTGCATGCTTACACAGTCACACACACAAACTCCTCCTAGGCAAATCACACATTTCATTATCTTACTGTCTGTAGGCTTGCCTTGTATTAGAGGTTGGGTTCATCACTAATTTGGGCTAAACTACTCTTTGGCACCTACCTAATTCATCTTCATTTAGGCATTTCAGATACAACACTGTGTGCTCCCGTGGCTATATTAATCTTACAACGAACATGTATGTGATATACTTTTTGACATATGTATACAGGTGTATATGCACAAAAATACAGGTACATATAAATACAGCTGCATATGTTCTTGAAATACATAGGAGTATATCAGTATATGATATATACCATACATATGTGTAGGATATCACATGATTCCCTAGAAACTTTATTCCTTGTGTTTATATCCATATATCTATATTTGCACAAGTAAACACAGACATGTGCTCTAAATGCTGTGCTATTGCTGCAGTAGCAAGTGAAAATTTTAATCTGGTAAAATAACTCTTTTAATGCTAATAGAGATTTTAAATGTATCATGGACTAATCCTTGCACAATGCTATATAAAGTTGAAGGATTTTTTTTTAAAGTTTTACTAATAGATGAGTGAAGCCAAAAGCAGCATCTGCAGAAGAAATCTAATTTTGCTGTAATAGGCTGTTTGAAGTTCATCATTTTGGGTTTTAATAATGCACAGAAACATCTGCTGTTTTCCTTGATCGCATGAGAGAGAAAGGGAAAGAGAAAAAAATGAAGAACCTTTGGGTTTTTTTCATTCTTAAGTGAACAGAGAGGAGGGAAAATAAAATAGTTTAAATACCTTGATGTGTGTGTATGTGCAGGTTCAAAACTTTTGATTGCTCTCCTGCCTGACGTGGTGCGTTGATAGACCAGAGAGCAGTGGCGAAAGTTGACAACCCCCCACGGCTGACCCCTCATGTTTTCTCTTGCCTAATCGAATTTTACGTGTGTTTCCAGATAGCTGATCAGCTTCCCTGGATTTCGCTGACGCCACAGGAAAGCTTTGCCTGAAGATGGAAACACTGGAGTCAGAACTGACCTGCCCTATCTGTCTGGAGCTGTTTGAAGACCCGCTGCTGCTGCCTTGCGCTCACAGCCTCTGCTTCAACTGCGCGCACCGCATCCTGGTCTCCCACTGCGCCACCAACGAGCCAGTGGAGTCTATCACCGCCTTCCAGTGCCCGACCTGCCGCTATGTCATCACCCTCAGCCAGCGCGGTCTAGACGGGCTCAAGCGCAACGTCACCCTGCAGAACATCATCGACAGGTTTCAGAAAGCCTCGGTCAGTGGGCCCAATTCCCCCAGCGAGACCCGCCGGGAGCGGGCGTTCGATAACAACAGCATGTCGTCCTGCGAGAAGGTCCTCTGCCAGTTCTGCGACCAGGACCCAGCCCAGGAGGCGGTGAAAACCTGCGTTACCTGCGAGGTGTCCTACTGCGAGGAGTGCCTGAAAGCCACTCATCCCAATAAGAAGCCATTCACCGGCCACCGTCTCATCGAGCCCATCCCGGACTCTCACATCAGGGGATTAATGTGCTTGGAGCATGAGGATGAGAAAGTTAACATGTACTGTGTGACAGATGACCAGTTAATTTGTGCCTTGTGTAAACTGGTTGGGCGACACCGTGACCATCAGGTGGCAGCTTTAAGTGACCGCTATGACAAGCTAAAGGTCAGTCTTACCGATCAGTTTTTTTAGCCAAGCAGTGTGTGGTTGGGAAGGAAAGTACTCTTTGGTTGCATGCTAAACTCCTCATTCCAGCAGTGGTTGAGAAAGGCAGATGTGCTATCTCTAATCATTTGAGATACACATACAGATGTGTATGTGTGTTTGCTTACCATGTAAAAGGTGCCAGATTTTATTTAAGAAAAAATTCCTCACTTATGTTTGGGTTTCTCTAGGGCTATAATAAGGAATATGCAGCATATTCACCCTCTAGGTGAATTTTCTTATTTACCTGCAGCTTTATTCCTGGCAGCTGGCAACGTGTAGTGCTGACAGCACATACACAGGCGCTGATTGAAATGTCAGGCATTCTTTGCATACACTTTGCTGTTGATTATTTTTCATTAGGTTGCTTTCATTGTGAAAAGCCCTTCACATCACCACTAACAGGAGATGCATTTATCTGTGCCGGCTTCAGGGACGCCAGCTGCCCATCCAGCCAGGGAAGCCGAATGCCGGCTCCGCTCTTCCCCTGCTGCCTCCCACCAGGCTCGCAGGCAGTGCAATCCTAGAAACAAAGCCAAAATTGTTTCTGATCTTCTTGCAGAATTCCCACGGTTCAGCAAGCTTCTGGCACATCTCCGGCCAGGTAGCTGGGAGGCTCCAGCCACCTGGTCCTGTGCAGGGTGCCCTGGGCGAGGTGGCAGAGGGCAGCCAGGTCTCAGGGTGCTCTGGAGGCTCTCCAGGCTGCCAGCAGAGGCAAATCTCCTGCTGAACATTGAGGCCGAGGCAGGTGGCCTCACACCCACCTGGGTGTACATTTCTCTCATGCTGATTCCTGTGCTGCTGCAGAGGCAAGGCAGGAATTTGGCATCCCACACTTTCCTCCACCCACTCCCTCCGGACGGTCTGCATGTGCCTGTGTGCAGCTGTGGGGGGAGTTTTTAAAGATGGACTGCAATCAAGAAATCACAAGCATGGAGAGGAAGGCTTACCTGCCAGCGTTCCCATTTTGAATGTGGAAAAGAAACCAAACTATAGGTTTAACTAACTTAAATACTTTCAGATTAAAGTGTGTGGCTGCACACATGTCTACGATAACTTTAGGTGCTTCCTGGTGAAATCTGCACACACATTCTGTGCAGGTTTTGTGCCCCGATGCTATGCAAACATGGGGATCATATTCTATGATTATATTAACGTAATGAAAGACACTTCTTTACCTGGACCTGATAACTTCCTTTCATCTCTTAAAGACCTTTTTATTTACCAAAGAGTTGTTATTTTTGCTTTCTTCTTTTCTGAACTAATTTGTTATTTTAATAGTTATGTCGTTGATAACATTAGCATAGGCCATAAAGGTGAATAGGTGCATGGATTTACAGTGCTTTTTAATAATCCAGTGGGTTTACAGCCTTAACAGGTGCTACTATTTAGTAACAAAACAATGTGTTGGTTACCAGCTTTATACCAGTAGGAATATACTACTTAACATGAAAGACCTTCAGCATCAAATATTGATAAGCATATTTTTGAGGATGTAAAAAAAACGTAGTAAACATTTCTTGGTGTTGATGTACATAGATAATGCAAGTCTTGAAAGAAAACTTTAAAAGGCACGTCTTCTCCCTTGTGATCTTTGACTCACTACTGTCAATAAGAAGAAAATGAGGGTATTTTTGCATGATCTGTGTCTTTTCTGTGCAAAGATGACTAAGCAAACTCTGAAGTTGTATCTCAAGAAGACAAATAACATTCACATTGGATGTCTCCCAGTTTAGCTAACCTGGCAAAAGCCTACTAAAGTACTTTACACCAGCTGCCTTAAAGGCTAATTAAAGTACTAATTTAATGGTTAGTGTAGACTTGAGCCAAGTAACTCTTGTCTCAGAATGACAATTCCTAGCATTATTTATATTACTTGTGTGATTTTTTTGAGATGCAGAATTTCTTGTACCCAAACTGTATAAAAAAGTTTACTTATGCAATTATTAGTCTATGTGATATCCCGATCCTATCATCTTAGTCATGAAGCAGCCTACTTCATATTACTAATGCCACAACATCAGTCATGCCAATTATGCCACATATATGACACATTTATGCTCTGGTCCAGGAACATTAGGCAAAGTGGTTTCCATGCAGATCCAGCATCCATTCTCTGTTCACAAGAAGGTAATCTGAAAGTAATGTCTTCCCTTTCCTCATTACCTCTCCCGTCACAGCAATTAGTTCTGGTTTACAAATCAATCTTAGAAAACGCAATTTTGAGTTCTGTAGGTTGGCATTTATCCCTGAGAAGTAAAGGAATTATACCAGTTCACACCAGCATTTAGTAGCCAATGGGAAAAAATTTCAGGTCCATTTTCACATTCAAGCCTCTTCCTCCTCCTTCCTTAAGGGTGATGTGACCTCCTGAATCACTGGTCTTTCTGCTAATATAATATTAGGCATGAGATTGCAGATGGTCTTTATTAATTTACAGGTGATGTGCACACACCACTGGCAAATTAAATATTGAAATGGATTAGAAAATCCGCACTTGAGAAAACAGGGATAGCTTGCTATATTGCTGCTGTGGCTTTGTAGTATACGTGGGGTTTGATATATGGGCTACGAAAATCTTTTTAAAAAATTCCAAAAGAACGAGGTAGCCAGTAGTACAGTGGATCAGTTAAAAAATGTGTGGTTAATGTTATCTTTCAAAAAGAAAATCTAAAGAGCTTAAGGTGACTCTTTCTTTTCATTTTTCTTTTTAAATCGACACACTGTTGATACTAACTACAGCAACTGGTGCTCTTCTGGGTGCTAAGCTATGCCAATTACTTACATTTTCTCGCAGTGGTGTTGCTAATGGTTTAAACAATATCTCACCCCTCATCAAGCATGGGACAAAAGATGCCATTACAATCTAGCTCCTTTTGTGGCAAAACGAAACTCCTTAATTAGGAGTGCTGTACGTTTGTCCAGCAGATGCATCTACACTGAAATGTGTTTAACAGTGAGTGTAAAAACAAATGTGGACATCTCAAAATGAGAAAATGTTTTCCTTTGGCAACTGTATCTCCAGCCCTGAGAGGTGCTTCTATTTCTTGGCTTGTATTGGGGCAGAGGGGATTGAGGGCATTTGTGTTCCTTCAGGAGCAATCCTTTCTTGCTTACGATACCACCTTCACGCACATTGTTGGTTTAGTGTTTATAGATGCTTTTTGGTTTTTGTTTTATGCTGGTAATACACTAGATTTCTAATGTGGTGATCAAAATTGTGACAAAAATAATTTTTAGCAGCAAAAACAATCAAGGTTTTAAATATAGAAAGAATAAATGCCTGTGCTTACCACACCATATAACCTCAGTGAAAATATTTATGGCCAATTACTTTTGATATTGATTCTTCACTTTTTGTCTTGTTGCAATAAAATGAAAATGACAATTTAAACATACTTTTTTTCAGAAAAAAATAATAAAATTAGCATTGTTTGATAGATATATTTAGACTGGTAAACATGAGGAAAAAACCCAGTAAGATAAGATTTATTTTGAACAATAGAGAATATTTGAGGGAGAACAAACTTATAAGGCATGGATGGAAATATATCACTCATTTAATATTAGCAAAGACTCATTAAGAGGTATAACAAAAGGGAAAGATGGTAATACGTATTTTGAAATGGTGTAAAGCCAGCATAACACCATTGAAATTAATTTTTTTTCCTTGTCTACATATTTACTTAGAATTTAGCCTCTAACATACATCTTCTCACCAAAAAATAGTTTTGGCACAATTTTTCTAATGCTTGGTCAAGAAAGGTCCTTCGCTGAATCAAACTGTTGTAGTTTAGCTTTGGTTCACCATATTTTTGTTTGAAATTTATTAATGCTGATTTGTTTTGGGAATGTTTATGAAACAGAGCAGCTCTCTGAACAGCACCCAGCAATTCCAGAAACAAAAGGAGCTTCTGGTTTGTCTGGTTTCCAGCTAGTTTTAGTGGTAGAATCCATACACATCTATATTTCCTACACTGTTGATTCAGGATGCAAGGATTACTTTTTCTATTGTGTGTCAATTCAACTACTCATGAATATTAAACACATAGGAATTGTTCCCACATAGGGAGGAATGAATTCAACTCTTATAAACCTTTGACTGTATAAAGGTAGGAGACTTTGTCAAGTCCACAGCTACTACAAATAGAATCCAAAAATGTGTCTACTTCCCTGCTATATACACATTAAAGATTAAAAAGCTTTTCATATTTAAATATCTTTGCAAAGATTCTGGAAAAATATGTGTTGAAGCGTTCCAACTATTTTTATATGGCATTATTTTGTAATGTCAGCTTGATAATTAATTGATATATTGTGATGCTATAAGAATCCTGAATTTACAAATATGTACTCCTACAAACAGTGGGTTTGACAATCCAGGAACATTGTTTTCTGGACTTACATATAAATATATTATTCACATATATGCAAATATATATCTATATACATCCTATGTCTCTATTTACAGTGCTTATGTTAGTATATAAAACAAATACTAATATCGCATAATACAGCATGTGGGTATTTATGTCTACGTGAAGTTGTCTAGCATAGAAATGTGGGTAATTTTCAGTAATGTCTAACTTAAGGAATATCTAGAATCTTGAATTTGAAGAAACACACATGCCTGTGTTTTAAGTAAAAATGTACACTTTCATATATATGTGTAGGTCAGTAAAAGTATAATCATAGTCAAAAGTTTAATCATATATATAAACTACACATCAATAGATTTACTTGTTATCTATTTCTGCAATTCTATGCATATATCCTTTTTAGTAGCTCAATATTTTCATATCTAAGTTTATAGTTTCTCTACATGCCCTTAACTTTACCAACGTTCTATTTCATGCAAGCTATTTTAATAGAATCCGACAGATATTGATGCCTTTATGCTGGTCCTAAAATCATGAGCCAGACACAGTTGGGTGATAAGAAGGGGTTACCTTAATAAGGATGCTTAGGTGCACAGCTCGTTAGATGGAAAGTGCCGAAGATGCACACATCAAATAAAGCACATGCAATTCTTATGTTTAGCAAGTTAACCTGCAAGAATCCCCAGTTAGAGACATAAGTGATGAGGTAATTCTGTCCTGGTTCTACCCTTTTCTGAATCCCCCCCCACCTTAGATAGAAACTAAACTTTTCTTGTGAAAATATGTCTCAGAGAGCTGGTTTCAACCTTGGCTTCCCAGAGAATCTAACCTTAGACCCCCAGGGCTTGGAGCCACTGGGGAATTTCGTTTGTCTTTCTGTCTAATAGAGTAGGTAAAATGCTAGCTGTGAATACAATAATAGGCTACAGAGCTACAAAAATACGTGTAAAGAATACAGACAATATATAAAAGCAAAAAGGCAAAAATCAATTCGGCATCAATATAGAAAAACATTGTATGTCAGTGTAATGGTGAAATGTGTCATTAAACATTTAGATAAGTGGCACCTTCCTTTACATTGTACTTAACAGATTGAGGGTGTTACTTTCTATATGCCAGTTCTGCAAGTTTAACATATAGTTAGAACATCATATCCAACCTGGCAAAGTGTAGAGCTCATGGACTTTCATTATGATTAGATTAGATGCAGCTTGATATTATTATCATATTATTATTAGATTAGATACTGCTTGATAGATATTTCAGTGTATAAATTTTTTATGAAATTAAAATGATGAATGGTCACAGTGATTAGTATGGAATATTATTTGATATTGCTTAATTATTTAACCCAGAAATAGATGCAGAAATATAACTAACTGTCTATGCTTCAGTATTTGAAAAGAAACAAAAATATGAAGTTGTTGCACGGAAGAGGATTAATGCAGGAATAAGCTCTTCTACTACAATGGTATTCCATCTACACTTATTGATTACATTGAAATATATTTATTAAGGCAGACTTTAGAAAATTCTCTCTTTAGTTCAGTGTTATCTGCAATGTCTGTGTTTCCTCCATTTGGTATTTCTTTTCAGAATTTAGAAGAATAACAGAAAGTGTTAATACAGAATACCAAAATTAGTCATTCATGGGGGGAAGTTTGTCTGTGTGTTTATTTTAGATACATTTTGAAGTTCTTCACGTACATGACTGTGGATAATGGGCTATGATTTTAAGATAATTCTAGGTACTATGAGATTAGGGCATTTTATCTGCTCAAGTTCCCTTAAATAATATAAGCCATAGTTTTTTAAAACTTAATTTCACAAATTTAATAGTTGGCACGTCTTTCACATACTACTTATTTCCTTCAATTTTAGTGGAAATGATGGTGTTGAAGGTCTAATCTATTCAGGAAGAACAAAAGAATTAAACAAAATTGTGACTAGCACAGCATTATTATCTTTGTTCCCATGACTCTGGTTTCCAGGGAAGTCAGACTAGAAGTTAAGTAAAATATACTGTCATACTTTTCCATGATTCTGATCCAAACTGTTCAGATAACAGACTTTAAGTCCCTGTTCAAGCTCTAAACCGGTGTATTGTAACGACCTCTTGCCTGACCCTTCATTGCTTATGTGTTTTTAAATAATACAATTCTTGAATGTTGTTGGTGGAACATAATTCACAACAGATACTTCCTTGGAATGAGGATTTGTGTAGGAACAGTAAACAATAAAGTGATAAATGTGGATCTTGAGCTAGCAGATGAGTATAAAGACAAACCAACAAACTGTTTTAGAACACTGGACACAGGTTTAGGAAATGTAGTCTGCCTACCAGAGTAACAAAGATAGTGTTGGTAACTCAGAGAGTAACAAACAAGTAGTCTTCAAAACCAGAATATTTATGGGTTTTAGTTTAACAGTGCATTTTGTTATAACTAATAAATAGAATGAGTAGGTTAATTGTTTTAGTGCTTTACCAGAGAATGATAAAGCTAGTTGGGGGCTTAAGGCTAAAACCACTCAACATGGACGGTAGGCTAAAACACACAGTCTTCAGTGGCACTGGGAGGTGTGTGAAGGATATGAATATGTATGTCTCTAGGTATGTATATTCTGAACTTATTTTAAAGCATAACCTGGTTTGAATGAAAATATTTTAAAAAATAATATGGCAGCAAATATATTTTCAGACAAATATGAAGGTTGTTAAAAATATACTTTAAATAGGAAAAAACCCCACCCTGAAATCTGGATGTAAATATCTCCCAAATAAGCACTGCAGAGCACTCATTATTCAGACTGAAATCTACACACTCTAAATTTGAAAATTTAAAAAAAAAAGAGAAATATTCCAGAATATGAGAGGATCTCTTATATCTCTTATATCTCTTGAAATAGAGATTCTCTTCTATCTTATAAGTGTTTTGGCTTTAATTTCATAATGAAATTATGGTTTTGATATCAAATTATTTTTTGAAGGTTTATTCCAAATAAAAGGAAAATAAAATCATTGTGCAATGAGAAGAGATCTTTAATGTAAAATATATTTCAGCTCATTACAATAAATAGCAAAATGTATAGCCTTTGGTATGCAATTACTTCCTGGTGCCATACTGCATTAATCATTTCTTACACCATTGTTTACCGTAGGCTCACCATTTGTGGGTGATAAATCATTGCTAATACCAGGACAGATGAAGATGGGAGCAGCAATCTGCTCTTAGGCTGAGTGAAGGGATGGGAGTGAGGGCGAGGGGGAGGGTAGAGCTCTTGCATCCCAGGACTCGTATCAGGATGGGATTGTTAATATACCGCTTGTTCAGGGGTATGCCTAAAACACTAAGCACTACAGCATTATTTTTTCATATTGTTTACTGTAATTCTACCAGTAATTCATGCACATTTTGAAGTACTTACTTTAAAGGTATTAAACTTCTATTTCTGCCTCAGAAGAAAAACACTGACCTGTTTGACTACAAATTAGCTGGAACATCTCTGATGGCAGATAGTGCTAAAAAAATTGTTAGCATACTCAGAGTATCAGAGCTGGACAAGACAAAGGCTAATTTGAAACAGATGAAGAAAAAGAAGTGTTTCCCTAGTCAAAATAATGCAGATTTTCTCTTTTCTCTTGAACTACCCACACATATACAACAAAATGTAAGACTTGTCAAACCCTCCTGTTTACCCCATGCAGGTCAGGATGATTGAGATGTCGTGCTGTCTATGAATAACAATGTCCCTTCAAGCTTGTAATGTGTTTGAATGTCAGAGAAATTTTCTGTGTGTAGATGTGGTTGATAGTTAAAATCAGCAAAGGTAAAATAGAAAACACATTATCTTCCATTAGCTACTGGAGAAGTGAAAACATCCTGTGAGGAAGTAAAAGAGAAGAAGCTACGTTGCTGTGTTGGTTATACAGGTTAATGTTCCCTTGGTAAGCACCCGATGCTTTGCTCTAAGACCAGCTGGAAGTTCCATACGTTCCCACACTACAGTGGCCTCCTCCCACAAAACTCATCTCTGCATTTCTGGAGATGCCCTGGCTATTCTGAAATGTGACACTATAAACCCGAGTTTTGTTATTTGTTATGATACTGTCAAACTCTGAAAGAGGTTAAAGATGAGCAACTGTTCACAACATGTGTGTCTTGTGATAGAAGCATTAAGCAGACTTGTTAAGCTATAGCTAACGACAACATGTGCAAAATTTATTTGCAAATTAAGCCAGCAGCATATGGAGATTATAACTCATTCAAACTGAATTTGAGCAATATCTATCCTAATAATAAGTTACTAAAGAGAAGAGAACATTCTAGTCAGTGTATGAATGAAGGTTCATCTGAACAGGTGTTTAAAATATTTTATTTCTGGTCCAAAAACTTGGAACACATGCACGCAAGAAATCCCTTCGAAGGAATAATTCAAGTAGCTATTAAAATACTGCAAATAATATCTGAATGACATAGTATATAAAAACCCCTTTAAAATTCTCAATCCAAAAATAGAGGTTTTCAATGCCTTTCCCAATATAACTAGCTGGATTATAGTCTGTAAATTATAAAATGAGGAAAAAAAATTACAGATAGGTAAGAGATGATTAGAAGTGAATGTCTGGGAGTGAAAGCTCCTGTGTTTTTCCAGTAGTCATGGGTCTGCTGGTCACCGTATTGTCATTCCTGCTTCTCCTGTGTGGATGGCTGCTGGAGCAGTGGGTCACTCCAGGATGGCCCTGCCAGTGCTGGAGCTCTCCCATTGCACAGGGTGCTCTTCAGCTTGGCAGGAGTGAGCTGCATTTGTTTTGTGAGTGAGTGTTTGCTGTTGGAAGGCTGGCGCTGAGGTGGTTACAACTCATCTCATTTCAAAATAAAACTCATTTCAACTACACTGAAAAATCTGTCCTGTGAGAGAGCTCCTGCATTGAGGCTCCTCTTCAGCCCAAGCGTCAATAAGGTGCCCACTTACCAAAAGGACCCGTGAGTTGCCTGCTGAGGTCGTGCAAACTTTGGGTGAATTTATATGATTATTCTATCTTTTCTTGCCTGTGCCCCTTAAGTCTGGGCAAACATTGTTCTTTCCCCTGCCTTTGATTACAACTTTCAACTTCAAAAATAGGCTGAAGCTTGTGGAAGGAAAGGGCATTATATTAGCCATACAATAATGTTTTCACCCTCTTTTGAGCATTTCTTATGATCACTCTTGAGGAAAAACTGACCTTTGCAGTCAAATCCACCGAATAGAGCAGCACCATGAAGCCTTTTTGTGTTTTTTACACTTTTTTTGCCTCTGCTGAATTAGCTTTCTTTCCAGACTTGGTAGACACACACTTCTGAAATTTCGATGCACTGAAATTCTGATGCAGGCAGGATGCTATTAATTACTGCAGTTCTTTTGGGGTAAGAATATTATCAGAGGAACCTTTTTTTACTGCTTTAATTATTTGATTGCTTCCAGCTTTGTTCATGTTTATATTAGTTGAAAAACCTGTGTCTGAACATGCAGTGCATTACTGTGAGTAAAACTACCTCTTTATGTTAATAATTTTCTGGTAATGTCATTTGTTAGAAGAGGTTGGGTAAAGAGAGTGCTAAGCTACTAAAGCATTTTTCTGAACAAATGAAAAACATTTAAAAGAAGTCTGAATTTTGAGTAGTTTTAAATGGGTTCTTGCTCTGCCTAAATCATTTAGCATACTCTCACTTGAATGCAATGTAATTTTTCTGTCAAATAAGTCACACAAAAAGAAAAACAGCAAATAAAACCAATTTGGAGTTCTACTATTAAATCTCATAATACTTCATTTCAACAGTGAAGGCTTCAGATTTTAATATGCACAATATAAAAATAATTTTGAATAAATTAGGGAGCTATTTTAGTCTAATTTTTGCATCTATTGTCTGCAGAGTTAAGTGTTTGCAGTATAGGGGTACGAGTAAAGTGTTGTGTTACAGGTAAATGATTGTCACAATTACAAACTCAGATGTGGGAGTGCTTATTTTGTAATGACTGATTATAGTTTGCAATGAAACTGTCAGTCCAAGGAAGAAAACAGCAGAAAGTAAAGAGGGGGATGCTTGTTTGTCCATGTAGTTTGGTTTGGAGTTTTTTTCTGACGTGTTGTAAGCATGGCAGGAACCCCGGTTCATCCTGAAGTTTGAGACTGGAGTGCCTCATTGAATGACTCCTGCTTGCAGAACAGACTCTGAATCTGCTGTCACGTGTTTTCCTTGGAGGAACTCATTTCCTTCCTGAGGAGGTCCACAAGGTCAGGCAAATATCCGATCTTGGAAGCTGCGTGTCTCAAGGCTGCTCTCTCTGAGTCATTATTTCCACCGAAAAATTCATAGGGAAAGTCCATCATAAACCACAGAGAAGCTAAGTGCTTCCATAATGGGAAGCTGTTTTCAACTGGGTGTGCCAGGTACAAGAGAAATGTTTTGAAGCTTTGGTGTTTTGTTTTCTAATACATTACATATATATAATTTCAGTATTCTTGTTCAAGATTCAGAAATCATGTAATTCTTTTCTAGTGCTGTGACTTTGGTAGTGGGAGTAAAAGGTGTCCTGTTCAATCTTTAAAATTGGATTCTATTACTGGTTTTGCTTTATATTATATTTATAATATATATCAAATTCCAGCCTTAGGCAGACCACCAAAATCCCATATGGCTTCAACAAATGTTATTGGACTCTTAAATTATTATTTATTGTTTATTTATTTATTTATTACTTATCATTGACAATTCAGGACTTTTATTGCTTATACTCTTAGCACTGACGGTATATGACAGGATAACTGAACTAATTTAACACCCCTGCTGCCACCAAAAATTGTTCTTTCTGATTATGTTGCTCTCCCTGTCTTTTCTGCATGCTCCTATTGTCCCACTGGAGCAGCTTCAGTAGTTATGCAACCCTTTGGTGAACTGATTCCCTACATTTTCTGCTGGCCACGAGTAGCCACAACAGCACAGTGGTGCAGGTACGCCTGAGGTGGGACAGCTGAGTCTGCTCCATTTTCCCCCTCTTCAGGCATCCAGCACTCTCCAGACTGCACAAGTGTACTCTAGGAACACTGCTGCCCTATATGCTGATAGTAGATACACAAATTAGGTGCCTTAAATACAATTTCCCAGCAGCTATAACAACTTAATGGCTGGTTTCTGTGCATCCACCATTTTGCCCTTCCTGTAGCAGTTCATCCTTACCTTGTCCTCAGTATCCGTGGCATGCCTGTTTGATCCCCCCCCAGCTATGCTAGCTCTAAAGAGTAATAAGAAAAACAACTCTGCATAATAAGTGAATAATTTCCTGGATGTCTAGCAAGTTGAAATTATGCAGTGATGGGTCAGACTTAGTTTGGTTCCGGCACGAAGTAAAGACACAGATCTGACAGATTAGGACAGGAAGGGAAGTGATTAAATGAACTTTACATATTATCCTAAGGAAGGAGAAGCAATTCCACCTGTATAGCCCTTATACTGCTGTAAGCCCTTAAGTGAGTATAAAAAAAAAGGGGTACAGCAACTTCTCTATGTCCAGCTCCATTAAGGGTTGTTCTCTTTATCACCACGAACTGGTTAAGAGGTACGCATGTGACAGAATTTCAGGAAAGCTGAAAACACAAACTTCCTTTTTCCTTGAGTTTTTAATTTAAAATTTTAATAAAAATTATTTTTACAATTAAAATTACCAGTATCAATAAACAAATCAAACTAAACTAGAGATTCAAAAGTGGTACTATAACTATGTCTATAGAAAGACTTTTTTCAGTACAAAAATTCCCTGCAGAAGTTATGCCCCTGACATGATGTTGGCATTCTGGCAAAAGCTTCTAGTGTGAAGCTGTGACTTTTGTTTAGAATACTGGTAGGAGAACAAATTTGATCTTAGAGGTTTTTACACCCCAGCTGTGAATTTTGCCCTATGAATTGGCTTCATGTCACCCCCTAACTTACTATAAATCCTCCAGAGAGTTCAAAAAAAATTAAACAAATATTTCACAAAGCTGGCTTAAAGTTTGAGCTTAGAAGTAGTTGTAAAAGTCATTTGGTTTTGATTTCCTTGAGAATCTATACTAGATTACTGGTAGGGATATAATACTTCTCTGCAGAAAAAATTCATCCATGAAAAATATGGGCAAGACTGAGGACTTGTTATTTATGTATTTATTTTGATTTATACACATGACTTGAAACAGTCCTATAATATTCTTTGAAATATAGTAGAAAGGTTCTGTCTGGTAATTCCCTTTTAACCACAAACCAGCAGGAGTTCAACAGCTGAGCTGCAACAGGTGTAGATATATCTGATTTTTAAAAACTTTTGTCAGAGCTTTCCCACTTTCTCACAGACTGCAGGATCAAATGGCCTTGAGAGTCATGCTCACTAAAACAGGGCTATTCTAAACTAAATAAAGAGCAAATTCCAAAACACACCAGAGCTAATTTGCCATTGTTTTCACCATAAACCATAATGAATCCTCATCAAATGAATGCAGCTGCTATGGTGCTGTATCCAAAATAATGTAATTAAATTGCTGCTTGGGGAATTTTAGAGTATAAATTTGGCAGAGACTCATTACTGGCAATTCGACAGCGAAGCATTTATAATCTTATCCAAAGAGGTGATCCTGTGTTCTGTCATTCTAAGAACAGAGAGAAGAGAAACAGAACCAGGATGACAAATGGCCAGACCAAAATCTGAAACAAGAAACCACAAGAACTTAAGGCTAATCCAAGCCATGCTGGAAAGCCTGTTGGGATGGCAAGGGGAGGACAGGATGAGAAAACTTGAATATGTTACATCAGAAAAATTCCCCACCACTCTCTGCAGTGACAAGGTCAACAAGGAAAGAAGTTCCACCACAGGGAGCCTGCAGGAGCCGCAGCTTTGCCACCACCAGGGTCAGAGGAGTCACAACCCCTGATCAGGCAAGGGTAGCTCTGGGGCCTCATGCCTGGAGCTGACTCGTCCTCCCTGCCTGCTCCCTTACGAAAACATTGAAACATTGCCCCCCCTCTTCTGTCAGGGTGTGTGTGGATGCTTGACTGCAACTGCAACGACCTCCGCGATCTGGGGGAAAGCAGTGATGGTGGCCTCTTGCATGATGAATTCCCCAGGGCTGTCAGGACCCGGGCTGGCACATGGAGATTCAACATACAACTTGAACATCTGTAAAAACCTCTCTGATGAACACACCATTGTCTTTGCTAAGGCTGTTCAAGATCAAACAAACTGCCATTAAAGCGATGAGAGTTGTGTTGAAGTGACTACTGTAATCATTTTTGTGATTACAAAACCGTAAAACTAAAACCGGGGTCACCCAGTCTCATAAGAAAGCAGGTTGTATTTCTAATTTGTTGTAAAAGTGACCACAAATTAAATTCTAATTTCAGGAGAGAGAAATTTGCATTTGGGCCAAATCTGAGCCTTTAAAAGTTTATGTTTAATAAACCTTAGTATGCTCATTCTAATTAAGTTTACATAAAATATTGCAGCTTAGAGCATACTTTGGTTTAACAACAATGTTTGTGTTCCTTTATATGCTAAGCAAATCTCCTGGAGTTGTGTTTCCAATATGAATATTCACTGTTATGGCTTCATAATTGGCTATCCATCAATATTTAATACTACATGTCCCTAAAGGAGTTATCTAACACTTCAACTCAGGGACGGCTGACCAGATGAAGCCAACAGAGTCCTTCACTTTTTTTTTTTTTTTTTTTGGGGGGGGGGGTTTGTTTTTGTTTTTTCTTTGGTTTTTTTTTTTTTTTGCTTTTTTTTCCTTTTTTTTTTTTTTTTTTTTATTCCTTAGTGCGTAGCAGTTACTGGCAAATTTGCAGAAGAAACAGCTGCCAGCAGAAGTATTTGAAAAAGGGGCTTGGTGAAAGGGACAAACAGAGAAATTTTGGAGTTTTGATGAAAACCAAAATAAATAATTTGCTAAATATAGAAAGAACAGTGTAGAGATCGAATGTTGAGATTAAAGATCAACATGTTCAAAAGTAAGAGTTGTTCCCAGAACAACTTAACAACTTCGATGTGGAAAGAACATTAAAAATACTAAGAGGAAAGAGTTTGAAGTTAGGTGGAAATCCCTATTATATGTATATACTTGGAGAAAAACTGTGTTTTCAGGCTTGAAGAAAAAATGAGCCTGCTGTATCCTTCTGTTGCTCAGTATTGACCAGTAAACATTCTTTGCATTGAAATAGAAAATAGTTATTAGAGCTAACACTTGACCTCAGGTGAGTGTTCTGGAAAGATAAGTTTATTCTAGCAACAGAGTGATGTCTCCTGAATTTGAACTGCCACAAAGGGAAGTTAAAGAGAAATAGGCAGGGTGGGATTTGTAGATTAGTCATGGATTTCATGAGTTTCATTTGTTTATGTAGCTTTGCAAACCCAAAGCTGTCTGAGATCTAGAAAAACAAACATTTGTGTCCTCTTAGAGGTTTGTCAAATGACAGAGTGCTGGCAATCTTAGTGAGAGGCTGAAATAATTTGTTGCCAAGTCCTTTCAGCTCACAACAAGCTTAACAGTTATCCTGGATTTTATATGCAATACCTTCATCATTTCTGGAGACAATTAAGTGCCTCTATCCTGTGCCATACCTTTCAGCTCACAACAAGCTTAACAGTTATCCTGGATTTTATATGCAATACCTTCATCATTTCTGGAGACAATTAAGTGCCTCTATCCTGTGCCATACCCCAAAAATTGTTGTAGCAGTTGCTTAACAACTTCACTGTGATTTTTTTCACATTACTTGTTGATGACTTCAGCTTTGGCCTCTTTGGTCAGATTATTTGGCTACTGTAAAGCTCTGTAAAGTCACTGAGAAAATGCTGGCATAATCTTGAGCTTAATGGAAGGATCCGACTGGCCTTATCCTGCAATTTAGTCAATAGAGTTGGGTAACATATTTAGTGACTGCAAATTCATCACAAATGGAGTTTTGATCCTAAAGGTGTTCCCACTTTTTAGTAGAATGGCAGAATTTGTTTGAGGTAAGGAAAACGTAGCCTGGAGATGAACTCTAATCATGTTACCCCTCTTTTACCCACTAACTCAGAGATTATGGAATTTGGTTTTAATCTCAGCATGAGGGTCTTGGAAACAACACCTCCCTCTACAAAAGGACAGTGTCTCTGAGGAGAAAGTTGGAGGAAATTCGGAGCAGGCTCTTCCTTTTTCTGGCCCCATCCTTTGGGCCCAGCCAGTCAGAGGTGAGGGGCCCTGGGGTTCTCAGTCTACTGTCTTGGCTGCTTTGGCCCACACCGTCCCCGGCAGCGCATAGCCTTGGCACTGACGCTGCTGCTGACACAGCTTTAACAGGAGAGGCATCATTGTCCAGCTTTGCCCTCCTGCTTGGCTGTCCATAGAACCTGGATGTTCATTCTCTTGCAGAGAAATGGGAAGCTCAGGTCAAGTTTGTTCTTTTCCCAGTCCAGAGCAGGTCCCAGTCCAAAGATGCAGCCACCTTTTGCTTCCAGTATTTCAGTTTGGCTGCTGACCCAGAAAATCAATTACAGGCACAGCCTTACGTAGTGCAGAATCAGGTAATATTCAGTATGACAGTGAGTATGTCTGACCTATGTGGAGCTTAGACACTTGCACAGGCTGCTTTCTGTGTACTGCCTTATTTAGCTCTTTATAGTCCTTCACATTCTCCAAATGAATCTCATTTTCCATGCAAGTTTATTTAAAACAGAGATGCAGTAAATTAAGAGAATAACATTTTTTTTTCCCCTTTTTGGCACAGTAGTTCTACAGACTGGTCTTAGACGAAGTTCAACTAATTTATATAGTAACAATAGTGAGTTGATATTTCCTCTGATACTGAGATTTGGCAGAGAGGACCAGAAGGAAGTGTTTCAATCCAATATATGAGACAACAGTAGAAGGGAAAAAAGAGATTTCCTCTTTATTACGTGAGGAGAATAATTTATTACAAATAATTTCCACCCATTAAAATGCTCTTTTGTTCTTGCAGCCTGGTTTGGGATTTGTGGTCAGTCCAGTTTTGATCACTGTAATATCTTTGCAACATTCCATCTTTGTTTCCTCATATCCATAGCTTGCTTCTGCTTGTGTTCCATTTGATCCCAGCTGTTGACATTCAAAGATCATTAACCAGGACACTTATTACTAAAGAGCAGTGGTCAAAGTTTGGCCTATTCCAGCCCAGCTGTTGTGGCTGCATTTCTGTGGTCCTCAAATCCAGTCATTTCTGGATACCTTTGTCTTTAATCAACCGACCAACTGTAATTTAGTTGCAACTCTAGTGGGCCAACTTCCTTAAACAGGGCTATTTAAATCATTTTTGTGTAATTTTGCAAATCATAAGGTTAAATCTCAGGGTTAGAAGCTTCCCACAGAGTTTGCAGAAAATAACTTTGTGCTGTTCTACCAGCTTTTTTAGTGTTTGCTTGAGTTTTCACTCTGATCCCTGGTTTCTACATTTTGGCACTACGAATTAATCGTAACTGGAGAAAGAAGACGGAAATATTTCATTGTTCTTTTTTTGTGCGCCACCAGCAACGCATTAATGTTACATTACTTCATGTAAGGCAGCTTTTCTTTACTGAAGCACATGGCTGCTGTTGCCTGGTTTGTACTACAGGCATTAGGAAACTCTATTAGCAGCTCATCCCTGCGAGCATTATTTCAGCCTCAGAGCTCTGAAGGGCTTCTGTGGTTTGTGAACCACACACTGAAGAAGATCTGAATCGCTCAAAGGCTTCTCCACTGGAAGTGTGCCATGAAGCCTGATGTGTGTCTGATTTGGGCACCGCAGGGCAGCGTGCAGTTAAACAGCAGAAGGGACCAGGAGAGAAGCTGCCAAGTCCTGTGGAACACAATACCAGGTCCCTCAACATGGTAGAGGAGAGGGAGATTTTTGGATGCCAAGGTTTTCAGAGCAATCAAGAAATGGCAGTAAGTACTGTGATGCCTTGGGGAAGGGCTGATTCCCAACCGCTGATTTTTGATAGCTTTAGAACATGCCAAATGCCAGAAGAGTGCTTCTCTCCTCTGTGTTTTCACATTCCTTGTAGCTAAAATCAAGAAGCCTAGAGATCTGAACAACAGACCATAGAGTGAAGTCGTGGGAATTGAAATTATCCAAATAAAAAGCAATATGAAAAAAGTTGTGTTTCTGATTGGTTCAAATTTTTGGTTGATTTCTCTTCATTTAAACTAACTGCTATAATAAACTTCTCCTTCTGAGAAGCAATGGAGTTTAATTTCTACAAGGACTCCCATCTGAAATGTTAGTTTCTGGTTGTTTTTCTTATTTAAGTAGAAATTTACAGTGGCAAAATTTCAATCACAGAATAAAGTTAGAACGGGCAATTTAAAACTTTGCATTCCATAGTTATAGCGTGTGAGCCAGGGGTCCATTCCCAATGAAGGATCTTCTGCTGTAAGTTAACACTTTTCGTGAGATACTGATACTCTAGTAGATAGTGGATGGCATTTATCCATTTCTGCAAAACAACACCTTACTAGTGGAAGTGGAATTTCTTACTGATGGGCAAGCTACAGTACTAGCTTTTACTCAGCTTTTCATCTGAATTTAGATAACATACCAATAGCACACTTTCTCAGAGTTGGTGTGTCAACTCTGCATCAGATCATAAGAATGTTTTCTATTAGCTTTGTCCATTCTGCTCAAGTGGATTTCACGGGTGAGAAGGGCTCAGGGAACCCAGCGTGGTTCCCTGATTCTGGCCAACTGAAGTTCATTTGTATTCATGATTATGATGTTTTTTTCACTTTCTGAGCCCTGACAAGTTTGTAATAAAAAACTCCCATATACTCAGATTTTCTGAAGCGAGTCCTCTCCTGGATTTTGCAAATTTTAAAGGCCAGAATTTCCAGATGGTAACTCTAATGGCTCACATGCTTCTAATTTGGCTGCTCTTCATCTGGAACCCTAAACGTCTTTGGGATTTCCAGCAATCACTACCCAGGCATGTGCATGCTGCTCTTCACCTATGCAGGGGAATTCTGATGCTGTCAGCTCATCTCAGCCTTCTTGAACATGAACTATATTATATATTCAGTTTCAACTGTGTCATAAGCCTTTAGAAGGTCCCTGGCAAGGGTCACACAGTGCCCACATGGCCTTTGTAGCCCCAGAAATTCTATATACCATCAATATTTCAGATGTATTGAATACACAGCCAGTGTTCAGAGCTTTTATATCAGGAAATCTTGCCTAGCAACAACTCCTCTATGCCACCCAAGCCCCTGACCCCTTGGATTGTCCATATTACAATAGACATAGGTGGAAACAAAACCACCCACAACTTTGTAACTGCAATGAGGTTTTTGCATAGTAAAAGCGATCCATTTTACTTTTGCTGACCGACTTAACACTGTGTTGTTGCTTCACTAGAAAAACTGGCCCTGCTGAGGAAATAAGTCTAGTGAATATTTAAAGCTTATATAAATGCCCTGCAAGCATATTGGTGTGTGGTGTGAGGAATTCTGTCCCAGGATATTGTGCATTTGATCTTTATTTCTTTCTTTATTTCTCCATTTCATTCTTCTTTTTATTTCATTCATAAACTAGTAGCCTACCAAGCTGTGGTAAAAATAGTTGGAAAATATATCCTGTCTTTCTGCTAATGTTTCCAATTCATGCAACACTATTTCAGAAGGAATTTGAATTTCTGGAATGACTTATTATATCTGGTCACTGAGTTATGAGACAATATAGTTAGTATCTACTTTAAAGAACAAGGATCAATGTCTCTTTAAAACTCTTTTTTTTTTCTTTCTGAGACAGTATTCTTTCCTCCTGAGTTAAGATATAGCTACTCAACTACTTTAACTTTTACAATATATAATTACATTTCTTTTGAGCATCCTAATGCACTTTTTGCTTTCAAACTTCATATAAAAAGACAGTAATTGCTATGTTTCAGAAATTCCTGGTTCTAATACAGATGCTTAATAATAAGATATAATAAGTTATAATAATAAGATGCTTCTGAGGCAGATATTTGGTGGGGCTATTAGTTATTTATTGACTTTTTATCTGGAAAACATCAGGTTTCATGGTCCTGTTGTTGATCTCTCTGAGCATTATAATTTGCTATTTGTCTGAGGTGAAGGGCTGCTTGTTTTGATGACGTATAAATTAATTAGTGAAAGGTCTTGTTTTACTGTAATTTAAAAGTATTTCAGGACTTATATTTTGCTCAGTTAATTTTAAAAAAATATAAAAGAGAGAAAGAGAGGAAAGAATGAAAATCAGACTAGAAAATATGTAAGGAAAGAAAAGGTAAATAAAAGCTGTGTAAAGGCCCCACTCTTGTTTATGGAAATTGTGCTGTTCACTTAAATGGGAGCAGGAACTTGCCCTTTAGCAGAATGACTGCTTACAAGACATGCGACTGTCATTATGTAAAATGGTTTTGTGTATTTGCAATGTTTTTTTCATGTCACCCAAGAGCTAAAGACCCCCAGGCTAGCATTAATGTCTAATACAAGTTTTCTAAACCTTTTACTTTCGATGACAATCTGCAGTCTGTTGCAGCTCTCATTCTGCTGTCAAAAAAAGGGATCTTTAGCGAGGTTAAACATGAGTTGTTCATGTCTGAGACCTTGGCAGAGGATGAACACTGGAGTCTCAGTTCGGTGTCTGATGTACAAAGAGTGATTTCACAAAGCACCTTTGCAATTTGACAGCTTTGTTTGCAGGAGACCTCGGGATTCAATGAGCCTATAGTGAATTACTTAACATTAGCCCATAGAAACCTTCATCTGCAAGTCAAATCTAAAGTTAATTCACTGACAGTACCACACTTTCTGTGCTGTTTTGGCCCTAAGAGTACAGCAGGAGATATTTAGCTTAACACAGTACGTATTTCAGTCTGTAAGGTATCTTTAGGTGTGAAATGTGATTTTTGCATCTCTGAAATCCACTGAAGAACTCAGAGAACATAGATATGACAGTCAGTGAGAAAATTTCAAATTTCTTTTGTTAACCTAAAAAAAAATTATCCAAAATCACCAAAACAAATTTTACTGTAGATACTGTGGGTTATGTTTAGGGAATCAGAGCTAATACCATCCTGGATTTTTCTACTCTGTAATCTCTCACAAAGTACCACCTAGTTTTTATCATCAGTTTTTAGTGGAGATTGCAGTATCTGCACCCTTTGCTTTTGAGGTTGCTGACTGAGCTGCAGGAAATGGAGTGAAGGCTGCACAATGTCAGGGACACTGAGAAGGAGTTAGGCATCTGGTTCCAAGCACAGTCTGCAGGGGACCCACGGCCCATGGCCAAACAGGCAAAACCTCCCCTACCAGCACACACAGAGGGAGGTGGACAGAAATACAGAAGAATGGAACATTGAACAGGCAAGGACTTGCAGGAGGAAGAGATTTCCCCTGAAGCCTGAGGTGCCATCACAGAACCACTTCACCTCTCTGGAGAGTAAACACCTGTCAGATCAGGATTGTTGCTGGAACTGAGTAAGGCAGCTCCATCTGCTGCCTGTGTTACAATCTGTGCAGCTGAGAAAAGGGGACTGGTGATAGCAGTGGGTTACTCTTCTGCCAGGTACGGAGGGAGGCACCCATGTTCTCAAGAGAGAGGTGCTGCTTACTGGGGTTTGTGTCACAGGTGTCCCTGACGGACTGCCAACCCTTGTACAGCCCAGTGACTGTTACCTGCTGCTGTTGTTTCACACTGGTACCACCAGGAGCAGCTGGAGTGGGTCCAGAGGAGATCACAAAAATGGTCAGGGGGCTGGAGCACCTCAGCTATGCAGACAGGCTGAGAGACCTGGAGCTGTTCAGCCTGGAGAAGAGGAGGCTCTGGGCAGACCTCACAGCAGCCTTCCGGTACCTAACGGGAGCCTACAGGAAAGCAGGAGAGAGACTTTTTGCCAGGATGTGTAGTGATAGGACAAAGGCAAATGACTTTATAGTGAGAGTAGGTTTAGCTTAGATATTAGCAAAACAATCTTTTGTATGAGTTTGAATAGACACTGGAAGATGTTGCCCACAGAAATTGTGGATGCTGCATTGCTGGAAGTGTTCAAGGCCAGGTTGGACAGGGCTTTGAGCAATATGGTCTAGTGGAAGACATCCCTGCCCACGGCAGGGACCATCCCAAACCACTCTGTGATTCCATGAACATGATTCTGTGATGTAGAAGACCTCTGCTTTGAGCCTCTTAAAGATGGATGTTTAGTTGCAGTATTTATTTGATAGGTTCGTAATTAATTCACATATAATTTTATACTGCACTTGTACAGTGTTAAAAGTATCAAGATTAAAGTTAATTCAAGACATGATGAAAAAAAAGGTTAAATGTTCAAAAAACAAACTTCTTTCATACATGCATTGGATAATTTGTCATATTTATCTGTTTGTTGCCCTAGGCTAGGGATAATGGGAAGCTGTTTTTTCAGCACTTATGGATAACTTTACCCTTCAGTATGCTTAGGTCCCATGAGGTGGGATAGCTGTGATAGGACCCGTACCTGGAACAGATCACTGCAATTCAATGCATGTTGCTTGCAAATAAAAGTTATCCTGCATTTTGTGGTACCATTTGGAATGGAAGTTTTAAAGACTGGATATGTAATCTCAAAACTTTTAAGAAGGAAGAAGCACGAATAGTTAAAAACAACGTAGTTTGTCAGTGTCATGTAATGGAACTTTATGGTAAATAGTGATCTGTTTCTTCATGCAGCTGTACTACTTGCAGGGGTAAGGATCACTCATATGAGGATGTATGGGATAAAGTCCGGGGCTGCCATTTCAAAGCACTAAACAGAATTGTTAAACAATGGTATTTTCCAGGAATGTCTCCAACCAGCACTTTTTACCACAGTACAAGAAACAACAAACTGAAAGCATGCCTTTCTCTGGCATATTTTCCTCCACACGACAAACCTGCTTATACATGTTAGGAAGAAAAGAACATACTCTTTTAAGTATAGGGCTGCATTAAGGAGGACAGATTCACGTGAAAAATGGGAAAGAGAAGAGTCTATTTTTTCACTGTTTAAATTTCTTGGTATCCTAAGTTTAAATAAAATACTATTGAGTCTTAATAATTGTCTGTCCAGGATCTCTTTACAGTATTATGGGTAGCGCTATTGTAACTCATCCTTGCAAAGTAGGAGTGTAGCATGTCTCAAATTTATAAACAACCTGAAAATCAGAGTTGCAGCCTGTTACTTCTGGCTGTGACTTTATTTATTCCTCAAAACTTGCAGCAGAGATCACAGAGATCATACAGGTTTTGTACTGCTTATTGGATTGTACCTGAAAATCAACTCTTTCAGTCACTGAAAGAGTTAGCATTACTCTTGGAGACTCTTGGAGAGTGAAAATTACTTTGAACATTATGACAGCTACAGCCATGATTTCTCGACTTTTTTCTGAACTTTTTAAGCTAGATCCTCTATCTAAACTTTTGAATTAAGGTGCTAGCAGAACTTAGGCAGCATGAGAGACAAGTTTTGTTGGAACTTGAAAGAAAACCACTGTGTGAAGTGAAAGCAACATGACACTGCAGAAGAACCACAAACATTCTTTCATTACTTCTATTGTGCTCTCTCCTTGAAGCACTTCAAACCCATATCTACTCCCACAGTTTTTTGTGACTGTACCCTTAGTTTAAAGCAAGAACAGAAAGCATTGTGTTTGTCTCATCCACAGTCGTTGCCAAATCTTGAGATAGAACCCAGTGTGTTTTCCTTGTGTAAAGTACAAGTATTGTGCTCATATTCTAGCTAGTAAACAATGCTACCTCAAGTAAATGAAAAAAATTTTCTGAATGCCTGTCTAAGTTTCAGATTTGGAGCACCTATTTTATTCCAAGTGGTTTAGTGTTTATTTCAAACAGAGAAGCTGAACAAATGTTTTATTTTTAATTGTGTTAGATAGAAATATCTTAGAAGTTTGACAAAGCATTATGCCTTACTAGAACAAAAAGAGCAACCTGAAACTTTACAAATGATGGATGCTGCAGTGTAACTCCCAATAGAAAATCTCAGTATAAGGCACAGGCAGGTCAGATTAGGTTTGTCTTTGATCAAGAGCCAAAAACATCAGGAGGTAATGATAGTAATTTTGTATTCTTTTATTTTCATAGAGAACATGAGATAAGCATTGGAAACAGTTATTATTTATATTATATGAGGAATTCATTATTAAATTACTTTCTTTAAAACAAAGCTAAGACTGACTGAAATAAAATTGGATACTGTTCTGCCATTCTTACTCTTAATATTCAATTAATTCTCTTCTATTATTCCATTCTTTAGCCTGAAAAAAAAAAAAATCACCTCCCAAAAAACTGCCCAAAACCCTTAAATTAAATATAGTCTAATGCCTGGGCACAGATCCTCTTTCAATGCTGCAATTCATTTCAACAGTTTCTGATTCTTTCAGAACCAGTAACTGAATCTCCTGTCACTTAAACACAGTATTAGGTCACAAAGATTCAATTTCCATTCCAGTGTAAACTTTCAGATAGAGACAACTTGTGGTTTTTTAGTTGATTTCTTTTTTCTTAATTAATGCATTCCAATCTGTGCTGCAAAGAGAAGGGTCCAAAGGTGAACCCTACCTATCTTTACAGAACTGTTATTACAGACATCTAGTGATATCAAGGTGATAGGATTCGGTATGGGACTGGAAGCAGGGACAACTAGAAATTTGAACATGAACCTTCTATTGCTGCTTTTTTGTGTGTGTGTGCTGGTAGCTACATTTTTTTTTTCTCCACTTATGGTCCATTTTTAATAAAATTTCTGCAGAAAGCCAGAAATTGCTTGAGAGAAAGAGTAAAGGGGAACCAGATTAACCTTCATATTCTTCAGTAATGGTTAGGAAGAACTCTGTGCTGGAAGTTCACAACTGTTTCTGTAAGTGAACATATATATAAGGGGGGATTTTGTGAAAGACTATGATAGGAGCTGCATGCTCCTGTTACAGGTGGAGTGTTAATTGACATTGAAGGAAGCTTGTTAAAATCAATAATATGGGATGTCAAAGTTCAAGTATATGTTCCGTACACTATGTGCTCAGTCTATAGCTATTTATAAACATTGAAATCCCAGCTGGAACATGGACCTCTCACACTAATATATTCATACATGATAAGAAAATTGCTCTGCAATTCAGGAAAGAAAGCATAGCTCCTTGTATGTGTAGCTATATTAAAAGAGTCATCTTGGGGCCAATAGAAAATGTAAAAGCTAAAGCCTGCTTTTTGCTTACCTCATGAAGTTTCTGACCAGTGTATTCGGTTAATTCAGTTACCTTTCCACCATCATTCTTATAAAGCTGTACAATCTTCATTCATTTTTTGCTAGAATACTGTGGTTTCCCTCATACACTTTTGCCTCCCTGTGCTCACAGACTTTCTTTTGTACTTTAAACCACATGGGCTTCCTTCCTCAACAACAACTGTTTCCTTGCCCCCATCTGTTTACTACTGTTTAAGACTTCCCCTCAGGGAATGTGCATCTAAGATACTAATTTTTAAAATTTTTGACACTGTGACCTTTAATGACATTTGGGAGGCTTGACATCTCTCTCTGAGAGTCAAATCGCAGCATCCCGCACGCTCAGGCTGTACTTCTCACCAACATACTTGGCTTTAGCTTATTGCAGTTGAGATCAGTCAGGAACAAGGTCTGAAGGCAAAAGAGCTGGGGAGAAACAAACACAGCTTGAAACAAAAACAAAAATTGATGCAGTCTGCAGAAAAACAGGCAGTCACATAGGTGAACAATCTGCACTCATGGAATCACAGAAGGGCTTGAGTTTGAAAGGACCTAAGCCTCTGACCCCACCATGGGCAGGGGTGCCTCCCCATTAGATCAGGTTGCTCAGGGCCCTGTCCAACCTGACCTTGAACACTTGCAGGGATGGGTCATCCACAGAATGGGACATTTACAGAAGTTTCCTCATTTTGTCAAGATATTTCTGACCTGACACTGACAAGTGTCTGTACGTGTGTCTCTGTACGTACACACAGGCACAGGTAGATATATTTTTATATACCTGTGTATGAATATGTGCGTGTTTATCTAAAGCAATATTTTCACACAGGCTGAAGCGTCTCATATCTTTAGCCTTTCATTTTCTCATGCAGATGCTCACGTGCTCAAGTTCTTTCTTGTCTATACACGGATCATTCCCCATATAGGCTCCTACTCTTGCCTCCTCATGAATTTAATTCTCGGCTCATTTTGTTCCTCATTGTCCAAGGTACCACTGTCAAAACTGTGTGTCCCAGGTATTGATTCGGCTGTGTTACTTTGCCAGCACTTTAGTATCCTCCTGTTTTGCTGTTCCCTGAGTTCCAGCTTCCCATGGTTCCTTTGAACAGCCTACATGGTGATACTTTGCTGCTGCATCCTGCTTGATCTTGTCATTGTCTCAGTGCTGCCATTTTCCAAATAAATATCCATTGCTCATATTTAATCCTCTTACCTAGAACAATGCTCAGTGCTTCAGGGCAAGGTCACTTCAGGCTCAAAGATGGCACCTCCAAAGCAATGAAGTCTGAATTTTTGCTTTTCCAGAATGTCATATGTCAAGGAATTTAAAAATAATGTTTAAAAAAGGTGGCATCAATTTTTGATCTTTTAGTGCTAGGCCCTTGCTTGAAAGTTTTAGCTACTTCTGGGCCAGGACTACATTTTTATCTTATATTCATACAGTATGTAGCAGAGCAGCCTTCTGATGTGGGACACCACTCTGTAGCAGGAGACAGAGGGAAGAATGCAGTATGTCACTTCGTTGTCTTATAAATCGATTGCTTTATCACAGGTATTTCAAAACTAATGACTAATTTCAGCCTTGGATCTACCATATAACATTATAGTAAGTATTAAAAACCTCAGGGAAAAATTCTAAATGTTGGTTTCATGATTTTTTGGCTTATAAACATTTGGGACAGTTCTCTAATCATGAAATATGGTTTTAAAAGCATGCTCTATAATATTTATATATAAAGTTGATAAATTAGTTTAATTTTAACCAACTATCACTCACCAGTAATCAATTAGTCATCTGTGGCCTATGGATAATTATCACTATTTATGTTTTAGCCTAAATTCTCTAACATTTAAAAAAGACAGTATTTGAATAAGTGTCCCTGGAGGGAATACTTCAGTGCTCAGCTCTGCTTTTAATTACTACAGATTTCTTTTAACTTCACAGTTATTCACTACTGACATTTTATTTACAGATAAATGTCTCATACACTGAAGAAAGAAAGAGGTTTCAGCAGGCTCCAAATTTAGTGTTTTGTCCTTTCTTATCTGTTGATAATTAGCGTTGCCTGATAACCTGTTTATTTATTTACTTTGTACACTTATTTTTTGGATTTTGCGTGCTATAGAAGCAATGCAGTTTAGATGGATTCCTGGTGCTAATAGTCCTCATAATTACGAAGGAATTTAAGAGTGAGCACGTGCTTATCCAGCTTGATGAATTCCAGCCTAAGTCTTCTGAACCTTTCCAAGAGGCGAGAAAAAGGCTCTCTTTCCCACCTGCAATGTAAAAATGGGGCACTGTCATCACAAATGGCGGTCTCCCTATCAAGATTTGATGAATTAGCTGAGTTCTCAGCATTATACTTTGAAAGGAATTAGCTACAGCTCTCTAGGATAGAACAGTTCTTGTGAACCCTCTTTAAAATTCTTAGAGGAAATGTGCTAGTCCATAGATCTAACTGCATTGTTTTGATAATTTAGACTTTCGTCATTAATTTAGACTCTTTTCCCAAATTTGACAGGCACAAAAATATTGCAAATATGCGTGTGAAACTGTGCTAATACAAAAAATGTGCTAAAAATGCAAAGCTGCATTCACTGTAATAGTTGTCTGTAATCCTTTCCAGGCCAAAACCTGTGCCTTTATTTATCCTGTTGCAGCTAGTGGTACTGCAGTAGTATATTCCTTTATTGCAATGTCGTATGCCTTGTAATAATGCATAGCACACAGCATCATATGTATTTTGTTGTGCTATGCAATTATTTATAGTGGTACCCTGCAGTACTTTTGGGATACAACCAGTATTTACTGCAGCACTTTCCAGCTGGGGTCAATACCACACTTTCAGCCTTGAGAGCAGTTGATGCTCAGGAATTTAGACAAGAATTTATTCTTTGCTTTTACTTCTCCTGTGGCCGGAGGTTAGCTCCTTTCCTGGTGTTCACAACCCAGCCCAGGCTCGAGGGCAGCAGGACCAAAAAAGCTACGAGCAGAGCAGCTTTTTCCTCGGTTACTGCTCCAAATAAACCCAGTTTCTTCTCATGCTCCATGGGTTCAGTTTTCCTTCTTTGCTATACTTTCTTGAAAACCTGTGGATGTCCTCAATTCCTCTTCCTTTGCATAGGCTACCAGCTGGGCAAGCAGCTGGGCAGCACATGGGGTGTGTCCAGGGTACATGGGTGCTTCAGCAGGTCCTCAGTCAGCTCGATTCACACCATGCTTTTCCTTCTCAACAGGATCAATAACAGAGCTCTCACTACCCCATCCAGCAAGAAATTTTGCTGAAATTTGTAGGACTTTGGCATATCTAACTACTGTCTCTGTTTCTTTGAAAATAGGCATTCAGTTTGCACCTATTGTAGATGTGAAAGATAGCTGCATGGATGTATTATAGGCAGTCAGGTCAAAGTTAGAGAGAAGGATGAATTTAAATGAAACTGTGTTGGAAACGAGGGTTTTCTTCACTATCCACAGTATATTATCTCTCTCTAGAATGCGAAAAAACCTACTTTTTCATTCCCTCCTCTTCCCTCTCTCACCAGTACAACTCTACACAGTTAGTCATACCCATTTTTTCCAGGGAGCAGCTGTTTAAAATATTTCTGTAGTTTCTCAATTTTTCTAAATGACCCAGTACTTCAAGAGACAGGTGTTATGAGGATACTCACCATTCTACAGTTGTGGTTGGCTCACCCAGAAAAATAAGTGAACTATAACACCATGCAAATAAAATACTTGTGACTACCCGAAATTTAACTTACCCCTTAATTTTTCCAATGGGTTTTTAGTTTCTGTTTTTGTTTTTATTGAAGTTTTTTGGTTGTTTAATCCATGCCTTGGAAATGTATCCTTCAACTCCAAGGGATCTGGAAAAACTAATCATTACCATTTCTAAATAAAAGTTTAATTTTCAGAGGGGCTGCAAGATTTTCAGCAGTCATAAGCCTAAATAAAATAGTGTAGGCTTTAGAAACTTCTGAGGAAACTGTCACTTAGAGAAGTTTCGTGAGTAATTTCAGGTAATTTGAGACCTCATTAATAGGAGAGATGGTTCTGTTTCACTACTTGCTCCATGATAGCTTGTTATCCACCTCCTCACTGGTGGTGGTTGTTACAATCACGCACCTCAGAGAAGGATTTGCTTTCAGTAAGATTAATATTTTGATGTACTTGGCTATATGCCCCCACATGCTGTAGTGCTGATGAAAGGGTGAGAGCAAGAATGACCCTTTCAACAATGGCATGTTCTTAAGTTATTTTAATAACTTTTGAAATTAAGTCACTAGCTGCCAAAATAGAAAAAAAAAAAAGAAAAAAAGTAAGGCAGATAAAGCTAAGAGTTTTTCTTTATCTGGAGATGTGAGATTAAACAGTCCTTCCTCTACTCTGAAAAACAGTCTGGGTTTTTATATGAGGGAGTCTTTTCTGGAATTTCAGAACCAGTCTCTGAGTCACATATCACACACTGACTTTGCGATCTAATTCCTCTCTTTAAAATTGCATCTACCTTAAATAAAAGATGTGAGGATGCAATAAACTCTATCTGTATGAATTCATTTCTTTCTCACCAAGGAACTAACCCCACCCTGGAGTCCAGAACTTGCTGAGAATTCAGGAGCTGTGGCAGTATCACTCTGTAGTGCCATGGCAGGCCAGGTAAGGAAACCTGCATTCATAATTCAGTTTCCTGAACGCAAATATATAATCATCCCATAATGAATACATTCCCAGTGGTCATGTGAAATAAGTGGTGTCAGTAAATGAGAGCATTGGTTTTGTAATTTGAAGCAGAGCAAACCTTTTGGCCACATATATAACTTTAAAACAGAAAGGAAGAAAGACATTCATAGCAGAACTTGTCATGCCAGTTCAAAATAAGTAAATAAAACGTCATTAAATGATCAGATTTAATGCATAAGTAACATTAATTTGCATCTGGAGCTGACTGGATGCTTTGTAAATTGAATAATGTTTGACCAAAGAGAGATGATCACACACTTCAGCATGAGATTTCCTGAAAACTGGGAACAGTTGTACAGTTGCCCTATTCTCTCACTTTCTTTTTTTATCACCACGTGTAGTATCAAATGCTGACTTTTCATTTTTTGTTAGTAAATTTCTCTCTCCTTTTAATATCACAGCATCAGTGAAAATAGTGATGTATGTAAGTGTATTTTAAAGTGCTAAAGGGACTTACTGAATCAGGATTACTTTTTAGTGAATCCACGAGATGCTGCCCTTGGCATGAAGACCGCCTGGCAATTTCTGACCCTTCAGCACCTTTCTCTTCCCACTCTGTCACAGATCATCAACTCCTCAGTTTTTCTGCTACACCTATCTGTGGAGATGTTGCAAACTGGATCTCTTATACATGCTTAAAGGATAATTCTTACTCCCTGCTTTGTTCCAGAGGTTTAACCCACACCTGGTTTACAGTGTAGCTGTACAGAGTGGTTCCAGCAGGATCAGAGTAGTGGATAGGGCAAATCCATGTTTCTTAAACTGGCCTTGTTATCGCAGCCAGAAAGTGACAGTATCATGCTAGAGACTATGGGACTCCTCATGTTCAGTGCTGTTGTAACACTTGTACATAGCCAGTCTCAGTCAATGGGTAGAATTAACATGTAAAGGCTGCCAGGACATTTGTAGTGCCTGTTCCCGCCCCATGAAAACCAAAAAGTCCCAGTACATGAAGGGTGGCTGTGGAAGGCTTCTGGTTACTGCCCTGAGGCCAGTTTTGCATTGTCTCATGAAAGACAGTTAGGCCAATATTACTTTTTTTCCTTTTATACATGAAAGAACTGAAATGTTCAGTGATGTGAAGTGGCAAAGGCCATGGAATAAACATCACATCTGGGAATAAAAGTCGAGAAAAAACTTACATGAAAAACTTGCACTGTAGGGGTTTTTCCTCTACCAATCTGTGCTCAAAGTAATGCAGCTCTCATAATGATTTCTTCATTTTTTATTTTCTGGATGTTACTAGTCAGGAATGTTTTTTCCTCAAGACTAATAAGAAAGTAACACAGTAAACCTGTTGTTTTTAAAAGCATGCTCACTATGCCGTGTGCACTATGCCATTTTCAGAATCTTTTAAAGAAGTGCTAAATCTTGTTATGCTTAGGGTTTTTTTTCACAAGGGAATTGGGATTTGCTGGGATTTCTCTGTGAGGGTTAAGTCAGGAGTATGAATTTTGTTTTCAAACACAGTTTTTCTTCCAGGCAGTGACTTATTCCTTGAACAAACAGCAATATCTAGCAGGGTAAGAGAAATTACTAGCACTGAATAAAAGTATTGGAGGAGAACATTTCACCTTTTACATATGACAAGTGTTAAGTACTAAAATATCTCTAAAGCCAGCTGGCAGAGTCAGACTGGTACAGTGCTAAATTTTGGATTAAGTGTGAGAATAATGTTGGTGACACGCTGATGACTTGTTTTTGCTCAGTAGTGCTTAGTCTAAAACAAGGACTTTCTTTACTCTTTCTCTGGCCTTTTTCTAAATTGAGTTTCTGTCGGATGTACTAATTAGGAGACCCATGTTGTATATCCTCAAAAGAATTAAGGATTTCACTCCAGCTAAGTGGGTTTGTTTAGCCTTGTGAAAAGAAAGCTTAGGGGAGACCTTATCATCGTGTTTCAGTGTTTAAAAGGTGACTACAGAGAGGATGGAGACTTCTTTTTACAAGGAGTCCCATGGAAAAATGACGGGTAATAGGTGCAAGTTACTACTGGGGAGATTCTGATTAGACATGAAAGGAAAATTTTTCACAATCAGCAATTGGAATAATCTCCTCAGGGAAGTGGTGTTGGACTCCCCACTGTTGGATAGTTTTAAGATTTTGTAGGTCAGGATGCTGGACCATCTTGTCTAGACTGTGCTTTTGCCAAGAAAGTTTGGACCACATGATCCTTGACATCCTGTCCAACCTGGCTGCTGGTACTTAGCCGACAGCTGGGGTTAAACCATAAAAGTGAGAAAACACATCTTGTGAAAGGATTGTGTTATGGGAAATGAAACCACTTTAGCTTCTTTTTTGACTGGTAATGTCAGAAAAGAAAAAAAGCCTACAAAAGAGATCAAAGTCTTGATCCTTACACTGAGGTATCCTCAGCAAATGAAAACCCAAATATTCACATTAATATTGCAGTCTGTTGTTTATTAAAAGCTGGATTGGGAGAAAAAGTGCTTTATTTCAGTTTCCTTTAAAAACAATGAAGGGTTGAAATCCTAAATCAAATCAATGGCAAAACTCATAGAAATCACAAGTTGATAATTTAGAAGAGTAAAGGATCCTTTGATGTTTGCCTTTTTAAGTGCCTACAAAAGAGCAGCATTACCAAAGACAACCTTTGGACCATTTCTGGTTTTTACTTCTCACATTTTGCATGTAAGAAGTATTCCCAAAGTTGAAAAAAGAATTTGTGAGAAACAATAAAACCAGACTCTCTGGTGAGAGACCAGTTGTCTCTGTTGGTCTCATTTATGTGATTCTGTTGTTATATACAATTACACATCTACTGGCAGATGGAAATGTTCTGCTAAATGGGAAAATATAGCTGATATCATAGGGATCATTTGGGATTTATTAGAAAGTTGTCTGGTGCTGACTTTTTTCCCTGTCAAATAAACCCACACAAAGTCTTGCAAAATTATTCACCTAGAAGTCTTTTCTGCTGATGGAGTCTAATTTCTAACTCCCGTCTTCCTTCCTTCGACTTGGTCTTCCTCTTTCCTGACACCCAGTCTCAGCCTCGTTGCCTTCTCAGATCCTTTTCCAGTTGTACGTGCTCAGCATCCATGTCCCAAGACTAGTATTTTCCTGCTTCTTCATCTGTATTTATTCTGAACCTTTTCCTTTGGTTCCCAGACTGCTCGGACCTCCATGGATGCTCAACTATATTTGGTAAGCCCCTGCCATCCCACAGACCACTGTCCTGCTCAGGGCTCTGCCCTCCCTGGTCTCTTGCCCTAGTGGTTCTACCCCGCAAGGCTTTATTTTCCCAGCTGTTTACCTAGCACAGTAATTCCCACTTGTATATTCTCATCTCACTATGCTGACTTTTCCTTGGCCCTTCTTCTGCTGTTTCTTCTTCCCATTACCTTACCTTTCCACCATCTCTGCCCCTTTTTCCTTCCTGGGGGACTCATTTCCACTACCTATGTTGTTATTTGACCCTCTCATTTGAGGTGCTCATCCAGTTGTACTCCCAGAGAGGCTTCCATCTCACCCATCTCCTAGTTTCCGCACCCTTTTTCATAGTGACTCTTTGCTCACTCTGCTTTTCCAGTTACCCATCCCCATTTCTTCCCAGCACCTCCTTCCAATCGAGCCTCACCAGGAGCATTTTTTATCCATTGCTAGTTTACCTAATTCCATGTATTTGTCATACTCCTTTCTCTGTTTCTAACTTATGTTGCTTGTTTCATTTCAATTTTCAGTTGAACTTCTCTGCGTTAACAAGTGTGTTCTCAGGGGAGGGGAGCTGGGGACACAGGAGAGACAATCTCTTTCTGCTTTTAGGTCTGGAATATGACCCTGCCTTAGGTCATTAGGTGGGAGAAGTCATTACCAGGATATTGTAGTCGAGTCTGAGTAGCCCTGACCTGTACTGTGATAGTACACATCCCATCTGGTCAGCTGGGAGTCTGGAGCTCTGCTAGTGTTGACGGTCTTCAGAATTTTTAGTTGCAAAACTGTGATGTACAGTTTTTTCAGATCTTGTCTGAATTTGGAAGAACTGGCAGCTAAAGGCAAAAAGGAGTACACCTGGCACAAAAGCCACTTCCTGCCAAATTTAAGTCCCGATTTCAAAGCACTGAAGCAGCAGAGCAAGACTTTTTATCACTAATGGCAGCATATATTCTGTAACTTGTTTTGTGAAATTAGCTGGTGGATTTATCTGACATTTCTATAAAAATGAAAATTAAATAAAATCAGGCCAAGGAAATACTGCAACTGGAAAATTTAATCTGATATAACTGAAGTTTGACATTGCAGTATGTGAAATAAGGATCTAATAATAGGAAATGTCAAATACGCATATTCATAGATGAAACTACAATCCCTGCTGATATGAGTAACAGCTTTTAAAAGTCTGAAATATTTTCTAAGTAGTTGAGGATAAGTTATGAACTGAGCTACATCTCTCAAAAACATTTGATTCTTAACATTCAACTAATGGCTGGATTTAGCCCTTTATGAATAGCAAAATTCCTTTTAAAAACTTGCTGCGGGCAGACGTTATAAATTCTCTGCTTTCTAAGGCCAGGTATGACCACAGTAATTGCAGAATCTGACCTCATGCAAGAGAGACTGCAACATTTTTCATACTAATTCTTTTATTTCACCTATAACTCGCAGAGGAACAAGACTATAGCCGTTAGTGTATCTGAATCCAGCTATCCATATGCATGGAATTTGGGTGGCTGTTTCCTGGGTTGTATTCAAGAGAAGAGGTCAAACCTAATGCCCGTAATGACAAGATTGTATCTTAATGGGAACACACCACTAGCAAAACATTCCAATTAACAGGGGATGTGCTGAGCTGAAATAAATTATTTCAAGTGATGATCAGCCTGGTGTGAAATTATAAACTCCATTGTTATTATCAAAATGACTAATTACAGCTCTGATGCATAATAGCACACAATTTTTTTAAATCTGGGGGACTAAACTAAAAATGCGTTTAGCCTTATGCAAGACCTCTAGGGAAAAATGAAGAGCATGCAATTTTTAGCTTGCATTTTTATTTAATTGGGGCATTATTTCAATACAAAGTATGATGTAGTATTTCTTTCCCATTTCTCCAGTCTTTTTTAAAATTGTGTTTCTACAGAATGTCCTAATTAGGAGACCCGTACTGTATACCCTCAAAAGATTTAGAGATTTCACTTCAGCTAAGTAACATTTTTGACTGTGGGGAAGAAAAAAAAAAGCACAATTTAATGGGGCAGAGAAAATCAGGGCAGCCAGGCTGTTAAGGGAAAACTGAGAAGTAGGCACGAGTTTTATATAAGCATTGTAATTCACGTAGGTGGTTCTGTCTTTACAGTTTTCTAACACTGTATAGGACTAAATTCTGTTAATTTCTTTTGTACTTCTATGTAAAGCAATCCGCACACATTTTAAGGCTTTATCTTCCTTTTGCCCTACAGCTTTCATATCAAGCAAGCAAATGTTAAAAGCAGTTAAAAGCAGGTCTGAATCTGTCCTCTCCATTAATGGATTTTTAATTTAAAGCTCTTTGAAACTTTCATCCCCGTTAGCTCAGCCCAGCAGCACTGAACCACAACTGTCTGATGCCATGTGCTGGCAGACTATGTCCTGAAAAAAGAGTGGCAATTCTTCCACCCCTGGTTATAGTCCTCAACCAATGCTGAATGAAGGAAAATAAATCAGATTTCTCTGTTTAGCAGAGTACATGAAATAGGTAAGGCTGAAGATGCCTTGCAATTCTTGTTCTGTTTTTTTATCTCTCACATGTGCACTGAAAACTGAAAACATCCCTTAATAAATTACAGTCTTGTTCTTTGTCAAAGATTCCAGGTGAAGCAGAAAAAGTGTGATGTTTCTGTAACTGTACACTACCCAAAAATAATTTTATTCACTGGAGCTTGTTATCATGCAGAAGACAAAAGCTCAAAGAACAGATTAAATGAAGTTAAGTGAAAAAGCTATCTATCCATATCATTCACTCATTGTTTACAACATACTTTGCGTAGTGCAGTCAAATGTACAAGACATTGTCACTTATGTACTATAATGATGATCATATATTAGTCTTATATGATAAACTTATCTTTTAAAAATATATTTCTTTAAGTTCTCTATATAAAAGTTATTTATGTCTCAACTAATTATCTATAGATTTTTAGAATTTCAGTAATATTTATGACTTATAATAATACGTATCTTAATTACAGAATTAGAGAATAATTTAGTTTGGAAGAGACTTCCAGAAGTTATCAGCAGCCCCTTTCACAATGAGGACAGGTTGCCTAGTGACTAACTATTTTGACTGTCTTCAAGGTGTAGGTCTTCAATGACACGAGGACAGAACTCCACAGCCCGTTTGTGCAACCTCTTCATCATTTAAACGCCTTCAAGGCAACAACAGCCACATTGCTGTAAGAGTGCATGGTCAGCTGCTTGCCCACAGGATCCGTGGGGCCTTTTCCGAAGTTGCCAGGGTTAACAGCTGTTTTTCCAAAATACACAGTTTGCTTAAAGAAAATCACCAAGTTGTCAAATACACTGCTTTTACTGTGATTCCCTTTTCTTTCATTTCCCTTTTCTTTCATTTCTCTTTTCTTTCTTTCATTCACATTTGATTTTCATGCTAGTTGTTTGACCTTGAGTCTCAAAAGCATTTTTGATGTACAAATTTTGTTTGTACCTAAGACATTTCTTAGGTTACCTTTAGGGAACTCTGCAAGATGAAACAAAGCAGACTTCTATTTACTTTGAAAAGCACCCAGCAGCTAGTGTCATACAGTGGAGACATGCCACAGCACATATTTAATAATGAGAATGGACAACCTTAAAGGTCTGGACAAACCCATCAAGAACTATTGAAATCTTTTTTCAGATACACATTTTCAAAATTACATTCAGCAGCAAGGCAGATTTTTTTTTTTTTTTTTGGTAACATGTTTCTAAGGGGCTAGTTTTAGAAGTCTGAATTGAGAAGGTTCATCCAGTAAGTTTTCATTTTGATCACGTCAGTGGACTGTGGCAAGTGCAACATATCTCTGTTACATCAAACCTATGCATCTCTGCTTTTGCTGTCTTCTGTAACCATGTATATGTTGTCTGAGAAATAGCTGATACCACTCTAACAAACAAGCACTAATTATTATCTTGAGCACTCAGATTACTTGCCTGAACAGAAATTTTGCCAGGATATAGTATCAATAATGGGAGGGACCTTCTTAACTTTACTGGCTTCTGATGACTCATTTAAAGCTCATTGACTCTGTAGGAAAACTAGTATAGCCTTTAGTGCATATTTGATTAAAGGCATTTTATCTTGGGGAAATTGAATAGTCTAAAATAAGGATCAGGATGTTTTTCTCTTGTAAAAGTAATTGAAATTCATATAGAGAAAGCACAAAGTAGACATTATTACTCTTTTATATCTATTAAGAAAATTTGTTTTATCAGGTTTCTTTTAATTAGTTAAATGAGTAATTTAAAGCATTTTAGGGCCTCATGTATTCGGCATGTGATTTGGTTCTTTCAGTTGAAGTAAGGTGGTTACTATGGAAACAAAGACTTTGGAAGATTTGCATCACTGTTAACTTCAGGAACAAATACATCATTATGAAAACGAAGAAAACAGAGATATTGAATTATAAAGTAAAATAAGATCCTTATTAATTACAAAAAGCATGGGTAAAAGCTAGTTTTATATGTTTGATAGGAACCACTCTGACAGAAACAAATGAAAAAAATGGAAGTTAATGGAACTGTCATTTCAATATTTAATAATATTATCCAGAATGTGTAATTTCCAAAATGTATGTCCCATCTTCTGCATGAACAGTTACAACAAAGTGAAAGGCTTACCAAAACCAACTTGTTTTTCCTATCAGAGTGTAACAGCAATTTAGAGAGTAGAGCCTCTCTTGACATAGTTACACAGGCAGTATAGGGCACGGCTCCCCTGGCCCCTCCTCAGCTATTTGCACAATTATTTCTTGGCCATCTCACAGACTTGTGTGTTTATGCACGGGGCGAACCAGCTCATGTACACAACTAAGGAGTCAAAGGCCCCCACTCTGGGAGAGCCTGGCATCCTGAGGGTTTGCAAGTCCTCCCAGCCTTTATTTACCAAGCATGTGGAGATACAGGAAAGAGTGGACCAGGCCAGCAGGAATTAGAGAGATGTCAGTTCTCCTCTCCTGTATGTAACTCACTTTTGACTGTTAATGACACTGTAGTGCTCAAAATCAGGGAACAGTTGCATAATTCAAATAGTTTCAAACTGGGCAAATCAGCTCAAAATACAGCCATGAAGCTCAGCAAGCTAGAATGAGAGGCCAAAGCTAACCTGTGGGTTGATTTCACTGGAATATTTGGTAAAACACATCCATATGTACACGCATGCAAATGCACATGCGCACAGAGCTGCACTTAAAAGAATGAATCAGTTATAGATACAGCTCTTTAACTAATAAGAGTGGTTAATAAATCGTCAGTTGTAGAACACCACACTTGGAAAGGGACCTCGCGAGATGATCTGTTTCAACCTTTCATGTAAAAGGGAGCCTAGATGACTATGTAGACTATCTGTCCAATTGCATCTTGAAGACCTCCAGTGACGAGGACTCTCCCTTGTCCCTGGGGAGGCTATTTTAGTAAATAATCGTTCCCACTGTAAAACATGCCTTTTTTACATTGAGGTGAAATGTCTCCCAGTGCAACTTGTACCCATTGCTCCTTGTCCTCTCCATGTGGCTGCTTGTCAAGAAATGGTCTGTTTGTAGGTGTCCTTTAAGTAAGTGGATACTGTTATGAGGCCCCTTGAGCCTTCACTTATCCAGGGAGAAGAGATCTTACTTCAGTCAACGAAAAAAGGAGGAAATTATAAAGTTATTGTATAGGAAATCAGGCTCAGCACTCAATCAGTATTGTGTGACCTTGAAATGCTATTGTTGACCATGCATAGAAACACCAGAGAATACTTTTGCCTCTCTACACCCCTTGCACATTGCATTACTCCTTCTTTTCACATTACAGAGCATGTATGAGTGCCTGTATAAGTGCATGCTTTTTTGTGTATGTTTTGTACGGCTAAAGAGAAGATATTTCTCACGAAGTCTGCAGGCTCATCTCTCAGAAACAATGGATGTAGAAAATACAGACGCGAAATAATGTACTGGATAAATCAAGCCCATGTTTTCTCTCAAAAGAAAACTTTGACTGAGATCAAAATCAAACTGAATTAATTGAAGGCCTCAAGTTGAGACTTCCATGTGCTTTACGGTTTTTATATCTTCCTGAACTGCCATGAAAAGCATACTTATATAATCAACATTGACTCATGTTTTCAGCAGAAAAAGTTTGGTAGCCTTGATAGTAGGCAAAACTTCAAAGGCTGTCATAAATCAAATGAATAATTTGTCTGGAGGAAGTCTGTTTAAATTGGTTACATTATGTAAATGTGTCAAATGAAATGTTAAGATCTCCTTCTTTCTTTCTCCAGGAATAATTGGATTTGCACTTCTCTCTAAATTGTTAGTCTTTTCATGAAAATTTAAGGTCATTTATTTTTCATTACCTGAATGCTTGTCATATTGTAGTTATAATAGTTACAGAAAAGCAGGCAAAGCTATATGGGAGGGTTCAGGCAGGCTGATTCTACATTTTACTGCTGTTATCCTACCTGACGTAAGGATGATTGCATCCTTAGTTTAGATATGCTGGAATGGATAAGACAAAAAGTTCTAAGATTCTTTGTAAATCATTCAAAGGTCATAAAACCGTAGAATATGCCGAGTTGGAAGGGAAAAAAACAATCATTGAGTTCAACTCTGGCCCTGCACAGGGCACCCCAAGAATCCAACCACGTGCCTGAGAGTATTGTTGAAACACTTCTTGATCTGTCAGGCTTGGTGCTGTGACCACTTCCCTGGGGAGCCTGTTCCAGTGCCCAACCACCCTCTGGGTGGAAAACCTTCTACTGATACCCAAACTAAACCTCCCCTTACAAAACTTCATGCTGCTTCCTTGAGTGCTGTCATTGGTCACCAGAGTGAAGAGATTGGTACCTGCCCCTCTGCTTTGGGCAACCCTCCTGAGGATGTTGAAGACCACAATGAGGTCTCCCCTCAGTCTCCTCTTCTCCAGGCTGAACAGATCGAGTGACCTCAGCTGCTTCTCATACAGCTTCCCCACAAGGCTCTTAAACATCCTCATTGTCCTCCTTTGGACAGTGTCCGGTAGCTTGATGGACTTTTTTTATATTGTGGTGCCCAAAACTGCCCCCAGCACTCGAGGTGAGGCCGCCCCAGTGCAGAGCAGAGCGGGACAATCCCCTCCCTTGCCCGGCTGGTGATGCTGGGCCTGATGCCCCCCGGGACAGGGTTGGCCCTCCTGGCTGCCAGGGCACTGCTGACTCATGTTCAACTTGCCATCGACCAGGACCCCCAGGTCCCTTTCCACAGTGCTGCTCTCCAGCATCTCATTCCCCAGTCTATGCACACAACATGGGTTGTTCTGTCCTAGGTTCAGAATCTGGCATTTGCTTCATTACTCACACCTCTAGAGGACCATCATTTTTGCATTTGGCATTTTAGAGGAAGAAGAGGTACCCGGAAAATGGCCTTTTAAAATTATAATGATTTATCTGAATTTTTTAAGGTGTTAGAGAAGGGTTGGGCTATACCTGTCACTTGCTGTTCTTATAGAAAAGGGACTGTGGATTCAGGTGTTATTATTCATAGGTATTTTTAATTATAGTTCTTAATTAAGCATTTATAGAAATCTAATATATATATGCACTTATAAATTGCTTTTGTTTTCTGGGAATTAAATGCTCTCTTTTCTGATGACAGATTTACTAAATTTACTAGTGCAAATTTGTATGCTTAATATTAAGGCCATAAATAGAGAATCTCATCCGTATTTCATTAGTAAAATGTTCAAAGTCTTTTCCTGTTAGAAGATGCAGAGTTGTTTTTGATTGTTCCGGTTTTCTTAGAGAACACCTAGGACTTTCCTTTGTGTTTTTCATTTCAGGCGAAAATCTGAAATGTCAAGAAAGCAAAGTTCTAACTCAGAAGAGTACAAAATAATGTTTTAGAAATTGAAACAGACCTGTGACTTTGTGAGTTTGAAATCTTACAGGTGCACGTATCAGGGCTTCTGCTTGCACTTTTTTTCCCTAAAAACATCCTTTTATTTCATATAATATGATCTATCACCTTGCAAACTACAGCAGAAGATTTTTTTTTAATGTATTTTTTAGATGTCTTGTGGGACCAGAGTTCTGTAGTGATCTCAGAACACTTTGCCACAATGCACTAATTCTTAACTGGCAGAAGTTCGGTTCCAGTTTTACTTTTCAAACTCTGTGTAATCAGAAATAAAAAATAGAAAATAATGTTTGGTATACAGTCATGGGATCTCAAGTATCGATGAAGTAGAACTGGCTTCAGATACATTTATGGTCTGGCATGCTGCAAGTGATTACAGGAGCGCAGTAAAAATAGACTACAAAAGTACTTCCAAGCATGCCTTCTTGAGCTAAAACTCACTACTTTGAAGCACCCTCATGCAATCCTAGCATGAACAATTCATTAGTTGATACAAATTGATTAGTTCACATTAGTAAAGCGAAACACATCTGTGGTCATCTGCAAAGCTGAGGTAAGTGAACATGCAAGTCTGCTGTGGCTTCCACATGGAATGTTTGCTTCTGGCTGGTTGGGTTTTTTAATTATTGCATATATATTATTGAGGACTGTTGAAAAATCATGTGTCCCTCAATTACTGGCCTCTCAAATGATAGCTGGATTAACACTGAACTGATTATTTCATTTCTTTGTGAAAGTGCACTCCAATAGGGAGTGAAAAATAGTATCTTAGCCAAGGAAGGAGCTATTCCTTCAGCTGTTCCTCTGTCTGTAGCATGTATCCCTCACCCCCTGAGCATTTTCTTGAACATCCACATTACTTTCAGGTTTTCCTCCCAGAAACTCTTAGCACCATACAACGCCAGCAAAGCAAGAGCCAGAAACTGAGTTCAACTCAGGTTCATAAAGTCTAGCAGGAGGTGAGGGACATGTTGTAGCAGCAGCTGGGCAGGTCACAGCATGACCAGAAAAAAGGGAGAAAAATACAAGCATGTTTTGGAAGTAGGAGTAGTGAGGGAGATCAGGATGGCTGGGAATGGAGTTGGATCCACTGACGAGGTAGGGGAAGGAAAAGCCTTTGGTGTTGTACATTAAATGAGAGAGGAAGATACTTTTGCCTGCTGAGTATCTTCTTAGTATGCTTTTCTTCCATTTATCAGTTGCAAAATGCAAGGGAAAAACTAGGTGCTGGATTTGTCATCATTATTTTTCTAGTCCATCAGTATTTAAAGTATACTCAGAACTTTAAGTTTCCAACTAAAATTCATGGGGGGTTTGTTGTTGTTTTGGTTTTGCTTTTGTCTTTTTTAGGTTTGGGGTGGGTTGGTTATTTTTGTGGTAGTGGTAGTAGTTAGTGAGTTTGAAATCTTGAGTTGATCTCTGACGAAGTTTTGGCAATAAGGACTAGGCAGGTCAGAACAGAAACTTCACCTGACTATGACAGAAATATGAAACAAAATCTGCTTCCCAGGCATGATCTGTACCTTGCAATTTATATTCACTATTTAGTTTAAGCTCAGCTCACCACTGTCACATTCTTTTAATAAGTCCCTAAGTATATAATCATACTAAGGTTGTCTAATGTTGCTATCTGGTTTTGTCCATAGCAACTTATAAAGTCAAATATTTAAATATAATAACAGCTCTGTACCTGAAATCTGAGCCAGAGATGATTATTTCAATAACTCCTAAATGTGAGATCTGGTGCTTGGTAAAAAACTTTGTACAGAAAAATAGTGATAAATTATATTATCAGGTCAGGTTGACAAGTATTTTAGATGAATGTTTAAGCCTTCTATTCAAAAAAGTTAAACTTATATTTAAACTTGAAAACTATGGGGAACTTGAGTTCCCCACACCAAACTTCTTTCAGGGCATTACTCAGTCTAGTAGATGGTTTTAGTTTGCTGAATAGGAAATAGAGCAAATGAGGAGAAGAAAACACAGAGAGATTTACACTTCTGTGTAGAGCAAGCCCTAACCATGGGCAGCAAGGCAGTGAGCATGGGACAGAATGAGCACCAAACTGGACAGATGCCAACTCTTTTATGGTGTGTAGTCTCAAGGTAGGATATGTGGTATATTCACTGCAAGGAAAAGGCAGAGCCATCAATGACTTCAGTGACGAAAAGCAGACTGCTCCAGAGTGTCATAATTAGCTCATGGTGTACTTCCTGGTAGAATTTCAGAGGGTTCATAAACACAAAAAACAAACCCCCATAAAACGCAATTGTAAGTGGTGCTTTATTTAGTGTAATTCACCCTATGTCAGAATTAGGGTTTCTGCTTAGCTGGTTTGATGACACTTGCCTCATGCACCATGACACTGGACAGTGGGATCGGCATATTCCGAAAGAGGTGCAGTTCTCTTTCCTTGGGTTTACCAATGGTGCCTGTATGGCTTTTAATGTTCCACCAGGCCAACAGCTGGAAATATGCTGTGTTTACAGATGCACCTGTTTCCTCCCTATAGCGAAACTACACAGAAAGTCCCTCCCATTTCTGGAATAGGAGCTGCTGGAGTTCTGTGTTAGCCCAACTGCCACGTGCTGCACTAGTGACAGACAAAGTGAATGTGAGTCCTGGCTGTGCCAGACCTTCTAGCCATGCCAGGAGATGGACTCAGCTTCATTCTCTGGATGGACAATTAATATCCTCAGGAAGGCAATCAATAAATATCCTTCAACATGCTGTTCGCTATACTGAGGAACATAAATGCAGATGGGTGCAGCTGCCTCAAGTGTCAGCTTTATTACAGGTGAGCAGAAAGAGCTGAATTAGGCTTGTGACAGCTCCACCCCTGCTTCCTAATGCAGACCAAATCAACACGTTGACTTTCTCCATTCTTTACCTATGTAGCTGTCCTTTCTAAACTGCCAGCTTTGCAAAACAGTGAATTGTTTTTACACATACCTGCTTAGATAAGATGGAATTTTTCAACCGCAAAATGCAGTAATATGTATGGACTGATTAAACCCAGATTTTTTTCCATAATAAAACCTCTTAAATAAATACAACTTTCACAAAAGTTTAGGCAGACATCTGTAGAAACTAGGACTTTAAGAACTGCGTAAGTTTTGGTTCTTTAGATAATATTTTTGTTTTGTTTCTATATAGATGTCTGTCATTAGTTATGTGAAAAACTTAGGATTTCAGGTTTTGGAATGAATACTTGCCAGATCTTGCTTGAGAAGGATTACATTATGCATCTTGGGGGCAGGAGCTCATGTTGAACTCCTGGTTTTAAGTATATTCCATGTCCTGGAAGGTTGGAAGTACATTTAGCTAGGGTGCTGCAGGACAGCTGTGCAATAGTTCGAGTTGTCCTTAACCCCCTTCATTGCACTGGAATAGCCCATGGGGAAAAGAATGAGTTTATAAGCCCTCTAGCTCACCACAATAAGTCTTTAACGACATGCTTTAAATTCAGGGTGTCTGGTATTTGTTGTGCTCTTTTAACACTTCAGCTTCCAGTTTGACTCCTGCATTGAGGCAGGAAAAAAACTGTCAAATATATTGTGGCCTCAAACATATTTTTACACTTTTGCAAACCTTTATTAATTCACATATCAGTCCAAACTGCTTTTTAGTTTTTAATTTGGTCAGATGCTAAATCTATTCCTTCTTGATCCTTGATTCCTGATTATTATTCTGGTCCTTCTTTGATTAATGACTCATTAAAAATAGGACTGAATAAATCCCCCAGATCCCAACCAAGTTAACATTTGGATATCTTCTAACAGCTTAATTGAAAAAAAACCCTTGTCCTATATAGTCAGTTTTGTCACTGTCTAAACTGGAACAAAGTTCTCATAACAAGTTTGAACGCCTCTGTTTGAGAGAAAATACTATTTGCGCTTCATTTTCGTGTGTCCTTCCATTACAATAACAAAATAACTATGAAAATAAGTATGCAGTGAAAGTTCCATTGACCTGTGTTCTCAGTAAACATGGTCCCTGCTATGGGCAAACAGCTTTTAAGTAGATAAAGTGTTTCTTTTCCAAACCCAATAGTACACATCAATGGAAAACTTTTGCTACAGTGTGCTATATATATACAGCTTTTGTCCTGTTCTTTTTCCTCAAAGGCCTCAGGTATGAAATTTCTCTTTCTCCAAGGGAGAAGAAGTAGTGAAGGAAGACTAAAGAGCAACTCACAAGACAGATTAGTGTAGTTAAATCAAAGGGTAGAACTGTACTTACAAATGACAAGAACCCCTGGTATATTTGAGGGCATGGCTTTGCAGAGACACAAGAGTGGAGGTCTGTAATTGGAGGTTCTCCCTAGAATATTGCTTTCTCAGTTAATAGAGATTTTGTGTGGTCAAGAATTTGAAGTGCTTGGATTTCCTTTCGTTTCCACAATGTCCCATGTTAAATAGAGATTAATAAAACATTGTGACATTCCTATGAAATATGGAAATAGACTCAACTTAGTTAATATCATTGGAGTCATAATGACTTCCCATGCAGATATTTTCATTGCACTTTTAATAAAAATAGTTTTAGAAAAAATTAATTAACAGTGCAGTATCCCATGGGTCTTTCCTTGTGATACACTATAATCACTTGGGGTAAAAATCTTACTCTCCAGGAGTCTACCAACATCATATCTGTTATTTCTTTACACATAGGAATGTGGAGTGCAGTTGTCAGGCTCTGTACATTTGAGACCTGAGGTCAATCATTCCGATTAAAATGTTACCGTTCCCTGGCTGGAGAAATACAGGGTTGATCACGTGAATACTGTGTGTATTCACAGTGCAGAAGAGTAGTCATCTGTTTCAGGACAAGTACACAGAATAAAAATTAGCTTAAGTTTTTCCATGTACACCTGGTATGTCTATTTAAATAAAGGACACCAAAGGAAGCATTAAGCTCACATATACCCCAAACCTGGCTCAAAACCATGCTTGATATTCTGCCAGTTATTCTGGATTTGATTGGCAACTTTTTTAATAGGTTAGACACAAGTCCTGGAGGCAACAGGGCTGGTTCATGGGGTATGTCACCACGACGAGGTGAAAATACAGCTGGAGCATATGCAGCATAATACCTTTGAATTAGGAGGAAAAAGTTGCAGTGAAGATGTGTTTGCGTTTGCATGGACTGTGTTAGTGACAGGGACTATATTTATGATCTCTAGCCAGCCTGCATGTACTAAAGATTGATCTGACATGTCAATGCCACTCTGGTTTCCCTGCTGCCTTGCGTAAGTTAGAATGCTTCTGCTTTGTGATGTTTTCTTCTGCTTCTGCTTCTGCTTTGTGATGTTTTATTCCTCATCTACAGCAGTGTAATTGTGTGGCTTTAAGTTACACACTTTAACCAACCCCATCTCAAAATGTATAAACTGTTTCATTTTGACTGTTTGTAAAGAGGTGATGGTAGGGTGGCAGAGGTTATCAAGAAACCTATATAATTACTGAACTTAATTTCCTCTATGCAAAGTTGTTTTCTTTAGACAAGGAGATAGTCTCCAAATATGCTTTACTCTGCTCAGTTCTACACCAGGACCAAGGGAAATGCAAACTGCAGTCAATGCTTGCTGCTGAAAGGCTTTGGTCCTGGTGGATTTGTTGTAAATGGTGATCAGGATTGTTGTTACATATACTATCCCGTAGTGCATGTCTTAGCACTTGCAGCAGTTTCAGTGGACCAGGTCTCAAAGTTTTCCAGTAAGCAGAGCATGGAAAATTCAAATGAGTACTTATATTTACCAATGGGAGGAAAAATAATATTTTTAATAAGAAAAATACAGCTGCTTTACTTCAAAAGGAATTCAAAATCTCGTTGTACCCGATAGCTATCTGTTTCATTTTGTGTCTTTTGGTATAGACATTTTTAATGGAAAATGTCTCCGAGAAGATGATCTCAGGGATGCTATTGTTTTGTCTGCTGTGACGTAAGGCAGGAGCACACAACTCAGCATTTCTCTTCTTTAGAAGCTTACATTAATTTATTTTGACAGCATTTCCAACCCATATAGTAGCTTAGGACTATCTGTTTGGGCTACCTTCCTATTTTAGACGAGCAACGCTTTGCGTGAGACTGTTAATTTGGCAAAGGGCATGGGTTCACATTTGGTTTTCATAGACTGATAGATTTAAAGTCCGGAAGAGACCATTATGATCGTCTAGTCTGACCTCCCACTTCAATCAGGGCACAAGCCTCACGCAATCGTTGCTGCAACATGATCGTGGCTTCAGCAGCAACATGATCATGAGCTAGACAGCAGCTTAAAAAATGTGATCAGTCCTGAGTTGCCTTCCTCTAGTTTTTAGCATTAATTTTTCCAGCTTAGACTCCAGTCCCTGGATCATATCATTTTATAGGCATGCAGAGTCAAAATGAAACATCATCCTTAACTGTCCTTTTCAATTACATGTCTGTGATTTCATCTACTTGGATTTATCCCAAGATTATAGGAATATTTATGTTGTATAATTGTCAGACCATGCTAAATGGACGGTAAGCATTCTTTTCACTTTATACTGGATGTTGTAGAAACAGTTTCAAAGCACGCATGGAATGTCAAGATCTTGGGCTGGATCTACATTGGTAAGTCAGGAAGCATTCAGCCTTGCTTTTGCTTTTAAGAGCAGTTTGCATCTACTGGTTAACATACTTGAAGCCTGTCCACAGAGCAAATGCAGAGCAACTATTGTGCTTCTTAAAAAAAAACAACACCAGAGTTCCTAAGATCAGTTTTTAAAAGACAGATAACAATGAAAATTAGCAACTGACAAAAGAAATATAAGAAAAGGAAGGTGCAAATTTTTAAGAAATTGTGATTTACCTAGAACATTAGCAAAAATACAATTGTAATTTGGTTTGCCCAACGGAACAGCAGTAGCAGATTAGGTGGAAAGAAGGAAGATACTTGGAATCAGGTTACTCTGCTACTCATTTTCACACATACAAGTCATAACGTGAGAGCAAACTTTCTTCAGACTTGAAACCTGGCTGCAATTCACTCTTCCAGGAATTCTGGTCTACGGCAACTAGATTAATGTTCCAAGTTGGCCGGACCTCCACATCTGGCACTGTTGTCTTACGCAACTGGGGAAGTTCCTGTTGTGGATGAGAGATGAGGTTGCAACACTTTGGAAAGTCTCTGAGCAAACATCTGTTTCTGAAATTTAAATGTTCAGGCCTTTTCTGCATCCCCCTATAAGGAGTAAAGAAAGAGGGCAGAGCTCAAGCTCTGCTTCTGGTACCTACTATCAGATGGTAGCTAAAGTGGCACCATGGTCTGTCTGAGAAAATAACAGGGGAAAGTAGCAGAGGAAGATAGAGGAAGAGAAAATCTGGGTAAACATACTGCAAGAACTGATCAAGTTTTATGACCTTTAAAACTTTCAAATCAGGCCACTTTTAACAGCTGCCATTCAGTACTGCCCGAACGAAACTGGAAAGATTGACATGATTTTCAGAAAGCAGCCACCAGGTTCTTGTCATCTGACAAAGCATTATTAGAAACTGATGTTCTTCAACAAAAAATTTAACAAAATTCTGGTTATTCTTGACTTAAAAAAACCCAATCTCTTGCATACCAAACTGCATGGAAACAATATTCCAGGCTTCTCATATTGAAAATTACACAGTTCAAGGAAGTAGAGCATGGGAATGGATTAACTCCAGTTTTTCTAAGACAACTCACTTGTTTCATACTTTTCTTCCATTTTCATGGTCAGGAAATGCAGAAGATATCAAGAGACCTATGTGAAGCCATAATAATATGTATGGGTCTATATTTATAGTCACTGGACAGGAAACTTACTCTAAGATTTTGTTCTTCATCCTATATATATATATATATATATATATAGGAATATAGTTTATTATATCCAGATTTTGGAAATATCCTGAATATAATAATCTATATATAATCTGTGGGTCAATACATTTCCATTTCAGAGAAAAATGCTGACTCTTCGTGTATTAATGGCCTTAGCTGAAGAGAAATAACTTCCAGTTATTTAAAACCATTGCAGTGTTCCACAACTGTTTTGAATACATTTTTTCTTCATAGTATATATAGGTGCCAACTGTTAGTATTTTTTATGTTCAATAATACATTTTAAATTAGATAACCTGAATCAAGAATACACATTTTTCATTGAAATATTTTAGTGTAAAATGTTACAACATGTAAAAAATTAATATATAAGATTAAGAGGTAATATAAATAAAATTTCAAGAGTATTTGCACATTTGGATCAACTTAAGGAACTGTTTTTTGATGACAAAAGTTATCTGATATTGTAACTATATATGCTATTTTGACTTCGCATGTGAGTCTCAGCCCTGCAAAGGGACATCTGACAGCACAGCAAACACGCCTTTGCAGTTAAGATCATCCACAGTACAGCTTATGGAAATGTAGGATCCAGCACAAACAGTTTGGTAAAAATGCCTGTTCTTGTTATTCTTTGTTTTAATGGACTATAAAATAAATGTAGTGTAGAAGGTATTTTTACAGCCAGAGCTTGTCACACACAATATGCATGGCTCTGCTGGGAAGAAAATGCCAAAATTATGTACTTTAAACACCCATCACGCTTCTTGGAAGGGTCATATACATAAAGCCATCAAAATGTTGTGCTTTCCTTAGTGGAACAGAACCGACTGCCTCTCTCCAGTGCTTACAGCATCAGCCCTGGTACATGCCAAAGTGTGTATCATTCAACAATGGAACACTGCCATCTTCACTTGTTTGTAGCCATATGCAAAAATGGGAAGGGATCTGCCTGGCTGCAGAATGGGAGGGCAAAGAACAAGGTGTTTTAAACGGCATGAAATAGGCAAGGAATAACAGCACCAGAAACACAAACACTCTAAATGCATGTATGGAGGTGGGGGTTGGGGAAAGATTATACAAGTCAGGTGAGTTAATGGTAGCTGCGGGGACTGGAATGATGGAATAGATACACAGAGGGAAAATAGTAATGTAAAGAAAAGCAAGTCATTAATAAAAGATGAGGAGAGTTGAAATTAATGAAAGTTGTGCAGAGACACTTGCAGCCCTTGTCGGGAGAAAAGCTCAGGACCCACTTCTGGTATTCTTGTTCAGTAACCCCAGGGAGTGGGTCAGAGCTGTCACAGACCCGCTCCTCATGTGCTTGGGTTTCCTTCCTGTGGATACAGGGAGGAGAAGGGAGGCTGAAACGTTTGTTGCTAGATCTCGATCTCCCATGCAATTGCAGAGAGCCAGGATGCAGCCTCAGATCTGTGAGCTGGAAAGGACTTTGCTCTACCACAGTTGCAGATATTTACGGCAGCCATAACCAGCTGATAAACACAGACACATGCCAAAAGTCCTCTCCTAAGAACAGTTAGCGAAGGCGGAGTTTGTGAGTAGATATTTCATTCTTACACGTATAAAGGATGTTTTTCTTCAGAATTATTTATTAAAAAATATAACTCTGCTGAACTAGGGAATTAAATCAAATCTATCAACCCCCCCCTCCCCAGCACTGCGAATTCTACGAAGAAAGTGCTGAACAGCTCAGGGACCTCAGTTAGCAGCAGGCTTTTAAATTCAGATGTTAGGCTGAAAGCAGGAAATAAAGAGTCAAAAATGTTCTCAGTTAAAATAAGCATTTCTTTTTGGGAAATATTCTTACCTTTTCTGATCTTCTCCTTACTCATTGTTTTTCCTCCTGAATAAAACTAATTGCTTATTCTAATTATTCTTAGGTCCTTAGAAAACCTATTTTCAAGAATTCACTCTTATCTTGAACTTTTTTCTCCCCTATCCTGCATAGACAAAACATCAAATCTCATCAAACATGTAATGGAACATATCAATATGAAAGTCTCATGTTCATCCCTGTGTAACTAGATTTTTCAAATATTCACCTAAATATTAAATTCTTTGAAGTACTGATTTTTTTTTTTCTTTCATTTTAACAGCAAAATTTGGAGAGTAACCTCACCAACCTTATTAAGAGGAACACTGAACTGGAAAGTCTTCTGGCAAAACTCATTCAGACCTGTCAACATGTAGAAGTGAGTACTGACCTCCATTTGAGATACTTATAAACTTAATTATATTCACTTCTAGAATTCACAAACAAACATTTAAACAAAACAAACAAACAAAAAAACCAACAAAACAAACAAAAACAAACAAGAGAAGAAATTAATTTAAATAATGGTAAACTGACTTAAAGCTTTTTCACTGATAAGTGGTATTCTCAATACAGATAACCTCCTTTACATTCCTTTCTGTCCTATTTTAACCATGATGTGTTAGTATGGCCTCCACCACTACTACACTTGAACACATCCCTTACTATCTGTAATATTTGTCTTTCCGGGTCCTTTGTGAGATAAATATTTTCAGGTGGAAAATGAAGGCAAAAAAATGGAAACACCCAGATCCCCAACTTCATTTAGATTTCTGTTTACCACTGGTCTTGTTTTTGTTTTGTTTTGTTTTTTTAAATCAGAATTATCTAAATACATTTCTGTACTCAAATGTCACACGTGAAATACATTTATCTGCCAAAGAAGACAGGTTCTTACAGGCTTCACTTACATAATCCACTGTGAGTATCAAAAAATCTTTAGCAGGGTGAGATCTGAACCTATATGTTCCCTCCCCAGAAAAGGTGAAAAAAGTTCACCCAAAGAAGGCAAAGCAAATAAAACCAAAACAAAAAAAGGAAACAAACCCAACCAACCAACCAACCAAAGCCAAACAGCCCCCTATTCTTCCAAAGAGATCATCTTATCTATGTTTGCATCTGCTCCACTTCCCTGGAGCCTCACTAACTTCACGGAGCTCAATAAAACCATAAAAGTCTATCCACAGTATCAGACATGAGGTGAATGATTTAATTTCTTTATATAGGCACCAATAACGCCAGGCAGAACAACTGGAATGACATTAGCATGTAATGAGACACAGAGATACGGCACATTTTCTTCCTCTGCATCTAAAACTCAGAGCAAACCCCATGAAGCAGATGGGCTCAGGACAGCATAAGGCCTCTTCTTCACTGGTGGCCTCTGTCCAAGATGTGCTAGATCTGAAAAATTTAAAATTGCTCCTCCATCTTCTCTGCAGTTCTGCAATACATTACCAGGTCTAAGTTTAGTATGATGAAGAATCCAACTTGTTCAGCTGGTAACAGATGCGCTATTGTCCCTGGAGTCCTGTTTTAGAAAATTTCTCTGTAGACGTAAAGCAATCGCAGCGTAGTTGTTAATGAATTCCTACCATGTTTTATTCATCAAATTAGTCTAATTAGCATTTAAATTAGCTAAATATTAAGAAATGAGCTTCAGTCAAAACCTTGGACCTCGGCTGTGCTGGAAATTGGGCAAGTGGGGATGTGGCAGTAAACTTTAAAGTTATCTCTGTTTCTCAGAGCTCTGTGAAAACTTCAGATGTGATGTGCATATCTCCAGCACTGGAGAAGCTGTGGCTTAGATAGATTTTTGAAAAGTCAGTACACTCTTTTTCTCTTTGCTTGTTTGAGAGAGAAATTCATCCCAAGCCAGGAACCCGAATTAAAAGAACAATATATTGGCTAAAACATTAACAATGCAAATTTAAAATTACAAAATATTAGGAAAGGTTTCCAATGACTGTATTAGTTTTGACACATGAACTCACTCAAATGTTGAATCTGAACAGGAAGTTAATTTTACAGCAAATGCTTTCTGTTTCAGTTTTAGATATATTAGAGATAATAGTGTAAAATAGATTGTACATCATTTGCAAACATATAAAAACATAAGTAGCAAATTTAAATACTTCTGTTACCTACTTTGATTTTCGTTACCTAATTTGAAATATTTTTAATTTTGATTTACATTTTGGGGCTTTAAAACCAGTTAAAAAAAAAAAAGAGGAAATAAGCTTTTGGTTTCACAGGTAATTTGAACTTCGAAAAACAAGGAAAGAAAGGAAATTATTATTATTCCTTGTACTAAAGTTACCAAGAGTTTATTCTGAGATATAGAAACTTTTAAAAGTCAGGCTAATTAACATTTATTTGTAGCTGTAAACAGTAACATTTTTTTAAGCCTTTATCATGTCATAAGCCAAAAACTTCAATGTTACATGAAAAATGACAAAGGAATGTCTTTTTTGGCTTTTGATATGGAGCAGAAGCTGATGTTTCCAAAAATGAACAACAAACAGGCTCTGTGTGTTTTGAATAAATGAATCCTCGCCAGCCAAACCAAATGTTGTCACAAAGCCACTGTTTCTCATCAGCCAAGTGAGCTGTCAATGGCTTTCCAGGAACCAGCTTTATGGCAGATTAGTGATCCACCCATGCATCCTTCCCAGCTATAATTCTATCCACAGCAAAGGCCAAATCCCAGTCTCTCTATATTTTAAAACTAATGCTTATTCCTTTCTGAAACAGTTATTTTCACTGTTTTCTCCCATGAGCAGGCAAGGACTGATCAGTGATGTTGATAATCTGGAAGCTGGAGGCTTTCCAGCCACTGGGGAAGGGGTATCTGGTTTGGCCTCTCATCACAGCAGTAGAGACATAAATCTTGCCTATTCTTAGATGGAGTTTATCAATTTATGGCAGGATTTATTCTGATGGAGAACCTGATCTTGGGAGACTGAAGAGGTTTGCTTCCAGTCTTGCATTCCTGTGGGTGGTTCTGGTCATAACAGCTGGGAAACCTTTGTGAATAAATCAAGCCAAACCTGTATTCTTTACTGCTTTAAGTAAGATATAATATTAAGCATTTTATAATAATAATAATTTTAGTATCTGAATGTCTGCTTTCATGCCTAACATGGATGTATAGTCTGTGCTAATAGTTTATGGCAACAATTTTTAAAATTCCATTTTCTCAAAGGGAACCACACCCTGAAATGTGATTGCTTGAGACTGTAACACTCTTTTCTGTCCCAAATCTTTCTGTTTCTTTAGGAGCACACTGACACACTGGTTCTACTCGTCTTTCAGACACATCTCTAACATGTTTTTCGTTTTACACTAATTTTTCTGTCACTCCACTCTCCCCTCCTCTCTAATCCTGTCTGTCATTACTTGGTTTTGAAGAAACCCCGAAGGCTGTTAATCAGGAAAGCTTTGTTTTCCTTCTTGAGAGACCATGGCAGGTCTACAGCCTCATGCTTTTGTCCTGGCTGCCTTCTGCAGAGCACCCCCTCACCCAGGGCAGCTCGCTGGGTTGGCCCTGATAAGGCAGCTCTACTCCTCACTCTGGGCAGGGAAGGAAGCTGTGGCTGCCTCCCCTGGGACGGCAGAGTTGGCTGTATAAAATGATAAATTGATTCACAGGATAAAATAGAGCTTTCTCCACAAACTGGGAAAATGGAATAGAAATGGCTACTAGGATATATATTTGTAGTCCTAGTTGACAGCGTTCACACTTATGATAGTATCTGTAGAACACTTTTTTAAAGCGCATTAAAAACTGTCTTGGATAATTTCATCTTTAAATTTTCTGCAGGGGCCTTGTAAAAGTCTTCCAAAAACACTGTTGTAAAATTGGGATTTACAGGCCCAGGATATGGCAATACAGGTGAATCCCCGGGTGACAGCACCTCTGTGGCCAACACCAACCCACTGCCAGGTTTCCCTCTGTCCCGCTGTGTGCTGGAGGGGCCCAGCGTGGCCTTTGGCACACCTGCGCTGCCTCTGAGCGCTGCAGCCCTGCCACCCTCCCCTGCACGCCTGCCCCAGGCAAGGCGATGGGGGCTGTATGCCGCTCTGCTCATCCCGCCTCTTCCAGGTGTATGCAGCTTGGGATTTAGCCACTTCTTCGTTGAATCAGGGAAGGATATAATGCTGTCAGTGTTTAGGTTTTCCTATTGGTTTTAGTGTTACAGGTTTCTCTGTTTGACAAAGTGCTGTGTCATAGAAAATTTGCTTCATCATAATTTCCATTCTATGACTGTGTGACATTTCTGTAGAAATCCTTTAGATCATGGCATTTATTGACATAAGGCACAAATTTGAGCATGAACCTCTTATGCCAGTTACTTTTTTTCTAAGCAATCTGAGTTTTGTTTTTGAATTTTTTTCTCGTCTCTTCTAGGAAATACATGATTAAATGTCTGTTATATAGCCAGTACCATGAAGCTTCTCATCTGTTAGACAGAAACATAGTCTGAACTCAGCTGGAGGAGAAATTGGAGCAATTATCTAGGGAGGAGGAGAAAGGAAATCGCTTTTTCTTGCAGACGGCTTTATAACATCTGTATCTCAGTCTTTCTGTTTGTTTTGTTTTGAATTCACCAAACGTCATAGGAAGCAAATTTTGGACAACACTGTAAAAAAAAATTTTGGTTGTATAAAGAAGAGGAAGCATTTTCCTCTAATTGTGTAACCCTCAATCTGCTGCATCCTTTGCTCTTTGTATGTAATGGAAATGTTCAGTTTCTAGCACACTTCTAAAGATCTGCTGCAGGCTACATCTCAGTGTAAAGTTCCCAGTCAAAAATTGGTTTTGTGTGTGTCAAATGGTGTTTTTTATAGTCATGTTACATAATCACCTGCATAAAAAGTAGTATATTGAAAGAACCTTTATTTCACTGGCACAGATACTCAACACTCACACATATCAGATACATTTTAAATCAGTGTAAAACAGTAGTGCAAAACCAATGAAGAGGAGATGGCAGCACTTAAAAAATCCTGCTGTTGCCATTTTTATTTACAGCTGATAAAAAAGCAATGAGCTAAACAGGAAAATTATATAATAATGGGATTCTGAGTTTCTGGTCAGACTTCAGCTACAAGATAGCTTCTTCAAATTTTGCAACAAAATGTCTCCATCAAATTTTGTATAAGATACCTATGGCATTTCTGTTACTTGAGAGACAGCAAAATCAAAACTCAGCTGTCAATACAATTCCCAAAGGACACTCAAATAATAAAGAGGCTTTGTCTGTGACAACGAAAACCAGTGAGTACTCTGTTTCCACAAATTTTCACGGTACTCACTCCTTGAGACTTGGGATTATTTTTGTCAAAACCCAAGTAAACTGAGAAGTTCTCAACAGGAGAATTTAGTTAGAAAGCCTGTATGTAAATTCTGGTGTCTGAACTGAACTGCAGCAAATGGCCTTCAGAGTCATACAGAGTGTTTGGAATAAGGAATCTACTCTGCTGGGAATTTTTTTTTTTTTTTAAGGAAAGGACCAATGGGTTAGATAAGTGCTTACCATCACTGTGAATATGTGTGATAACTTGGCAGATAACTTGGAAAGGAACTCCACTGAAATTTGCCTTTTCTTTTGCCCCACTGTCTTCCATTTTTGTGAAGATGCTTGTTGAGCAGCTACATTTATTTGCTATATTTAAGTGCTAAAAGTAAATTAGATTTTTTTACTTCTGAAATAGACAGAAAAATATGAGTTGAAGGAAACTGGGAGTTCTCACTCTCAATAAGATGCTAATTAGCAAACCTGATGACATGAATAAAACCCTAAGATGGAATTTAGAGCATTTGTTTTTTCTAAGGCAGTTTCTAATGAGAGAAGGTACAAGACACTCTTTCTCTGTTAACATTAGTTTGATGAAATATGTGGCATGATCTATTTTGATTTCTAATTACTTTTACTCTACATTTAATTCCACTCTCATAAAAGTTGATTTCATTCAATGGAAATCTCAGGTAAGCTTTAGTCAGAGTCTTAACTTTACATAGCATCTGAAAAGAGAAACTTCAGAAATAAAAACTGACAAAGTATGCTGCATGGCATATGGTGATACAGAATACTGATTCAAGGATGTCCTAAATTGCATGCCTAGTAACCCATAGCATAGTAGTTAGATACTTCTTCTGTAAAGAATTATTAAATTTATTTCAAAAATTACTAATTAAATGTACAATTGGTCCTATACAAATATGGAACTGCTGCACATATGCATACGTTTTATGTACAGATTAGGCACGTGCTGGAGTATGTTATTGCACCCACAATTGTTTCATACCTTTTGTAAATTGGAGTCATAGTTATGGTAAGAGGTCACAGAGGCTGGATATAAACTAATAGCAGAGCTTGCCACTGCCTGCTAAGGTGGCCAGTTCTGATTTGCTCCACCTCTCCCTCATATCCAAATGTTCAGATTTTTGTTAGACGGATATTCTTGCAAGACTCTGTCCTTAGACTAATAAATGGAGCTTAGTTCACTATTAACCACTGGTTGACTAATGCAGCAGGTAGTATTTTGTGCCTGCAGAGACTGCAGCTTTTCAGTCAAAATGTTGTCAATTTCTGAAACCTTCTATCTCTGAGACATTTATTGTTATGGGAACAAAATACTCTTGAATCCCTCCTTTTTCTGCCTAACATAAACAGGTAAAGAGCAACTAGAGCAGCAGGGAGACCAAACACACCGATCCTCTTGTGAGCATGTTAGACACTAGGCTAAAGACCTTGGATCCTGGATGACAGTTTTAAGTATTGAACTATTGTTTATAAGTGCACTCGCTTCAACATCATGAAAGGATGGGCAGTCCTTTGAACTTCAGTGATTATTTGATAGTTTTTGTTTTTCTACCCTGAGTGAAACACATGAAGTGCAATATTTTGCTCGATATGGAACAAAGGCTTCATGTCAGCAGGAAAAACAAAGTAAAAACAATAAATAATTAAATATTATTCAATTAAAAAGTATTTTCATTATTTCGGTTTAAAGAAAGGACAAATATAAAGTGTTAAAAAAAAAGTGAAAATAATGGGATTCCTATAATTTTTTTTCCCATAAAATTCTGGGGTTTTTTTGTTTTAAGATGAGATTGTAAATGTCACTAGAGGAATTCTAGGTCGCTTGCTGGTTAGTTTCTCAACAATGTGCTTCAAAGCACAGTGGGACAAAAAACTTTAAAAGAATATTTTAATAAGTAAAATGAGTACTTCAATCTTCTAAAAAAGGTTTACTTTTAGTCAAGATTGGGGCAGATAGTCTTATCTGCCTGACCCAGAGTGGTCTAGCTATCCTGGCCTAATCGATCCTTCATTCACAAAATTCCTACGTGGCCAGAGTAAGCTGGCATATTTTTGCATTGACCTTTGTTTAACCTGCTCTGAGACTGCCTCTAAACACAGGTCTCCTGGTTAGAGATAGATGTGGAATGCAAACAAAAACAAAGCCTCTGGCACACTTGAAATGGAAGATGGCCATTTCTTTTCTTTTTTTTTTCTTTTTTTTTTCACCATTTCAGAGTAAAGGATTTGTAGAAGATCCATTCAGATGGCAAGCTAATTAATATCACATATTTCCAAAGGCACAGTTTGTCATCACAGATAAAATCAGATTTATGCTTAGACTAGGGAAAAGCTGAAAAAGTTATTTTCCAAGAGTTTCTTTTGCTCTGCAGAAGACTAAATTGAACAATCCATAGTATCAAACAGGGATATGAAATAAAGGAAGTTTGAACCCGCAGCTCTCATGATCGTAAAAAGAAAGGGAAGAAACTTTTTCATAAATGTGCGTTAATGATTATCCTTTCTATTTTCATTAAATAAATAAATTAAACATGGATGACATTAAAATATTACTTCAATGTACTGTGGCTCTGTGAAGAAAAGTTACTCACTTTACAACATGGAGTAAAATAAACAGGCCTCTCTCTTTAGAGTATAATCCTTTAATTCATCTAGGGACACTAATCCAAGAAAACGTATTCCACATCTACGTGACAATGAAGAAAGTCTTCCTAGAGCAAATAGCTATCGCCCATTATGTGTAAAAAATGTAGGTTTTTTTAATCTCAGTTTCTAGGTTTGGTGTAAGAAGAAATTCAGGCTCAAATCTAGAGTGAAGTATGTGGCAATGATGTAACAGGTTTTGAGTGGAATCATTCCATTTACTTTTCTGATATTTTTGTCTTCTTTTGAGTATACAGTAATTGCTGTGAGTACAGTCATTCTATAGCCATAGTATATAGTCATTCTACAACTATCAACTCAAACATATAAAGAAAAATTCATACCTCTTCTTTACCTGTACAGCCACAGCTGCAAAGAATTTATTTTATTAAGGAATTGAGACCATTTTTAAATCATGAAGCTGAAACTCAAATTCATATCTCAATTTCCAAAGATCAGACTCTTTCTACAACCACTTTCTTCCATTTTGTATAATCAACAGATGACTAGTATATAAAAATTGCTCTGGTTTTGATGAATTTATCACAGACAGTGTAGCCTTAAAAAAGCAGACCCCTTCTAATTTAGGATGTCTTATTTTGCTTGTCATGTAGAGATAATTTGCCAAGAAGACACATGAGGATTTCCACTTGTTGAGAGAATTGCCTCACCTATAAGGAATGTCAGAGGGAGAGTTTTGCTCTTGCAAGGAGACTTCTACTGAGACACTAAAAAAAATCCTTCACCTCAGTACACTAGTTCAGGAAGTTTTTGTGGGTACGAATCCAGCCCTCTGATTCTGTTTGCCTTTGAATTAACCATAGAAGCTCCACTGTAACCTCGAATCTCTAGCCGTTCTGTAGTTTTGTGATTTCCCAAACATCTGCTGGAGACTTTGAAACCACCACATCCATTTTCCTATGAGCTAAGCTGCAATTTAACTCAGGTCTCTGAAGATGAAAGCCTAGGAAGCCTCTACAGAGAGCAGAACACTTTCCAAACCAGTTCTCAGCTTGTGGAGCTGGGAACAGCTGGCCTGCTCCCCTCTTTGGGTTGGGAGGGCTTGTTGTGTCCAGCTCCCTGACAGATATCTGAGGAACCCCCATTTTTCTTTTTTTCTTAGCTGCACCTACTTCCTGAGGCAAAGGGCAACAGTCCCTATCCATATGTCTGGAAAACCCAGAAAGAAACCTGAAATTTTTAAGGTTGTTAAGTTTTTTTAACAAACTATTTGAAGTCTGTGTGTGTTACAGAAATGGGAATAAATTCCTCTCAAAAGCAGGAGAACTAGAATCTGTCTTTTCTCTTCTTTGTAGACGTCATAGTTCTTGCTAAATCATGAGGCCTCCTAGTCAGTTTTAAAACTGGCATGGAAAAGAAGTTTGTAAAAATGATACCAATAAAACACAAAGCTTTAGGTTCAAAGTATTTCTGCATATGGATGTCTAAGGAACTGGTTGGTGCCAATACTAAGTGTATTGATGTCAGTGAAATTTTCTATAGAAAGATGTCCTCAAGTCTAGCATAAACTCTCAGAAAATAGATACCTCAGATTAAGGAATCAACCTTCATCTTGGGTGGAGGAAGCCCAGACTGAAGTCAGAGCTCTCTAAGATTTGGAGACTTCCACAAAGCGTGTGACACAGTCACCAGAATTTATAAGGCAGCTCTCAGTATCTTTTAACAAACTCCTTGGAAAGAGGGCTTGTTTTTTAATGTGGAAAAAATGTAGAATGTAAAACCTCAAATATTTTCACCAGACAGAACTCACATTCCTTGGCCAGCCCAGCTGGAAGTTATTGTCAAGGTTGCTGTTCATCAAAGAATTCAAGCAGAAGGAAAATCCTTACTCTGGTATTTTTGTAGCACCTGTACAGTGGAGCCCTGATCCATGTCTGTGGCTCTTTGCTCTGACACATGACTCCTCGGGAACATACAAGTAAATAATATTCAATGGTAATCTCACCAATAGTCCCTTTAGGGCCACAGCTAATGTAGTGCACTTAAAATTAGGCATGTGCTCAATTATAAAGTTATTATTGAATTAGAGGCTTTGAGGGCTGAAAATATGATTAAGGAGTATTTCAGCTTGAGAAAAGCCCCCAGATTAAATGTTGGGGGGTTTTCTTCATACAAAGCTCAGACATATCATATAATTTTAGAATATTATTTTCATTTTTAATAAGCTTGTCCAAGCTATAAAGTTGGAAATGTCTTCGAATGGAGTTTATAAAAGAGTATACTTTTCAGATTTCAAAGAAAAAGAGAAGTCTGCAAGTCAGTGCGTTAAGAAATCCAGAGATTTTTTCCAAGCATTTTGTTTTTCTTAGTCTAGAGCTTTTTAGGTTAAGATCCAATTAATACATTATTATTCAAATCAACCAGAGCATTAAATGAAACAATGTTGACTTAACCTTCCTGTAACTGTATGTTTCATGACAGTTATCCCAAAAATTAATTAGGTCTGCTCGACAAAGCGAATTGGTGATGTAAGTGGCGCTAGAAGTAACACTTTGAGTGGAAGCTACTCAAAAATCCCATGAAGTGTTACCGTAATTAAGTGCCAAAAGTGTTACCATAATTAAGTGCCAAAATTGTTACTGTAATTAAGTGCTGAAGTTGGCTGTGGGGTGAGCCGACTTTGGTATTGACACAGGAGCTGTGCCCACGTGCAGTGGATGTGATCACTGCCTCTGGCTGAGCCTGTGTAGGATTCCCTGCTCCTCGGTGGAATTTCAGTCCAGTAGTGAAACTGAAATCAGGGCTGGGAAACTGGTGCACACTACTACAGCTTATTGAAAGCAGCTCTGCAGAGCTTCGTGCCAGAGTAGGACGCATGATGCAGCTGAGGTGGTGGGACAACAGGAACAGAGGGAATAGGAGGACAGTGCAGATTGACTAACTTTTCTAGGTTACCTGAGATTTTAGTGGAGAGACAGTGGCACTGCTAGAGGCTTTGGTTGGGCTGCTTCGCGCTCTGTCTCTCCTCATGGACCGTGGGGAGAAGCCGGGCAGAGCAAACAGCAAATGTAAGGACATCGATGGGCACCTAAAGCAGCATGGTGGGAATATTCTCTACATCTTCACCAGCACTTGCAATTATACCATAGCCCTTCCAGAAATAAATGTATTCTCTCCTTATAATCTTGATGTCTTAATTAATAATTAGGCCTCTAAAATGTGCAAACAAACTCTAATTTTATGAAGGTTTGAGAAGGGTAATCCAAAACCAGGATGAAAGCAGGGCTTTATAAACAAGTCCCTTCTTCGCCTGGAGAAAACTCTGTATCTCACACAAGAAGGTTATTTGTAAAATTGGTTCTGGTCCAAATTTAGATATATAAGCATTTGCTTAAGCTTAATGAGCTCCATAATGTGCTTACAGGTAAATGCATGTTTAAACGCATTATTGGAAGGAAAGAAAAGAATACTGATGCAGATCATGGGGCTCATCAGACTGAAAAAACGACCAAGGGGTGCAATATAGTTATTTGTCACCTGAAAGTATTCCATGTTGTTGTTCACCACTGACTCTTACTATCCCAGTGGAAAAGGAGACATGACTGTGGGGGCAATTAGCCAGGGCTGAAAGCTGCTTTACCTTCTTACCCTCTTTCAGCAAAGTGCAAGTGGAAACATAGCTCTCAAATAAGACACTTTTTTTTTTTTTTTTTTTTTTTTTTTTNTTTTTTTTTTTTTATTATTATTCTAGACGTGATTAGAACTTTTTATCTTTTTCTCTGAGTCTTGACACATATATGTAAGCTAAACATGCAACTACTGGAGGCGAAGTACTTTTTTCTGGTTGTACAGAATGTCGACTTTTCACTGAAAAGATCAGTCTCCTTCAGGAACAAAACATATTCTTCTGACAACCCAAACTTTTCTATTATAAGTTTTCTTCCTTTTTGTTTTAAAAAAGTCTACATTTTCTATAGAAAGCTAATATTAGTGAGGTTTTCTACACTAAAAAAGTTTTATTTCTTCATATATTTATACTCTAGAAGACTATATGAGCACATTATTTTCTATCTGATTCATTGCTGAGGCAAAGCAGGAATAATTAAGACAGTCAGCACATATTTTGGTATTGTCACTTGGATCTTTGGTAATTTGAATCTTGCGGGAACCAATGTGTGGATATACATGGGATCAGTAGTTCACTGTCCTTTCCAGTAAAAGGACTTGGGATCAGTAGATGCAGCTGGAAGGAGACCGGTTCAAATTCCTCTAAAAGGAGGCAGTTGTTCACTTCATTGTGAGTTAAGACGTGGTGCTCATTTCTGTAGAATGATGCAGATTCCTAAGGTTTCCAGGGTTTGAAGGAGAGACTAAATAAATCCATGTAATGTAATTATTCTGAGTATTAGTAATGATGTATAAATCGTGTCTGGTTCAAGAAGGCTGAGCTACAAATGGTTGGAGGATGAGAAAACATTCATGGGAGTCATCATACATGTTGGGACTTTCCTCCTAGCATTCTTTGCTAGCAGAGGCTGGTGCTAGCAGCAGTGAGGGGATACTGCACCAGATGGACTCCCTGATCCAGTGCTTGTGCTCTTAAGCACGCTGGTGTTCACCTCAGTGCTTTATATGGCTTCAGACCGTGATGTGTGAAGCACCACCTGAAGAGACCTCACTTTTCACTGATGTGTGGCAGAGCTGACACCACTCAATACTCACCAAACGAGACTTTTCTCACTTGAGATAGAAATACCTGATTATCTATTTGCAAGTCCTGCCTCCTGCAAACAAGACATTGAGACTCAATTCAGTACTTCAGAAAATCTGAAAGAGGAGACTGAAAATAACACAGATTATACACAGAAAGGAGCAAAAAAAAAAAAAAAAAGCCAAACCCAACATTTTAGAGATTGCATTTTTAAATTAGAAAATGGAAAAGAAAAATGTCAAAAGAAGGTTTTGCTAATAATAATGTTTTTCTTCGTAGGTAAATGCATCCCGCCAAGAAACCAAGCTGATGGAAGAATGTGACCAACTCATTGAAATAATCCAGCAAAGACGACAAATAATTGGAACCAAAATCAAAGAAGGAAAGGTAAAAGCTTTTCTTCTTTAAATCATAAGTAGGTCAATGCTGTTGCCTTTTGATTGCAGCTTTTCTGACTGCAAATGTTCTAAGTAGAAATTCGTAAAAGTCCTTATGTAGTCCTTGGCTACAGCTACTTTCATGTAAAGAAGAATGAAATCCTTGAAGATTAGTGTGCTAGACCTCAACTGTTAATTTGGCATTTCTCTTACTACAGGTGATTATGGGCTTTAAGGATAAAACCAGAAATGGTTGTCATGACTGGTAAATGACAAATTATGTCCACTTAATGTTTCCTTCACTCTTCTATGTGCCTGACAGTATTTCCCCCAAAGCTTTAACTTTCACAATATGTCACAGCATATAGAATCGTGTCGTGCAATTATCCTCTTTTTCTAGGTACTTTAATTGTTTATTCAAATACTATCACATGAACATTTTGTTGTAGTCATCGTCACTCACGAGAATATGAAGCCTTAAATTATTTACAAAAAAAAGATATTCCTAAGTGTGCAAGAAATTAAATTAGGTGTGCATTGCTAATTCATGAAGTTCCATGATTATTAGTAGCAAACACATTGATCAGGAAAAATCTCTGATATTCAAGTTTCAACATCTTTTGCTAGCTAACTGTTAACTCAGAAATATATCATAGTTGAATTAATATTTTTATTTTCTAGGTACAAAGTGTTTACGGATTAATGCCTAAACTAAGTCAGATTTTCATTCTTCTTGTGTGAGAAAAGCTCAGGAAAGGAATAAAGTCAAGAGCAGGTTAAATGGTTCATGTGGCTGTCAAGATATTCCAATTAACTTGGAATGAAAAGCCTGTAGGCAAGGGCTAACTTAAACACGTTTGAAACCACAGATCCTGTACATTGTGTGACAAAACCTGAATTTCCTCATGCTGTTAACAAAATATAATTCCCTTCAAATGAAATAGATGGCCTCCTTTATTTTTGTTTCAACTCTGTTTCTCTATGCAGAGAGACCAGATGTGCTACCAATGAAGTAGAAAACTTACCATTCATTTGGATTTGTGCAATATACAGGATTGCTTTTAAAAACTCTGTTGCTTGCAAGGACGTATTCTAATTTCCATTAACATGGAAAATTTGTAATACAATTGACTCCAAATTTATTTGAATAGAGCTGTTATCAGAATCTGTCCCTGTTCTTTGTTCTATTTTGCTGAGCCAAAAGTTACATTAGTGGAGGTCCAGTCAAGATCTGGGATGCTTTGACTCAAATGTGGTATATGTTGAAAGACTTCAGGGTCTCAAGAGACCCATGTGAAATGCCACAGAAAATTCTGCCCAATGCATCTTCCTTTAAGAGGGCCTGTGGCTAAGAGTCTTTCTGGAAGGTAGAGCATGACAAATATTGCCATAGGACTGTAGGTGTGGCTGCAGAGCTGGAAACACTCAGCTACGCAGTGCTAGCTGTGCCTGCAAGGCTGCAGATTCAGTTACACAAGTCTGAAAACCCTTCACAGCTCCATACTTAATCTCACCTATCACCCAAACCCTATAAAATCCCACAGAGCATGTAACAGGAAAGAAGCAAATATCAACTAGGTAAGATAATCCTAGGGCAGATGTCATTCCTACCATTGCAGAAATAGAAGGGGACTGAGTGAGATGAGACTCTTCCTTTTTCAATTTATCATCTTCGTCTTCTTGAAGATATAAAAAAGAATCAATCAAGTGAAAAATATAGTTCATACATAGACATCACAAATCACAGCATGCCTTCTACTGCAAAAAACTCACAAGTTAACATCTATTTCGGTTCACTGTTTGCTGGTTAATTAATTAGTAAATAAAGAGATGAGCTTCTTAACACTGCAGTGAACCTTTCCCTGGTTAGGCTGGTGTAGACTGAATTGTAATCTCTGCAAATGCACAGTTACAGGAAACATTATGGCATTAGTTCATCCTAGAAGCTGATCAAATCATTAACATTACCGAAATCTGTGCATTCCCAGCATTTTCTTCTCTTTGTTTTTTCTATCTTTAAAGAGATACAAACTTTACATGACACAAATCGTTTGGCCAGTATCTTTCTAGGAAAGCTTTTCAAAAGTGTTTATTTTCCTACTTGTTTCCGTTGTCAGATAGGTCCACTAAGATACCCTCATCACTGCTTAGGATGCAAATATATCCAAAAGTCAAATCAGCAACTTCGTAACTTGTGCCCTAATTCCTGAGATTGGGAATATTATCTTGATTATAAATTTGGATATTTCTGCCAACCCACTTGGTTGTTAGTTTCCTCATTTTGCGTGTAACTGGGTCTTAATGTGCCTTTCTAAACTCCAGAATTATTTAATTTCCTTCCTATTTCTTACTCCTGTTCAAACTATGATCGTGATGTGATAACAAAGGGAAGGACTCCCAGACCTTTCAGGAACTATTGTAGTTCCTGGAGTTTTGTTAGCCAACATTGTCTTTAAACGGAGGACTGTGCCCTTCCCTAACCTTTCAGCTAATGATTACAGTCACATCTACTGTGTTTATCTCCAGCACATATGTTTGTAGTAATAATAATCAGCTCTCCAGCACTACTGTGCTTTTGTCCAGTTAAAAATATCCAACAAGAAAACACCCAGTTTTACTTAAAGCACATAATGGGGTCAGGCATGTATTGTTAATAGAATTGAACAGTCTTTTTCTGTGAAGTTTTATTTTCAGATTTTTTTTGTGAAACTCACCTAAGTAATAGGAAAAAAGTAGTTAATCTATAAGTAGCCTTTAACACAGATCTCATAATTTCAGGGAAATGGTTATCTAAATAGACCTTAGTTATCATGTAAGCAGAAATTACCAGGAAATGACGTTCCTTTTGCTGGAAAATAGGCCAGCTGTGCTTGTTTTGGCTCTCCCCTGTTGTTTTCCATGTGGAAAATATGCAGGCAGAAAGGCTGTGCCTGTCCCTTATTAAAAATGTTACATGGCTAGATGGAGCTTACCACAAAGCTTGTGTGAAAGAAGCTCTTGTCACCAAAGCCATTCATCTTAACTCCTCCTTTGCACAGCTTTGCCTCTGAATTGCAAACCCAATCATTTTTTGTGACCCTAGAGACGTGACTGCTTTCCTATGTTTCCACTCAAGGTGGTGAGGCTGAGAAAACTGGCTCAGCAGATTGCGAACTGCAAACAGTGCATCGAGCGCTCGACGTCCCTCATCTCTCAGGCTGAGCAGTCGCTGAAGGAGAATGACCACGCTCGCTTCCTGCAAACTGCTAAAAATATCACTGAAAGGTAAAGGAGACCTTCCTCTCAGTAAAAAGAAAAACCTCACTCTAAGGCAGCTGTGTTGTCATAGTTGCTGTATTGTCTGGTCACACCGGAGATGTGGTCAAAGGCAGGGGGGTAGTTGACATATTCCCCCAAAACTCTGCTTTGTGCTGTACCAGAGTGAGAAGAACCTTACTGCAATGCTAAATCAAAACATTCCTTTGAGAAGAGGAACTGTCAAAAAAGGGTGCAAATTAAGAGTTGCAACAGTAACAGCATGCACAAGTCAAAGAGGCAGAATGGTTTGCATGTCTGATGTTAAACATACTTTAGAAAAAAGGGTTTATGGCTGAAATTCCTACTTCATTAAAAATTCTGAGATTGAGAAAGAAATCAGGCAGTAAGTAAATTCCTTAGAAGAAACTGGGAATGATATTAATGAATTAATATTCTTTACAAAATAACAAGCTACAAGATAATGAAATGTGTAACTTTGTGAACCTGTACCGTGCATCTTGAAGAGATGGAGATTCAACAGTTCAGGGGGTTTGGAAGTTACAGCAGTTGCTGTGTTGGGGCCCTGGATGCAGGGAATTTCTAATCCTTTCAGGATACTGGCTCCTCTTCAGCATGCCAGATATATCAACGATCCCAAAGACAAGGACCATGCTATCAGAAAATTTGGTCTGGTTTTCAGTGCAATGCTGTGAATGCTGAAACATACCCACTGAGTTTCAGCAGGATTTTCTGATGAAAAAAATATTCTGCTGGAATATCAGCTGTTTAGCAATCAATCAGAAAATTTTTTTTAAAAATTTAAAAGTTTTAAGAAAGGAGAATATGGACAACAAAGACATCAAAAGTATGCTCTTTTCTATTTTTTAAAAAATAGCTATTTGTTTAATAGCTATTTGTTTTATTTCTGGATTCACATTATATCTTCACATTTTCCATCCAACTTCCCCCAAATCCAAACCATGAAATTCCTTACTCCTCTTACGTATTTTTTTAAGTCTTTCACTTACTCTGGTGTGCTGTATCAGTCTTCATCAAAGCTAATTATCAATTTATAACTAAGCCAGCAACACTGGGTTGCCCGTTACAGATTAAGAGAATTGAAAATCAGTTGAAAAAGGCAAGGCCAGGCAAGGCAATTGGTTAGATGTTGTCTCAGACTGTGCTTTATATTCTGTCACCAAGCATCATTGTGGCATCCCAGCTGAAGCCAGTAGTGAAACTACGAGTATCAAAAGCTGAAGGTGGGGGTCTGCCTTTTCTTTCAGTATTCAGCAGAACCAGCAGTAGGGCAGAAACCTGTGGACACACAGAGCTCACACAGACTACCACAGAATATTCAGAGAAGCTCCATTTTGAACTTGTAAGCATGAACGGTTGCATCATAAATACAATCACAGGAGAGACACTGGGAGAGCAGAAATGAGACAAGCTGACATATGAGCCCAATCAAACTTAATTTTTTGCTATCACAGATTGCTGTCTATAATGAGATGGCTGTGAACACCCTGAAAATCAGAGAATCGTTCCAAACAGTGAATAAAACCAAGGGTAAAAAAACACCCAGTGCTTGCAGACAAATTGCAAATGGAAAAAGAGGTTAAATAGGATTAATAAATTATTCCTCACAAGTAACTCTCTTAGTTCTCATGTGGTGAGCAACATTTTGTTTGCTTTTAGACTGCTCAAGTAACAAGAGGCTCTGAGCTCCAGCAGCTAAAGCAGTCTCCTGAAATCATGCTCATTGTATTTCTTCATCCACACATTTCAAAGTAATTGCAGTATAATATTTTCTGTTGCAAGCACAACAGGTAACTGCACAAGCAAAGTCATTACATACGCTCTGATGCTTTAGGTTGTGCGTTATTTACATTGGGTGAAATGCATTTATCTTAGAAAAACCCTTTCCAATCAAGTGCAGTCAGTGTTTACAGTGTCAACAGCAGGCAGAATTACAGGACGAAATTCAATCCTCTGAACCTAATATGATGACATGGGGTCTGATACTTGGAATTGTTGATCTCACCAAAAACTGACTGTAACACATATAAATACAGAGCACCCTTTGCATATCCCCAAAAACAGTCCAAAAAGGCCTGATGATAAAAAAAAAAAAAAAAAAAAGTCCTAGGATCTACTTTAAACTAAGTTCGACATCCACAGCTGCAAGAGAAACAATGCTGAAAACTGTATAACAAGAATATTGACTAGGAAACCTCCTCAGCTCAGCTTTTGAAAACTACGTGTAAGACAATGAGATGTACAGTTTAGACTTTCCTTATTGTATTTTCCTAAAATACTAGACAAAAACGTATGAAAAAAATTGTCCTTAGTAAGCATTTGTCCTGGAGTCATTTCAGTCCTGTCTACAGAAAAAGAATACTCTAATTGGGGAAAATTTTAAATTGAAGTAAATATTTTGATCAGACGTGCCATGAATGACGGATGACAGACATAGATTGCATGCATGGTTGTCTGTTTACCTCCAAACGGAAATATTTGCCCAATTTCTGTTGTATAGCATAAGGTTTAGTGATCTCTCTTCTTAAACCAGTCAAACTTTCTCTAAACACATCCAATATCCAGCTCTCCAGAAATATGCATTTTGAGGTACCGGGCTGAAGGGTCTGAAAAATGCTTCCTGATGGCATTTTTTTGGTGAAAGTTCATCTCTTTACATTAGTACATCTGGACAGAGAAAATGTGGATGTAGCTCCTGAAATGAGGTAGGCAAGGAAACTTTTCCGTTTTGGAGGGAATATAAGAATGCACACACGCTTTGCAGGGAAAAGCCTTTTAAAATAAACAGTGCTGACATCTATTTGTTTTATCTCCCTCCTGTGCCTTTTGAAGTTAACAGCAGTGTGCTGTGCTGAACAGCTGAGGAGGTGTGGGGACTGCACCAAGCCCTTGGGACAGCAGTGCCAAGGCACGCCTGGAGCGAGAAACTGCTTGGGGAAACAAGGGCTGGGAGAGATGCAGCATCTGTCAGGATTGCTTAAAACACAGCTAATTACAGTGCTCTTTCTTCTTTGGTTCAATGGGTGATTAAAAAGAAGAACTCAAGGTGTATTGTTCCTTGACCAATATTTTGTTAAAATCTTGTCTGATGCTACGTGTTAGGCCTAAGATCAGTTAAAAAGAAAAAAAAAAAAATTGGAGATCTTGGTGTCAAAAATTAAAGTGGCAGGAGAAGTTCCTAACTTAAACCAGATAAATAAAATGTGTGTATAAGCTTTTGTCAAGCTTTTTGAGGACCTATAACGATCATATTGATCAGGTCCACCTTGATATGAAAGTCATTGTGTCTTGAGTGCTAAAAGACATTTTTCTTTTCATTACAGGGTTTCCATGGCAACTGCATCCTCCCAGGTTCTAATTCCTGAAATTAATCTCAATGATACTTTTGATACTTTCGCACTTGATTTTACCAGGGAGAAGAAATTGTTGGAATGTCTTGACTACCTTACAGGTACTTTTTTTTTCTTGAGGTGCTACTATAATATATTACTCATAAAATAGTACTGATAGGATTTTCTTCAGTCCTCCCTGTGGTTGCAACTTTGGCTGATTTCTGGGTGCTCACCAAGCCCCTCTCACTCCACCTCCTCAGTAAGGGGAGAAGATAAGATGAAAAGCTCATGAGTTGAGATAAGGACAAAGAGATCACTCAAGATTTACTGCTACAGGCAAAACAGACTCAGCTTGGGGAAGATTAATGTAATTTATTGCAAATTAATTGTAAAAGTAGGACAGTGAGAAATAAAAATAAATCCAAAATAAAACTTTCCCCCACTCCATCCTTCTTGGGCTCAACTTCACTCTCAGCTCTTCTACCTGCTCCCCACCAAGTGGCATATGGGGATGAGGAAAGGCAGTTGTGGTCAGTTCATCACACATCATCTCTGCCACTCCTTCTTCCTGGTGCCCTTCCCCTACTCTGGCATGGGCTTTCTCCCATGGAATGCAGCTCTTCATGAACTTTTTCAACATGGGCCCTTCCAACAGGCTGCTGTTCTCCGACAGCTGCTCTAGAGTGGGTCCTTTATGCCAGATGCCGTCCTTCAGGAATGCACTACTCCGGTGTGAGTCCCCCATGGGCCACAATTCCTGTGAGAAACCTTTCTGCTGTGTGGTCCTCTCTCTGCAGGCTGCAGCTTCCTCCAGGGCATATCAACCTGCTCCAGTGTGGGTCCTCCACGGCTACAGGTGGATATCTGCTTCACCGTAGTCTTACGTGGGCGGCAGGGAAACAGCCTGCACCACCATAGTCTTCACCACAGTCTGCAGGCGAACTTCTGCTCTGGCACCTGGGGCACCTCTTCCCCTCCTTCTTCACCAATCTTGACATCTGCAGGGCTGTTTTTATCACATTTTCTCGCTTCTCTCTCCCCCCATTGCTGCACAGCCTTTCTTACCCTTTCTTTAAAATGCTATCACAGAGGAGCTATCAGCACCAGTGATGGGCTCAGCTTTGGAGAGTGGCAGGCGTACCTCAGAACTGAGTCAGCTCCTGATCTTTTCTGATGGAGATAACCCTTGCAGCCCAGCCACTACCAAAACCTTGCTACATAAACTGAATACACTCTCCCTCTTAATCCTGAATATATTACCTCCAGCAGCCCCAGAATGCCCCAGGAAGCATTAGGTGCTTCAAACAACTGGGATGCATTTCCTACCTCTTCTCCTTGCATTCTTCACCACCAGAGTGTGAGGAAGTAGGATTGAGAAATGGTTAAAAGTTCACTTTCACTTCACTCTGCTGCCACTGCAGCACAGTGAAGTGAAAGAACAGCTGGAGCTCAGCCTGGAGCAGCCAGAGGAGGGAGAACAGTGACCAAACCCTATTTCCCAGGAGAAGGATGCTCCAGGTGTTATCCTATCCCTTGGGTCTGCCTCCTTGCTGCAGCAGATTGCTGCCTGGCAGAGTTCCCATGAGCAACCAGAAGCTGTTCAAGCAATCAACATCACAGGCTTAGCTGTGAAAGACGTTTTCTCATGTCGGTGACACTGTGTATTTCCCCCATCACAGAAGTGGAGGATCTGGCTGTGTCTGGAACTAGAGAGCATGCAGTGTGCTCTGAGCCAGGCTGTGGGGTGTTTTCTCCACACAGCAGAGCCCCACCTCGCTTAACTGAGATCTTTGGCCTGAGGAAGCCCACAGGATTAGACCCTTACTGAAAGCCTGAGTAATGTGCAGTCTCAGAGTGTACAATGACTCACAAAGAGAAACAAATTACTGTAATTTAGGGTGTTTTGATTTCAATGCCAGAATTAGAACAATTCATTCCAGCTCAATTGAAAACAGAAGAGATGTGGTAGGTTTTTATTTTGCAGGGTATTTGAGTGTCTGCTGTTAGCAGCAAGAATTTGCAATGAAAGGCAGAAAGCACTGTTAGAAAAGCATTGGAAAACACTTTCTGGGTCCATTCACTTGCCCCAGTTTGCAGAGGGTATACTTGTGTTAGTTCAGGAGAATGTGAGGGTGCAGTCTCCTTATCACCAACCACTATCCTTTCCATGAGAGGGCTGGCTTCTGGCTTTTCTTCAGAGGAAAGGCTGAGAAAGTTAGGGTTGTTCAGCCTGCAGAAGAGAGGACTCCAACACAAAGGAAGGTAAGTTCAGACTACATTTAAGGAAAAAACCTTTAAAATGAGGGTGGTGAGACATTGGAACAGGTTGCCAGAGAAGCTGTATGGGTCCCATCCCTGGAAGCATCCAAGGTCAAGTTGGACAGAACTCTGAGCAAACTGTCCCTGTTCACTGTCTGGAGATTGGGCCAGATGACTTTCAAAGGTCCCTCCCAATCTAAACTATTCTCTGATTCTGTGATTCTATGAATAGTGAACAGATTAATACTGGGAAGCACAAGACTGGGTGCATGCACAGGGCAGCAGCACCCCTGTCTGATAGAGCTGTGAGGTTCTTGCCATATCTAAAAGAGAAATTCTATCTGTAAGGAATTTCTTTATCACTCTATGACAGATGAATACAATCAGTGTCTAACACATATTCAAGTAAATAAAATAATAATGTGACAAGAGTAATTTCAGCCTCTTATACAGACTCATTTGCCCTAACCTAGCAATCTACCTCTAGAATAATCAGTCTCATCTTCCTTTATAGTCAAAGAAGAGAAATGACCATCTCGTTTTGAGGCACATATATCAAGGCAGTTGGCTCCATTCTGGAGTTGCCTATTACTCCTTGTTGTCTCCAAACAGAGGATAGATATACTCATTCAAATGCAGATAACTGTGGTTTAGATCTGTAAATTTATATGAGGTGAATTCTGTCTAGCAGTCTGTTCCTGCATCTTGCAGGTCTTCTCTGCTTTGTACATCATATGTCAATATTATCAGCCTAATTGCTGTACAATGAAGAAAACAAAGGTTATATCTGTACTAAAATGAAGGGTTGTCTTGCTACAAAGATATTTTCTGTGATCCATCATGATGGCTGTGTCATTTGCATAGCTCCTTCTCTGCCTTTTTCCTAACTCATCCACAGTCTTAAAAAATCGCTCACAATGCAGTCTAAGGAAACTTGCATATGTATCAAGTATTTTAGCTGGTTTTTTTCCTAACCATTTTTATCCTTGCCCTTGATGCCCAGTGAAAAACAGTTCTAGCTGGCTTTTCTTCACATTAATAAACAGCATATGGCTACAGTGGCAAAATGCAAAGCACATGTCCAAATTATCTGAGTGTAAAATGTAACCTATGCAGACAGTTAAAATACATTTATGTAAATATGTGTATATAGGTATACATGACATATAGGTGTGTATATATATATATGTATAATCCCAAGAGTAAAATACATTTGATTGTTCTCTACTGTTGTCCTGAAACCCAGAGAAAAATTTATATTACTCCTTTCAGACGGGTGAATGGAATTTTCATAGATCATAAACTGAACACTGTGACAGAGTGAATTAGGCTTTACTTTTATCACGTTTCACAGTTAAGTAAAACGAAGACCATTTGTACATCCTAGCCATAGATCTATGCTGTGAATTAAGTGAAGAAGCCTACCTTATAACTATCATCTGTACTGCCTCTGAACAAAATGTCAAAACCTAAATTCCAACTTCGTTATCTCTGCTGTCAGTTGCTTTTGAAACAATTGACCTTGGCTGCCTCCTGGAGATTTTTTTCTCCTTTGGTTCTTCCCAGTATAATATTTGTCAGATCTTCTTCATCCTCTCCATCTCCCCGACCCTATCTTTCTTTCTTCCTAGGCTATTTCTTTACTGAAGAAATAAATTTAACTAGCTTGTGCTTATCATTTACATAGATGTCTGTCCAAAGCTTCTGCTATCCAAATAAAATCTCTCATATCTTTCTGAAAGTTGCCAGCCAGACATTGAGATATCAAGCTCAGTATATTAAAACAATACCTTTAATCTTCATCTGACTGTTCTATTCTCTCTATATATAGCCTTGACGTCTTTTGAAAGCATTCTTATCTTAACAGTTGCTCAAGCTCTTCATCTGGAAATCGTCTTTTTCTGAACGTGTATCTAGCTAGATCCAGGCAATACATATGACTTGCAATCTCTCTGCACAATATTACTGTCATAAGGACTTTTTTTGTCCATTGTGAGTCAAAAATGCTTGATTTGTGTCTTAATACTTTGAAATCAATCACAGGAACATCTATTCTTTGACCCTGCAATTTGCCCTACTTCAGAAATCCCACCTGAAACCATAAGTTTTCTTCATCCATTACTGCATCTATGACTGCACAAAGAAATATGCATTGCCTAGCATATGCCAGCAATTTTTTCACACAGAAACAACTTCGTTCAGGAAACTCTTCACAACCTGTCTTAGTGCTTAACTGTTTCAGCACTGGAAGAGCAAAGACCAACAACGGTCAACGCTCAGTCTTGTGGTTTGGGTGTAATCTCTTCTGTTTCTGTTAGTTTTGAGCAGTCCTGGTCTACCCAAAGACTAAGTTGAGATGGTTTGTATGTGAGACTGAGCCCTTGGTACCAACTCATACATGACAAGTTGATAATACATAAAATTTATATCCACATCTGATGTAACTGTGCCTTTCAAATTCCTGCATGGTGGTTCAGTCCACTGTCATGAGACACGACGGAGACAGTAATGAATATCTTAAAGAGAGGTTCAGAGCAGCTTCTTCAACTCCCTCATGGTCATACCAGCCATATGGATATTTCTAGCAGCATTAAGTCAAGCAGATCGCTTAGGTCTTCTTTTTGTTACTCAGTATCAAAATCCATAAGCAATCTTTACAAAGTCAATCACTGCATGACAGCAGGGAGAGAGAAACTGAGCAAACAAAAGGTGAGTTTTAGTCAATCTCTGTGACCTTGTGCTGAGAGGATATAGCTAGAATCTCAATAGACACCCAGGAGGCGCTGCATTCATGCTGGGATTCATCAGGGAGTGGTGGCAGTGTCCCTAAACTGTCCCTCAGGGGTGTAGATCTCGTTCATTCTGCTTCAGAGCAAAAGCCATGCAGATGACACAGAAAGGAACATGTGTTAAACTAACTGGGTTGAAAGGGAGTAGTTATGCTCATGAGATCAGTTACTTCTGAGAACAAATTTAAGAAATTGCGTTTCTAATTTTAGTGCCTTTCAGGCATTTCAGGTGTGGTTACTGACTTTTTAAGTGTGTTTACTCAGTTTTGAGTCAAAATTAAGTAAAACAGCCTTCAGCAACGATTTTTCTGTCTTGTGAGAAAGTGTTGATGCACAAAAGCTGGCGAGTGAAAGTCTGAGTGTCTGAAGCAGTTACCACTCCCAGATATTTGCTCTGATCCTCTATGGAGAAGTGTATTATGTCTTCCACTGCTGTGCTTGGAAGCATGCTGGGCTTTCCCTCCGGAGCAGTGGTGAAGCACACCCGAGTCAGGAAGGGGAAGCTGCTGGTGCAGCCTTGAGATGACCGGAGTTTTTGAGGAGGTTTCCCTGGGCACAGAGCTCTGTAACAGTACAGGTGAATTCAATAACCAAATTACACACCACCAAATGCAGTACTGAAGCTAACTGGTTGAGGTCAGTCTCTTCAATTGTATTACAAATTCACACTCTCTAAAGGAGTATGTGCTGTGGAATGATGAATTTGGCAGTCAGACTGCTACATTATTTTGTCATAACAAAGCATCTGAATATAGACTTCCCTGCCTTTCTGTAGGAGAAGCAGGTGTATTTGTTTTGCTCTGAGTGGTTTATGAAATGAATGTTGCCAAAGAGCTGAATTCATGCAGTATAGTCTCAGGTGAGTGTGGGTTAATCACAAGAGCCGGGGAAAATATGTCCTGCTTAGGTCAAATCTCTTCCAGTCACTTTCATTACACGAAGGCCTGTAAATTTCCAGCTATAAGGCCAGGTGTGCATATGAAGAGCGAACTTAGGCTGCTGTTTTCAAAGAAGTTGAAGATGCCTAGGTGTTATTATGCAGTTTACAGTTAATTAAACCTTCAGTAATTTTTGCTTTCTATAAATTAATATATATTTTCTGTGTTGAAATAATAACATTTCTCAAGTAAAATATTTTGTTGTTAAGTGCAGGAGATGACAGAAGAAAACTTTAGTTGAACACCAGCAGACAAAACAAAACAATGGATCTACCTGTATATTTGTAATTAAATCTTGTTTCATTTTTTGTTTGGCATTTGAAGGACAGGCAAAATATTGAAATGAAGCCCCAGCTAGAAAGAAAACAAATTTTAAAACCTCCAGTGATTGTTCTAGAGGATATATTTCTGGAACATAGCTGATATTCCCATTTATCTTTTCAGAGAAGTGTGGACATTTTTTTCCCACATTTTGATTATATTCCGCTCCTGTTTTTATTTGAGTTTTATTTGTCTTTCTTTTCATTAATACCCATCTGTCCCAAGGGTTTCTCTGACAAGGTAGAAAAAAGGCATTGGTAGACTCCTGTGATTCAATATTTAGAGCATCACAAATCATGGCCATATCATGAAACACATTTTAACTTTTCCTTATGCCCTTTGGTTAAAAGAGGTTGCTTGGAAACGTGCCTGCACTTTAATCCTTGGGAACATACATCAGTAAGCCAGAGACATGATCTATAAAAATTCTTGATGGAAAATAAAATAGATGTTTCACAAAAATAAGATGCTGCAAAAGTCAAGGTGGAATTCCTTCAGAGGGACTTTTTTTGAGGCTATTATTTGTGGTTATTGGAGGTTAAAGAGCTGACAGAAAAAAAAACCAAACCAAAACTAAACCACAAACATTCACAGTTGCCTTCCTTTTCCTTTGATATAGACATATTTTGGTTGTTTCAGCTTGAGTGCCCTCCTTCTTCACTCTGTGACAGCTGGGAGAAACATTATTAAGAACAAGGATTTGTAATTTTTCTTTTCAGGATGTGGCTTGTAGGGAAGATGATTTGGAATGAAGCTCCCACTGAGACAAGCATGCAGGAAGATCCATCAGTCTTTCAAAGAGAAACTTGTTTCTTTGTTATTTAGGTGTTTTGCTTTTTGAAGATTGCAAACAAGAAAATTTAGATCTAAGTAATTAGCTTCAAGTTTCACTTCTTTAAATAGGTCTTTAAAATAAACCCGTGTGTTAATATGGCAAAAGATTGTGTAACTTGTTACACAGAGATTTTGCCTGTTGATTGGGGAAAAAAAAAGAGAGAGACAGAGGGCTCCTGGGTGACTATTTGCTTGTAATATTCATACAGTCTTTATGTTATGATAAGAACTCTTTTTTTATGCTGAAAAATGTGAATTTTATAACCAGCAGAAATTATATGTATCTATATTCGAAAGGATAGCTAGGAAATCAATAAAAATGGAGAGAGGAAAAAATTGAGCATGAAAGTATGAGTGTTGGGAGCTTCCCCAAATTTATATTTTTTACGTACCTGTTGCTAATGAGTGACAGATCACAGTGTGGCCTAGAGTGGGGCCAGGAAGGATGCACCACCCCAATACAGCTTATGGCAACCTTTGGTAAGATAGACTGGGCAAACACTGCTTTCAAGTCAACAGTGTAGAGTGTTGACCCTCCCTCTTGATGTGAATCAATGAAATTTTGATAAGTTTGGTGAAATGATCAGAACAATCTTAGAAAAGGTAAGATGTCATTGTATCCATCTAATGTGACCACCGATACATCACTTGTTCTACGGCGTCTGAAACTAAAGCTACTTTAATACAAAATATTTTCAAAATCTGGAGTTCCTTGGTGGTTATGTTGATATTAAAAATTCCTTCCTAACAGTTGATTGGTAATTAAAGTTAGTACTGGAATTAGCAAAAAGTTGTTGAAAATTCTGTTGGATGATATCGCTACAAACTCGTACATCAACTACATCCCCTAATCTCAGGGGAGAGGGGAAATGCTCCACTGATTGTGCCTCCTGTGTTGTATCTCACAGCTCCCAACCCACCCACCATTCGAGAGGAGCTCTGTACAGCTTCTTATGATACCATTACTGTGCACTGGACCTCAGATGATGAGTTCAGTGTGGTCTCTTATGAGCTGCAGTACACCATCTTCACTGGACAAGCCAATGTTGTTAGTGAGTATAAACCTTCTCTTTTCTTGTTGTTTCCTTATGGTTTCTATGTAAATCAAGTGTCTTTAAAAATAAATATACTTCTACGTCAAGAACAAAAGGAAAAATTCTTTTCTAGAAATATTTAAAGCCAAAATTTTCAATCCAAACCAATAATGATTTTAAAAGGGTTTAAAATTCAGAATTACTTCAGTTAGAATTTCTTGTGTCTTTTCTGAGAGTGCCATGTATTGGGAGCTTTTGAAGACTAAAGTCAGCACAGGTATTGTCTATATTAACAGGACTTATCTCTTGCGTCCCACGTCCCTTTTTGCAGATGTAGCAAGTTCAAAGCCTTCAGTTCCATCCTCTGCGCTAGTCAGGCAGTGTGCAGGTGGGAGCCTGTGTTGAACTGGTCTAACTAACTAATGAGTTAGAACTGCAACCCCATTGTCATTTATATAAACTTGACATCTGGACCTTTGTCTGAAATACGGATTAAGTCTTTCCCTCTGATTTTTATTGTCTTCAAGACTGCAAAGCGTAGGTCTCTGTGAACAACAGGCTAAGTCAGAAAAACATCAGTGGAACAATAGTTTATAGGGTAACTTGGTTTGACTTAAAATGAGATTAACAAATGTTGTATATTTTGTATCGTAGCACATTTTTTATGAGTACACTCTATGTTTTGAATCTGTGAGTTTCATTAATGACCGAATTTACTTATTAGAATTTGGATTGCTTTATTGTTAAATAATTACTCCTCACAGAAGAAAAAAGATATTGTCTAATCTCTGGTCAGGAAGTCAGCGCTTCTGGGTTCAGTGTTCTGCAATCATGGTGATCACTGACTACGAATTTGGAGAAGTCATTCAACTTCTTCCTGGTCTCTGTATATTTAGTGAGAATACCACTAGCTGACACATGCTTGTTGTATTAAACGAGGATTCTGAAATGAGCCAAATCAGTCAATATGTTGAGTTTGTCCAAGTCAACACAAATTTAGATAGGGAACTCCATTGCCACAGAGGGTTGGTGTGCCTTTGAGTTCAAGAGATGCCTGGACAGATCATGCAAGAAAAATACACTGAGAACCATGAAGTGCAATACAGTGGCTCTGGAAGTCCCAGAGCTACAAGGTGTTTGTGCCTGGAAGAGCATGGTGAGAAATTATCACTGTGTGCTTTCTGTGTTCCTTGAAACCTTCCTATGCCCTCATCTTTGTCCACCATCAAATACCCTGGCCATGCACTGAGCTAGATAGGCTTAATTGTGAGACAGGGCAGAAATGTTTTTGTTCTTGCAAAATTTGTTTGTAAGAAGAAAATTTGTTGAGATACTTTGATGAAAGGCAGTGCTGTGGGCAGGTTTACATACTTTATGTCAGTGGAAGAATGGTATGGTCTATGCCAAGTCTGAGTACTGAGCCAAACTCTCCCACTGACTCCTGTTAGTGTGTGCACCTCATCTTCTCCATCACTGAGCAGGAGTTTATTTTCCAAGCCATCTGAAAGGATATCTGAGGATCCATGTGCTGGCATCTTAATACCTTTTTTAAGTGGCATACTGTGAATGTATTATAGTATTCAGGACTGACTGAAAAAAAGAAGACGGATTATTGAATATGTGATGAGTGTTTTGTCAAAACCTCCATTTAGTATTTCCCTTAACAGCGTGATTTTGAAGAATACACTGCAAAATTTAAGGCTGTTGGAAAAACCAAATAAACTTCAACACATGCTTCTACACCTGAGCAAGCTGGATAATAAAAAAGTCTAATAGTAATTTTGCAAAAATTGAAGCAAGATAGATAAGGAAGGAAAACCTTCCCTGATTAATCACTACTAAGTAGAGAGCACTTAATGATAAGCCAGTATGTTGCTTTTTTTCTAGTCCATTTTTATCTATGGCTTTATGCTGTGCAAGTCAATTATTGGCATTACGTGTGAACATGGCAGCAGCAAAAGGTGTGTCATTTCCACAGCCTTGGGATGTAGGATTTTACTCCTTGCTTACTAGTGAATAAATAATAAGGTATTTCTATTTCAGGCTGTACTGTAGGTTTCCCATGTGGAGGTGAAAGCTTTGATCTGCAAAATATGTATCAATAAGTCTGCTTTCAGGGATGCAATATAATTTTCAAGCATAGCATGAAGTGCTCAGTATGCAGTCTGAACTTTCATATTATCACATTGCAAAAATAGTGTAATTAAAACTTTGAAGACGAAACAAATTAACACTGCAAGAAATTTTGTCCACAAAATGCTCTGAAGACCTTTAATGAAAGTAGAAAGAAATGAAAGAATGGCCCTTTTTGTTCGTGGGTATTTTTTGGTTTTGTTTTGTTCGGGTTTTTGTTTTGAGGTTTGTTTTTTTTTTAACAGTGCTAGTTCTTATGCAAATATCCTGGTTTAATTGAAAGCTATAATGTTAACCCATATTAAATACATGCATGTATAAGTATATGTGAAAGGCCTTTCTAAATGTCGCAAAGCTTTTTTTTTTTAAATCTCATTATTTAATATAGAGTTGAACACCTCCAATGGTGATTTTCCTGCCAACATTCTACGAATCTGCCTAGGTTTCCAAAATGTCAGACTCTCCCAGTTCATTCCAGAATACACTGGTATTGGAGATTTGCTCACTAACATCGTAGAATCACAGGATCACTTAGGTTGGAAAAGACCTCTAAGATCATTTAGTCCATCTGTTAACTTAACACTGCCAAGTCCAGCACTAAAACATGGCCCTAAATGTTGCATCCACATGACTTTTGAATACCCCCAGGAATGGTGACACCCCCATTTCCCTGGTCAGTCTGTTCCAATGCTTGACCAGCTTTTTCATGAAGAAATTTTTCCTAATATCCAATCTAAACCTCCCCTGGTACAACCTGAGACGATTTCTTCTTGCCCTGTCAATCCCATCCTCATTTTACTCAGAACACTGCTTGGATGTTTATTCACTTTGTTACATTATATTCTTGATCCTGCAGAAAGATTTAACATCCCACCTGTTACAAATGGCTTTCCAAGGCTATTCTTAAAATATCAGAGTGTACCTTGGTAGTGCAGTTGAATACAGAGAGCTACTGTCACTGTAAGTGGCATTAGGAGGTGCTGCACTGCAGCCTTCATGTTTTGATGAACTGAAGATAGGTTTGTGTTTTGTGGTTTTTTTTAAATCCTGTTTTAAAGAAATAGACTTGGGGTTAGCACAAATTTCTTCCTATTTATGGCATATGCACGCTGTTGCACGTAACTGTATTTTCATTTCTCTGTCACATCCCAAAAATTTCCGTTGGTATTGTGTGTTGCCTGTAGCAAATAATGTAAACAGACTCATAGATTGACTTCAGTTCCGTGTTTTTGTAGCTATGAATTAGTCACCAGGGAGTAGCTCGAGTACTGCATTAAACCAACAAGCTTTTTCCCCCGAGACAATAGGAATCACTTTGCATACATACCCACCTACCGTGCTAATGGAGGCTGTTATTTTGGAATCTGTTTCTTAAACCACATAGCCAGCCTGACTACACTTTCCACTCACAGTTCCTTTCCCCTGCCAGAGGCATATATCATCCAGAGATTGTTAAGAATTCAGTAACAAAAACAAGCAATACTATGTTTTTTTAGTATATTTTCTATCCAACATAATCAACTATATTCTTTTTTATTAACTGAAAAATTGGAAAGTTAAGGTTTGATGGCCAAGGTCCAAATAGAGTATTTCATTTGAATCCTATTTCATACAGGAAAGATTATTTCCAAATGTGGCCAAACTTCTTGGCTATTGAATGCTTGGCAGACCTGCTCTGTGCATAAAAGCAATAGGGAACTTTAGATTAAGTAGGCTTTTACTAAAGCAGTTATTCTCAGAGTTATACCATTTGTGCATTTGCATTTCTGAGAGGCAGCTAATCACCTGCAATCTGAATATGGTAAAAGCTTTTAAAATTACTTTGTCACTAGCTAACTAACATGCATTATAATTTCATTATGCCATTTCAATAGATTTTCAAGTATTCATTGAGTATGCCCTTTTTTAACATCATGGATTTGTTATAGTGTGTTTCAGGATGGTTCAAGTTTTTCTCTAGCTCTGATACAAGGTTCTTCAGCAAAAATACATCTCTCTCTTCTTGTCAAAAAGCAGTAAAACATTCACTCTTACCTGGTAAAAAAGATCAGGGTTAATTAGTTATACAGTCTATTTTCTAAAAAATCACTCTGTCAAGGATACAGTGTACGACTGTCAGGACCTTTTCACTGTTACAGCACTTCTCTTCCTTTGAGAGAGGATTAAAGTTTTTAGAAGGACCTAAGACAATTAGGAGCCCAAGGTTCCATGCAAAAAACCAGGGAATTTATGATTCACCGATTCATTTTTTAATATTCTAGCCTTTGTCTCCTTCTGGAACCTTTATTTTAATAAAAATATTAATAATTTTAATTAAAAGATTCCTTACAGTTTTCAGATTTCTAGTGAAGATTTTAGTGAGAATTTTTAGTGGCACAAATGCAAATTTGGGATAAAACTAGAAAAACATCTGCCTCTTTAAGAGTATAAAAAGAGTGTCTTTCTTAAAAAAAGATCAATGTGTTTTGCAGAAATCCTGCATATATTTTTTTTTTTAAGATGGGAATGAAGAATGGGGGTGGAGAGCTATCTGTTACTTTCACCTACCTTATTTGCTCTACCAATTTGAATTGGTAATAATTTATTTAAATAAAGCATTTTACAACAATTAAAATACTCAAGAGATTAAATAACCTTCCCATGACTTTTGTGCTCATTTTCCAGTTTTCAAGAAAATACATTTTATTAAAATCTATGAATGTAAATTTTAGGAGGATTTACACCTTGGGATTTTTCCCATCTGTTTTTTAAAGTGCATCAACAGCCAACACCAGGGAAATAGCTTTACAAATTATTACCTCCAGACTGTGAGAAACTTGTTTTGAAAACTCACACATCCTGTACGGACATCACTGTGCTCACTGCACCATTCCAGGATGTAATTTAAATTCTCTACATTTTTGTACACTACAGTTTGAAAATACATTGTTTTACCATCTGCATAACCCTGTAAGAAGCCCTGGGTTTTTGAAAGAAGAAACCTGAATGTAGCCTGGATTAGGAGTGGGTACAATAGGAGACCCTTGGCTCCTGCTGCTGCACCAGTGAGGAGATGTGTACTTTTTCACTTCACCTGCTGCCACCGGCAGGGAACTGAAAGGGCAAACACTAGCCCCGGATGCCAGTGTGACCAGGCTGCTTGTTCATTTCCCTGAACTTCCTTAATCATATTCTTTTGTATTCAGAGAAGAAAGGCTGTCCTGACAGGGCATAACTGGAGACAAATTCCTTTGATGCAGTGACAAATTATTTTTTCATATGTAGAAGCTTAACTTGGCTGCTACTAATAACTATTTTCCCTTTTGAAGGAGTTTGGACTTGTAGTTTGGCATCATCAATACTTCATTCCCAGGATTTTTGAATCAAAGTACAGTTTAAAGCCTGTTATCAAAGAGCTTACTGTGAGAAAGCACAAGAACATATCATTGAGTCCCTTGGTGTACAGGCAAGAGCTGAGCTTGTTAAGACAACAAGGTTTGTCGAGCAAAGTAACCGAGTCAGTCACTGCACATCCAACATCTATTGCACATCAGTAGTCTGGGATGCCTATGAGTGCAAGGACAAAGAAAAGAAACCTGGGATGTATTCTGTCATCAGAGAAGATAGAGCTTTCCTCTAGAACATGAGTCAGCTCAAACAGGAGGTTTCTGACTCTCTCTATTGACTGTGCAGAGATTTTAGGGTTGGTAAGGTCTTTAGTGATTACTAGGTTTGTATAAATCCACATACCCAGGAGGACGGGATGAACTCGTGAGAAGACTCATAGCAATGCAACAGTACCTTTACTGCCTTTTATATACTTATTTAGATCAAAGTTTTAAACTTTGTTAAGGAGCAATCAGCCTCTGGAGGGTATCGTAAAAAGTGTAATGCGAATCTTAAAAATACGCCCATTAGAGAGTTGTAGTGAATAATACAAAACTAGTTTCTAGATGAGTCAGCAAAACTCTGGGCATTTCTGTGTCTGCATAATGGTCAGTTAATATATGGCTTATACATACCACAGAACTTTGCTTTCAAAGTGTGGTTGTGGTTGGAGAAGACACTTCTAGGACCACTGTCTGTATCCATCCCACTTATTGTCATATGTTGTTTGGTACCCCATCAGAGGCATCTCAGTTAAGGATTCCTTGATCATATTGAATTCCCTTTAAATCCAGTGCTTCAATTTATTTTATTTTAACATACTTTAACTCATTTTGCAATAGCACATATGAGTCCAGTAAGGGATGGTCTCAATGCGAAATCATTGTGGTAGTTCAGGTACAGAAGTGTGCATTTAATATCTGTGGCAAATTGGGAAAAGATGAGATCGCCTCCGAGTAGTCAGTGAAATATTTTATGTCAGGAAGCTGCTTCCTTTATTTTCTTTTTTCCTCATAGGAAACCCATTCACACACAGCCTAAAAAAAATAAATATAATTTGGTGTGTATGGCTCAGTGAAAGAAGACGTGGATGAATGTTGCTTTAAGCAATTCACTACAAGTACTGGGCCTCTCTGGGGTTACCATGGGGTTAAACACGGGGTTCTTTTTCTTCATGAGAAAGGCAGATAATTGTTCTATGCAATCGTGTGTGTGTGTGTGTGTGTGTGTGTGTGTATAAAATCATCTATAGATGGGTGACTCATCTCACATCATTTTAGATACCCAAAATTAGAGATCTCTCCTATGCTGGTCACCTAAGCTTCCTCTGTGGACAAGAAAAGAGAGGCATTTGTGGTGGGTAGGATGTTCACACCTGGAGAACTGCAAGAAACTACTTACTGATTTCTGCCTCTCCTCAGAGTCCAGAAAAATAGTTTAGGCATTGTGGCTCTTCATTGGGCAGCAAGATAGTATGAATCCAACCTGAAACTGTGCCACAGTTACCCATTTGCACAGCAGGATGAATCTTTGTTCTGCCTGCCTCTCAAAAATGGTTTGTAATGCAAGAGAATTTTTAGACACAAACTTCAGAACACTTAGATTGAAATTTGGAATTTAAATTCTGTTTCTAATGATCTTTTGTTATGAAAAGCACATATCAAATTAGGAAGGAATCTCACAGTATGGCCATGAATTGTCTATCAGTCCGCAAACCTGCATCACAAATCTGTTTCTTTCAGATTTTGTAACCAATAGCCTTTAAATTTTATTTTGCATAAAATTTTCGTATTGTCTGATATGCAGAGCTGAAATTACTACTGAGTTCTAAAAGATTCTCTTCATGAGTGGTTTACTGGTAGGACATTAGTTAAAAGCTGAAAGCTGTCTGTAAATAACGACAGCATTCATAACATGTTCCATGCCCAGTAAAGACAGAGGCGAAGAAGCCTGTCAGGTTCCTAACCCAGTCAAGCCTTTCTCTGTTAAGTTTTCCAGCCTTACGTATGTGCACACATGCATACACTTCCACTTTCATCTGTCTATTTCTGGCTGTATAACCATATAAAGTGTTGTGAATAGATTACTCCTCATATATGTTAAATTTTTTTATTTATGTAAACATATACAATAAGAGGCTGGGGAATCCATTAGATGGGGAGCTGTTCCAAATATACAGTGGAACTGTATGTATGGGTGATTGACTGCCATTGCAGTTACATCACAGTAGGAAAAACTTATGTAGATCAATAAGTTCATTTTAATAGAATATTTTCCAGTTGTGATTATGACATTGGTACTCCCTTATTTTACTTACTTGCTGTGTATTATACTTCTGTGATAGGCATCAAATGTAAACCAAACATAAACCTAAAAGGTTTATAAATGGAAAATTTTCCAGCTCTTTCCCAGCTGGCATCTTAGCATGAGGACATAAATCAAAAAGTTGCATCCATTAAATTTACTGGTTTAGATTACTTTCTGGCAAAGTCTGAAGTGCGAGAGCCAAAGATTTCCCTGAAGGCCATGCTCTACCCTGTTTGGCCTCCCATGATTTGCTTCAGGTTCTGAAGAATGCATACCTGGGGACTGTCAGCAAAGGTGCCTCCCCAGCCCTCCTGGCTTTACTGCTTATGTTCGTTTTCTGAGGTTTAAACTGAGTTCATTAATCCAAACAGTAGATTGATGGGATCTCCATAATCCTCCAGTTCTTAAGCAATAAAGAATGCCTTGTGCTGGGATATGAAAAATCTCAGACTGCTAGTGTCTCCACTGAGCCATTTCTTAAATGCCCACTTTTTATGGTTCACTGCACACAGCAAGAACTTAAAAGGTACCTTGACTGAGGGTTGATAAAATGAATTAGTGGCTTTGAGTAGTGGCTCAAACGTAACAACACTTTAAAAAGTACAGAAGCAGAGTTCGTATTGTTCGTTGGGTGCCTGGGAATGCTCTAAATGTCCCTCTGTTACAAAGTGTTTAGTGTGTTATGACTGATGTGCTCTGCTCGAAATTGCAGGTTTATGCAACTCAGCCGACAGCTGGATGATTGTTCCTAATATCAAACAAAACCACTACACAGTGCACGGGTTGCAGAGTGGCACGAAGTACATCTTCATTGTCAAGGCCATTAATCAGGCTGGCAGCCGGAGCAGTGAGCCTGGCAAGCTCAAGACAAACAGTGAGTAACACAAGATCAGGGTGCACCAAGTCTTCTCCTTTCTGGCCTTCCTTTCTAGGTCTGATCTTTGGAAGATCCAAGAGGACAGAGAAGTTTAACTTTTTTAAAGTGCTTTCCAAAATGAGAGCCACTTATTTAACATAATTCAAGATTTCCTGAGTCTTCAGTAGTGCAGAAAATATGTTGGGGTTTTTTTTGAGAGATACATCTGTAGTTTGGTCACTGGAAATATCACACAGGAACCAAGCCATCACATGTGAAATGGTTGAAAATACTCTTTTGTGGTTTTGTTTTAATATCCTCTCTATTATTTTTCCTCTACAAAGCAAAAACTTTTCTTAGGTTTGCAGTAAAACATTCTATTTTTGTGTAGTGTTCATAATATAATTGCTACTCTAATTTTATCCTCCGAAATTATCTCTTTTTTACGACATTGGAAAACTTCTTAGCTTCAACTCCCTCATTTTTTTATGGAGTTCAGCAAGGTGATAGAGTAGTCAGAGATCCCACTTCAAAAAAACAATGGTTACTCAAATTATTAGCAGATGTAGAATAGCAATTTTAAGACTAGTTTTCAGTTGTTTTTTCCTCTGGTCCCAGCTAATCCCTCAGTCATGTAGTCATCATGGGCAGCTCTGGGGGCTGGAAAGGAAACACTGGGATTTGTGCATCCTCTGAAACCTGCTTATTGTAGGGAACGGTGCTTGAAGAGGGGCAATAGTAAATGGTGCAAGAAGGGGTGTGAAGGGAATGGCCTTTACACCTTTCTGATTTCCTCCTGTTTGCTGTTAACCTGTGTGATGTGACCAGACACAATTTAGTACAGAGACACATCCTTCAGATATTGCTCCAGCATACAAAGTCTACTAAGCAGTCAGAGGTTATATTACCGCTGTCAGGCAGTAAGAAATAGTCCCCAAATACTTTCCAATGGGTTTATTGTATATTTGGTCATAATATATAACTAAATGCACATTGCAAAGGTAGATAACCCTGAACTGTCTACATCTTATTTTTAAGTACATGTGCCAATGCCTCACACAGACTTCATGAGAGATATAGTTTACATTTTCTGTGCATGTCATCAAATCTTCTGATTACATGTTTTTCCCCTTGATATAAAAGATAGTAAGAAGGGAAAAGTGCTTTGCTGGACCACTTGTGGAGTCTTACTTTTCTAGTTCTGTCTTGGTGGAGGTAAATGATTGTTCTGCTTTCTGACACAATGAGCAAGCCTGTCAGAATTGTGGCGGGCTTTATATATCTACAAGGTTTGGTTTACCAAAAAGCTTCCTGTTATTGTCTACAAACCTTGTGCTACAGCCGAAGATACTTGCCAAGAGCAACAGCCTCAGTAATGTTATTGCACAGTATTATTTGGACCAAGTTACAGTCCACTTCCTTCCTTTTAATGTGCAGTATCCAGCACCACATGGGCACCCTTCCAAAGCAATCCTGAATTGTTGACCGTGCTTATTACAAATAAAGCTGTCAGTGAACAAAGAGACAAGTCTAGTGCTTGTTATTTTCAAACTCATTTTGTGGGATTTGAAATCATAATTTTCGTAGGAATGATAAAGATGTTATTATGGAGCTTTATGCCTAGAGAATTAATAGAACACAATTTATTCTAAATCTAATAGGCTGTGAAAAAAAGCAACCCTCAGACCTTTATTAGCATGTATATTGGTTTCAATTACATGGAAGAATTAGAGTATTCTGGTTACCTCTAGGTCAGAGATAATGGACGTGATGATTATGCAGGGCTCTTTTCAGAGATTATCGACACGGGGAAGTTAGTGCACAATGAAGTTGACAGTAAACTGACAATGCAATGCAAACTAAGTATTGCAGGGAGCAGGATAGGTTAGTCTATCTCAAGAATGCTTGAGAGGAGGAAATTAATATGGTTATGTAATCTTGTGGGCTTCTCAGAGGCTTGCTAATCCACTCTCCTTTTCAAAATCAAAGCCAAACCATTCTTCTGCCATTTTTCTCTGTGCGTCTCTAGGTCAGCCATTTAAACTGGACCCCAAATCTGCTCATAGAAAATTGAAAGTGTCTCACGATAACTTGACCGTGGAACGGGATGAAACATCATCCAAAAAGAGTCACACACCAGAGCGATTCACGAGCCAAGGGAGCTACGGTGTGGCTGGCAACGTGTTCATCGACAGCGGGCGGCATTACTGGGAGGTGGTTATAAGCGGGAGTACGTGGTATGTGTATAAAAATATATGTGAAAATAATCACTGGTTCACACTACACAGGCGCTGGCACAGTTTCTCTGATAGAGACCAGTAGCAGAGACATCAGGAACAGTATAAGAGCAGGCCAAGCATGTATTTTCAGATAGTTTGTCAGATGAGTTTCCCAATCTCTAGCACTTTTGGGCTCTGGAAATAAATCTGTCAGATTACGCATCTTTATATTTAGCAGCCTTCACAGGACTTTTACTCCACAGCTGGAGTTGGTTGTTTTTTTGAACCCACATACAGTACATTTTAAGACTTTTTTTAATTGGAGGGATCCAAAAGTTTCATCTTGTTTATACAGAGAGATAACCTTGTAACTGTGATCATTTCTCTACAAAACGTGAAAGATTTTCTGTCCTTCACTATGAAAAAATAAATAAAACTGAGGACAACTTGACGATCCAGTTTAACAGGGGCAGAGGTCAGATTTGCTTTAGGGGAGAGGACATGAAGCAGCAGAGCTGTAGGTCTGTGCCCCAGGGTATGAAGCAAAGGGCAGGAAATAGAAGATGGCTTTCCTCCACTTCTGAATGATCCTCTGTGTCATACAGGGGTGTATTTCAGAGGGCCTTTAGTCTATGGAAGAGATGTTATCCCTTGGTATTCAAAGACATCATGATGAAAGTTAATGGAGTGGAAAAATCAGTAGAGTCTTCAGGTATTACCCACAGTCTCAAAGAAGGAAAACGCTGTTTGACTGCGCCAGTGCTAAGGAATGGGGAAAAAAACATTATGGCACATTAATCTGTGTTGGTTGAAAGCCCAACAAGAACTGCAGTGTCTCTAGAACGTGAGGAACTTTTACATTTCTGTTATATAGGATAAATCAGGTATTTTTCCTCAGTATCCATTGAGAACATTTTCGCAATCCTTCTGCCCTGCACATCTTGCCATAAATTATGGTTTGCAGAGCAAATGTCTTCACCTACAGTTGCTTCCCTTGGCCTGAAACCCAGTCTCAAAAATGCTCATTTGAATCTGAAAACCACACCAACATCTGGCAAAACATATTTGAAAATGGCAAAATGGGGGGGGTTAATGTGTCCTTTGATGTTCGCTCTTGCATTCCTTCTTCAGGGCCATACATTAAAGGAGCAAGGAGAGATCAGATTAGCTGACAGATAGCAGTGTATTTTAAAATCAATGAATTCTGTATTCATCTGTTGGAAATGGAAATTTGAGGTCCAGTGATTTAAACTATGAGTTGCTGAGTATGCAACAATCTTCCTTTTCAATACCAGAGGCAAGCCCTCAAAAAATTTACCATAGCTGCCAAACTAGAAATAATACAATGACCTCTCCAACCTAAAAGAGAGACAGGAAAAAGTATTAGTTAAGCCTGTGCAGATGTTGTGGTGAAACGTCACTTAATTAGAGCTTAATTCACAGCAGTAAGAGGCTAGGGCATTCCAGCAAGTCCTCTGGGCTAACATTTGACTTCACTGAGAGTCAAAATGGCAGGAAACATTTGTTTCCTTGAGATGTTCTTTTGTTTTGCAGGTATGCTATTGGTATTTCCTACAAGTCAGCACCGAAGCACGAGTGGATTGGGAAGAATTCTGCCTCCTGGGTGCTTTGCCGCTGCAATAACACGTGGGTGGTGCGGCACAACAGCAAAGAAATCCCCATCGAGCCCGCGCCTCACCTCCGGCGGGTCGGGATTTTGCTGGACTACGACAACGGTTCCCTTGCCTTTTACGATGCTTTGAACTCCCTACACCTTTACACTTTTGACATTACGTTTGGCCAGCCAGTGTGCCCCACGTTCACAGTGTGGAATAAATGTTTGACCATTATAACTGGCTTGCCTATCCCTGACCACCTAGACTCCTCCGAGCAGCTCGCGTGACTGCTAGAAGCCAAAAGGTAGGATGACACATCCTCCCAGGGCAGCCAGGAGGTGCCAGCAGGAGCTTACCTGGAGCTGGCAGACCCATGTGGCACCCCAGACAATGCTGCCGAATCTGGGCAAAACTGACAAGGAGAGAATCTCTCTTTCTGTGTATTTTGTACTGAAGGACAAGAAGTGGCTTTAATAATATCTTAGAATTTTTTTTTCAGTTGGTTTTGTTTGGTTGGTTTTGTATTTCATCTCTTACAGGAAGATTTATAAATTATTTATAAAAATAGAAAAAAAAAAGAGAAAAGTGAAAGCCTAGCATGGACACCTGGGAAATGACTTCTTGTTGTTTTGGGGGGGGAGGGTTTTTGCACATTGATGGTCCTGTTAATTAAAGTTTCATCAGCTTTTTGCGTAATTTTATTTTACAGTGGATAATAGCAGGAAATTGGAAGGATGAAAACTGCATAGTGGACAAGTCAGTATACTGCAGGTTTTACTTGTGCCAACATTAGTGGTCTCATTACCAGCCTTGGTGAGTGTGAGATCTCCCAGTTTCTACATTGCACATGGGAGTGTGCAGACCAAAAGAACAAAAGTAAGCGAGAGAGGAAGTGGAGCTCGCCAACACAGCAAAAGAATAAAGTTTAATTTACTTTTGTTCACAGGGCAGTGCTCTCTCAGTTCATAAAAAACATGTGGAATATCTCCTAGAAATGTGAGTGGATGAATAATCTGATGATTTATTTTATTGATGGCAATATTCCTATCTACCAGTGCTTTGCTTTCGTCTTTGGAAAACATTATAGAGTCACTGAGGATGTGGAAGACCGATACCATCTCTGAGAATCAGCAACGCTGGAGGAGAACAGCCAATCCAAGGTCTGACTGTAGACTAATTTGATAAAGCACGGCATCATTTAAGGATTGATTGTAATAGAAGATGTCACGGTTCTGATGGTAGACATGTGAATGCTTATTGCTGATTTTACAAGGTTCAACATAGCAAGCCCAGCCAACAACTCGGAAGTGAGACATGCGCCACTTTACCATTGGTTCTAAATTAAATACAAATGTTTCATTGTCATGCACTGTGTAGTGTCTATAACAAAGCAAGGAAATCTGTTTTACATGTGCTGTATGGGGAAATACTGCAGCTGGAGTTCTCTCATAGTTATTGTCCCAGGTTGTTTGGGAAAGCACAGCTCACTTTGTGAATGAAAAGTAAAGAGTAAGCTCCCAGCAGCAGTAGAAATCTGTGTGGGGAGACCCTATGTTCATCCTGGTGTTGGTAGAAGAGCTTCAGTGAAGGCAATAGAGGTCATATGTACTTAATCTCAGAGCTGAATCAGGTGCATTTTTTTCTCTTTCCCTTTACAGATAGAAGCTATTTGTAATTATTGCAATGCTTATATATAAATGATCATTTTGGGAGATGCTTGAGGCATATGACAACTTTAAAAGAATGGTTTTCCTACAGTGTTTTGTTGTTACTATGCACGTGGTGAAAATCTGCCTGTGTAGGATAAAGGATAAATTGAATACCAGCTTTAAAGATTTGCTCAGTAATTTATAACCATGCTTTAGGTGTTTTTTGAAAAAGACGCCTTAATGCACTTTGTTCTCTAATGGGTCCAAAATAAAATGGTCCCAAGCTCAGCTTCAGATTTTTTAAATACTGATTCTCTGGGTACAAAGCTGTACTACAGTTTGCCTTATGATTATATCAAAAATTTATGGACAAGATGAGGAGAATATGTACACACCCATTTGTTTGGTTTTTTTTTTTTTAATAGAAAATAAATACCTTTCCACATTTCTTTGATTTCCCTTTACATGTCCTGCTAACTGCTGAATTAAATGGAGAAAAATCTGGCAGTACATTGCTGGTACCATGGCTTTCAGCTGGGCAACATCGCATAGTTCACAGCTAGGAGCCACTGATGTTTCCCAAGTAGACATAAAAAGGCAAAGTGTGTACATAGAGTGAACTTCAGTGTTTATCATAGCGTCTTTAATAATCAAGAGACATATACCCTCAAAAATGAAAAAGTAAATCAGTCCCCAAGCATTACATTTGAAAATTGAGTACAATGTTACCGGTACAATCTGATATACAATGCCCAGATGATCTGGCCTGGGATGTTTGGGAGGTAGCTGAGATGGTATGAAAATTTTGAAAATGAGTTGACAGAAGATGTCTGATGCAAAGCAGTGATAAAAGGATGCATGAAGAAAGGACTTTTAATCTAGAGTTATTGCCAAGTTTCTGCCTAAAAGGAAAGAGTGAATTTACCAAAGTACATGTAGCAAGGCTGTGTATCTTCTCTTTTGCCAGAAATATTAAATCTAGAAGCTGATTTCAGTAGTGGCTAAACTGAAAACACTGCTCAGTGTTTGGTTATACAATGTTGGCAGAGATTGAGCGGAATGGAACTAATACCATGAATTTAGAGAGGTCCCAAATGATTTCACGTATTTTCATTGTAAAGATAGAGCATGAGTCTAAAGACAGATTGTGGTTTTGGCCAATGGAAAAAGAATGGTCTGTTGTCTACAGACCTTGCTGTATCATCTTTATTTTAGCACAGAATACTTCATTTGGAGCTAAGCCACATTTCTCCAACATCCTTTTAACTCAGTCAGTACTCTTTGTGCACATATGTTTGTGTATGGGTACACACACACACACCAGCGTATCCACAAATATAGTGTGTAATTTGTGTATACACATACATATGTATATACACATAGAAAATGGCAGGAAGATGTTCCATTTTTGCTTGTTTCTTGAACAATTTCGTATTCTGTATGACAATGAGGAAACAAGTTTGCTATGAATGGTATTCTTCTGGACATTTTTTAACAAACAAAATCTGTTTATTTACAAGACTTGATTCAATGCCTGATTAATCAATAAAAACTTCCATTTGAAAATGTAGTTTCTGTGGTCTGTGGCATTTTGCATGGTCCATAGTAACGAATTGAAATCTGGGGGAACAAGTAATCCTTGTATAAAAATAAGACATGGTACTTGAATGTAGCATATGGTCTTAGGTGAAGATTTTTCCCTTTTTTTTGAAAGTTTTGTGACTAAGAATGAGGTAGCATTGTATAATACCGTGTTTAAGAAACACAGATTTTTGAGGAATAATCTGCTGAGACGAAAGCAATGAATGTGGTAGATAAAGCCTGTGTTGGTATAATGATTGTTTCAAAAGTGTACTTAAAACCCAATTTGGGGTTCAGCAGAATTAGAGCAAACAATAACAGAATCTCTTTAGAAGATAGTAGCAGCTCAGGGTAGTGTTGAGCTTGAGGTAATGGAAGGGTGGGGGACTGTTTTTCTCTGAGACCAGATAAGATTTTCCATCTGTTTGACTTTCATGTGTTAATGCACACCTAATAGAGAAAAAAAAATCATTCTGAAATGGGCTATATGTCATAAATTATTTAGTAGACTGTCTCCAGTCTACTGTATTTTCCCATTGTTGGCTTTCAGGGAGCAATAAAGTTGCTGCTTTTTCTGCCGTTAGTTTATTTTTGATTGGTTCTGGGTATCCCATTTTTCAATTGCTCAGCAAAGAGACTCCCAGTGAGCAGAGGCTCCCAAGGGTAGGAAGCATAAAAGTCTCTCAGATCTGGGTACACTATGAAAAGCAGCAAATCTGCAAGTACAGGTGAAAACACATGCACGTTCTTCATTATTTTAGCAATAGTAGGTCACTAACCAGCAGTGTGCATCATCTGTTTTAGTCCTGTGTCTTAATTGCAAACACTATATTCTTTACATGGTAGAAAATGCAACAGGACACTATTGAGAGCACAAATTAAAATGTCAGCTCATTAACCAGTTCATTTTGAGATGGCCAGCATTTTTAGCACCATGAAGGACTCTGGGAGATTTCATTAAAATATTATTTAATAACACAGTAAATATTTCTTTTTTAATTATTCTCATAAAGCAGATGTCTAGTAGTTAGCAGATTCTGCTTTGTGGCAGCAGCACAATTTTCAGATAAGCCCATGCACCAAAACAAAGCGAGGATTGCTACTGCCTCTCATCTGTGTCACCAAAACTGAGGGTATCAATTTCAGCTGGAAATGCCATTTTAATTTGTGGTTTAGGAGTGAAGAAGTGCTGGACACACACAGGAAGTACACACCAGTACCTCAGTAACCGGCCAGGGCACACTGGCCTGAAGGCCTTCAGTGGGGCAGCTTTGGGAAGCTGGTGATAAACAAAAACGTGCACAAGTTGCTTATGGAGTGATGTGCTGGGAGCATTACTGTAACACCATTTCTGATGTATTTACACATATTGATCTTCCTAATAGTCGAAGTATGTCTTGAGATAGAGGGATGTAAAATGCAGTATTTTCCTGCGTTACTGAGTTGGTTGCCCATATAGAAATGAGCACAATATTTTTGTCTTCTCCACATTGAGGAAAGTCCTGCTCACTTCCAAGTGCTAATGGTGTTTGTTCTAGATTATGCTGAGCTATTTGTATTTAATGTGCTTTCTAAAATGAAAGAAACCCTCTTTACATTTTGACTTTTGATTTAGTACTTGATTTTCATATAAAAAATTAAGAGACTAAAGAGCAATGATGTTAACAATGCTTTCAGTGTGGATGAGACTCGTGGTTTGGACTGTGAGGTTTAGGGCATCTGTGTACATAAATCACATCTCTGTGACAGAACAGACTGATTTGTCATTCATGTGGGAGCTGAACAGTGCAGGTGCAAGTGTTTTCTTCTGAGGTAGGCTTTTGCATTAACTCCACGCTTTGAGTGGAATATTCTGGTTTTTTAATTTTTTAAATTGGTTTTCTGATTCAAGTGCAGACCCTGTTAATGAGACTGTAAATAATACAATCAATCATCATGTTGCTTATTTTAGCAAGCCCTGCCATATCATGTGCCTCTGGCAGGTCGCTGAGCACATCAGCTGCAATCATAACCTTTGCAACATCCCCTCCCGTGTGAGGACTGATGCTTAAGACATTGACCAAGTGTGTAACTTTCCCAGGTGGGATTCATCCTGCTTTGAGTAAGGAACTCTAGCACAAATCATTATACCAGTTAAAGGTGGGGGACACATATATTTCACAAGGGTGATAAAGGAAAGATATGGGCTTGAAACCCATCAGTGTTGAGGCAGTTCTGGTTCAGAAGCGCGACAATATATTAGGAAGTCATGAAGTCTTCTACTACAGTGTGATCGACAGGGGCATTATTACTGCTGCCCGAGAGAGGAATGGAGTAGCAAAAGAGGGAGTTCAGGAGCAGTGCTGAGAGAGATCACTCAGAGTGACAGGGCAGCTGAAAACCCGCCACCACTACCTGCCGTGGCACCATGATGCAGCTCTGCAAAGCAAGCCTGCACCTAGTCATCCTTTTGTTCCAGTTCAGCCTCGACCCACATTCCCAAATGACAAGGAAAAAAAATATTGCAATTACATATTTGAAATCCTAACCTGAATAAAAGCAGCAGGGCAGGGATGACAGCCTCGGGCCTTTATTCACCCAGATTTTTACATCTGCTGACTTCAAAGGAGATAGTCCTGATTTACGCAGAGGTAGGTACAAGGCCATGAATCTTCACTTTCCAGAGAGTGAAACCCAAGTGAAGCAGGAGCCCGTGTGAGAACAGCTCAGACTTCCCATTAAATCATGTCTTTGGAGAAAGCACTTTAGCTGCTAGCAAAACTGGAGTTTCTCATGAGCTGTTTCCCAAGGCCAGCACAGGTGTGTTTTAAAATGTCTGGTTCTTTTAAAATCTACGGCTCAGTAACATTTTGCCTGGTTGATTGTTCAGGCAATGCTTTGCTGTTTCCTCCAAGCAGTGTGGGAACAATTCTCTTAGCAGGTGCTGTGTTACTTTTAAAAAAATCTTGAGTGGCAGATACACAACTTATGATATAATGCTCTAGCATAATACTATTGTTCTTGGACTTCCATTTAAAAATGGATAATACCTAAAAAGTTTAGAAGTCTGCTTCCTTTAACTGTCCTGATTTATATAGTTATTTGAATTCATGGAGATGTTTTCTCTTAAGGAATATCACCTCATTTCTTGTTAGTACACATGAACAGATGGTAATTAGGAGTATTCCTGAAAATTATGAACCCTTAGAATAGTTTATAATCAAGCCTTTAAAAGGCAGCAAATGAAGGCTTTGTGCTTTATATAGTCATTGAACAGGAAAAAACCATCTATAGCTGTTTAGATCACTGAAACATGTAACAAATGACAGCTAACTGCTACATGACAGCATGGGAAAAGTTTTCATTAGCAATTCTTTACTTCACCCTCATTTTTATTTTACTTGGAAAACAGACAATTCCACTTGAAAATGTTTCTCTATTATCCTTCTATTCCTTCTCCTTTCTTTCTGTTTTCAATCTCATTTTTAGTTTTTAAGTATTAGAGTTGCAAGAAGTGTATGTTTCAAATGTTTGCTTTATTTTTTTATTTTCTTAAAAATTACCATTTTCAGGATGTAGACAAGAAACGAAATGAAAAGTCAAAATACTAATGCAATATGGCAGTTTGAATGTTGAGAATATTTTTGAAGTAGAAGTTAAAGAAGGAATGCAGATAAACCTGTCACTCTTCTACAATTACTGAATTATTTGGTTTCATTATTCTGGGCTTAATAGCATTGCTCTCTAATTAAAACAGCACTAGGAGACCTGATTAAGGAGCACAAGCTGAGAGATAGTAGATTATTTTAGGATAACCCTGGAACCAGCTCCCTTTAATAGCAGTAATATATATATTCAACCTCATTAATGTCAGCTTGGGGGGGTTGGAGGTCCTTTTTTTTTATTAATAATATTATGTGTCCTCACTAACAGGAGTTCTCAGCCTAGAAGTATGTGTCTCTCTTGGGAAGCATAGATTCTAATTCCTTATGGAGTAGCAAAAAAGTCTTCCCTGTGGCAAGTGTGAAGGTGGTGCCAACATAGCAAGAACATCTCCCCCCAGCAGGGGATAACTTGGTCTATATTTCCGTCATCTTGTTTATGCAAGTAGTAGCGATGGCCGGAGGATGAAATAAATTCATCCAGATTTGTAGGTATAGGAAGATGTGGAAAGCTTCCTTGTTGCGCTAGTAATCACAACCAATGGCACCCCCAACCCAGAACTGGAAATTAGCAAATGGAGATTTGCTCCTTAATACAATCAGTAACATATCTTTTTAATTTCTTATAGTGACTGTGGCCTCTGTCTCAACTTGTCCATCAGTTTACATCCACATGCTCCTTGAACATCTGTTAAAGTTGGAGTTGAAAATTTTGGGGCCTTTTTTACCTATTAGGTTTTAGTCAAGCAAACATTTTTTCTGAAACAAACATTGCTGATATAATGCCAGCAGGGTATGGCAGAATACAGAGATGAGGAAAAATGTAGGACCTAGGACAGGTGCAAACTGAGTTCGGAACAGAATAATGCTGTTTCTCTTCTAACAGTGTAGTAATAGAATTACTACATTGCATATATTTAAACAAACAGGGTTTATTATTAAGAAAAGTGCCCTGAGCTGTGCTGTAAATTCTAAGAAACACAAAAACAATTGAGGAAATTAGGATAAACTTTCGAATTATATACACAAAAAGAAAAAGAGAAGAAAAAAGTTATTTATTCACTCTCAATAATTCATATTTTCCTGCTTCCCTCCATGGAGGGGATGAAACAGGAATGCTTTGTCTTTCCATTTTTATGAAGTCACTGCTCCATATTAGTGTTACTTGGAAATCTCTCAGGATGAAGAAATTTCATAGGAACAAGTACAGCATTCTCAATAGTCTTGAGGTCTGCATAAGCCATTAGCCAGTTTCAAGGCTGAATTACCATCAAGTTATGAATGCTTTCATGTATATTTAACTGTGCCAGTAGAAACAAGTAGCTTTAAAAAAAAAAAAAAGAGATCAATCAACTACAAAGCTGCTACTTGGTATAGGGAAAGGAAAATATTTTTATGAACCTGTACTCATGCTGGTTCTCATGCACGCAGAAGACCTAAGTCCTGACAACTTTTTATCTATATTTGGAATTCAAAATCTCTGCAAATCATGCTGAGGGGCTGGTTGGTGTATGTGGGTACAACTCACCCCAGTGTCCCCACTGTCCCAGGTTTTCCGGCTTCCCCAAAAGTAGAAGGAGAAGCAAGCCAGCTCCCAAAGGTCTTCATCTCTAATTCTTCCCTGACATTTCTCATGGCAGGAACAGTAAAGGAAAAGGATGGCCACGTCTTGGGTGGCAACAGAATTATGCTATGAAGTTTTAAGCAAGCTTCTCTGGGATAGAACCTGACCCCACAGAAAGAGAGGTTGAACTGGCTCCAGGAGCAAGGTCCAGACAATTTTCAAGTAGCTTCTCCAACTTCTGCCATAGTCAGGAAAGGGCAGGGAAATCTGTGGTGGGACAGGCTGTGAGGATGGCACATTTTCTAAAGGCATGTCCAAAAGGATCAAAGGCAAAATTTTAAGTGTCATTCATCCTCATAGGAAGGTCTGCATAAGGAGGACGGATACATTTTTCCATGTTTCCATGGAAGCATGGAAAGCTGCCTCCTTATGTGTCAGGTTTGGCAGTGCTTGTGGGCAGGCAGCCCCTCATTTAATTTGAAGAGTGAAAAATCATTTTCCCATAATTTTTCTTCCCATTCTCTTAAAAGTTTGACAAATGGGAAGAAAAAATTTACAAATTCCATTGCATGAAGGCTCATACCGCTGATCTTCATTGTCAAAGCGAAGAAAATGCAAAAAATAACAGAGAAAATTTAAAAAAACACCAAACAAAGAAAATGCAACCAAACCTCTGTGTGCAAAACTGTTGTTACAACTGACATATCTGACATATTTTTAATCTGCTACTGTTATAACAGTAGCAGATTAACAGTACTATTATGATAGCAACAGAAACAAAGCGGAGGATTTATCATAACTGGAACTCCAATAATGAAAGAGAGAAATAGAAGTTGAAGGCAGAAAGAACATCCCTGGGAAATACACCTAGGAAGGTAAAACCAGAAAGCATTGCTACCACAGTGCAGTGAGTCTGGTAGAAGCTCATCTGGAAGACTGCAAAATTCTGGTCTAAAAGAAAGGTGATATTCAATAACACAGGATCGGATCAAGGCTCGTCCTAAGGCAAGGCCAGGGAAGAGCCTAGGTTACAAGGGGAGATGTAAATGTGGCAGTGTAGCCATTACTATCTGAATGGAGACAACAAAGTGATTGTGTGTGTAAACAGATGATTAGGGATAGCCCCAGGAAAGGAGAGTAACAGTTCCGAATAAAAGTCAAAATTGGTACAAGAATAAATGCAGTCAGCTTGTTTGCGAACAGTTAGGTCTATAGAAATCCAGAAGGCTACTTCATGGAACGGCAAGAGAAATAAAGAAACCTTGCTGTTTCGAGATGAAGTTTTGTGTATGAAATTAATCACACTTCAGTCTAAATGACCAAATATTAGTCAGCTAGGTATAAGCATATTTTCTAGGCATCTTCCACAGATAATGGGAAACAAATAGCACCTGAAAATGTTCATTCCAGATATTCTAGCCACCTAACACAGAAGAGGGAGAATCTCACTCCATGCCTGAACTTTCACCGCTGGTCATATGAGGCGTCACAGACAGCTAGAGTGTATTTGGTACCTGTCTTTTAAATAGCTAAAACCAGATCAAGTGACTACCACTATATATATTTAGCAAATGGTATATTGACATTTTTATAGTGGTGCTTACAGAATAAATCCATTTCTTTGGATATAATACAGGAATTTATAGACAGCTTCTGACTTAAAATCCTTACTGTGCTGAAGTACAAAGACAATTTTTCACTGGCCTCAGTGAAGCCTAGATTTTGCCTCTTAAATATGAATAAGGTGAAATATTGTAGGTCAAAGTCATATTAAATGTAGACATCTCTTGACAAGGACTGTTCTAGCCACTGAGCCCTCATTTTTTCAAAAGAAGTTATTTATAAAAATGCTTCAGTAAAGTGGCCATTCAGGCAGCATCAATGAATAAAAACACTTTTATTTGACCACAAAACAAACTGGCTTGGAGATTATATGTGCTCATATGCATTCTATTGCACTGATCCTGTGCACAAGCATCTTAGATTCTAAATTGATTTGCTTATCCAATACTGCAAAATGCTACACATTAAAAGCATGGCCTGGGCCAAATGATTTGGTTGTGTTCTGGAATCAAGAGCTTCTCAGCAAAACTGTCTTCTAACAGAGAAGTAGCCAACAGTTACAAGTTAAAAGAAATGCATAAGAGATAGCTGAGAAGTGCTGGCTCTTTAACATATAAGTTGGATGCTGAGGTCAAAAGTACTTGTTTTTCTGTGTTATTTATTTACATCTTCTGCAAAGAAAATAGGGCTGGTTCTCTGAAGGATAACTGGAAATCCTTTTGATATTCATGGTAGTTTGTTTTGGATGGTTACCATCCAGAAAATCTTAATGAGAAGAGAAAAATATTCTGTAGATGGATGTAAATATCCCTTTTTCCAGGGTTTTAACTTAGACTCACCTCTCTATATTATATAGTTCACTTTCAGGAGTTTCATTTTAACTATTTCTAAACAGCATGAGTATTTGTCTAATGATGCTGTAGTGAGGTATGATTCACTCTTCAGGTTAATAGAGTGCACAGTTGGAAAAAACCTTCACATGCAAAGTGTTGTTAACTGCTTATTCATAAGAGAGAAGGAAATGACTCAGGCTGGAGAAATTTGAAAGTTAAGATTATTGATGCTCTTCAGGCTGGTAGAAAAAGAATTCTCAAAGAAAAGGTGAGAGTTTCTGCAGGAAGCACTTTCTGTTGGAGAAAGGATTAGCAATCCAGGAAGGTCAAATAAGGAAAACTGTCAGAAAATCACTCAAACTAGGGAAATATTTTGTAAATGGCTTGACAAATAGGGATTTAGTGGGGTTAAAATCATGGCAAAAGGTGACTGAGATAGCCTGGTGTGCTTTGGAGGGACCAATCTGAGGATTTCTATTTACAGAGAGTATGGGACTAGCTCGTGAAACTGCACCGGCCCATCCTGCTTAGGGGTCTTGGAGTTGGAAGCAGCACCAGAAAATGATGGAACTGAAATACAAATTAAGAAAGATGGAACTGGGAACAGAAAATAGCACAACATGGAAAACTTCTGTAAAATTAGTCTTCTTACCATTGGATTCATAACATTGATGAGTATTGAAATAGAGACAGCTTTTAAATTGTAGCTTATTTTCACAAGTTGAGGCAATATGATTCATTAATTTTGTTAATTTTTATTATTTTAACAAAAATGTTCCTTCATTTCTCGTGCCTAAATCTCTATCTGCCTACGATCTTGATTTATGTGCAAGAAAGGTCTTACATCCTTAAGTATTTCCCAATCCATAGAAGCATGGATTTAATCCTATCTCCTCATAAACTCTGGGCTCTTCCAACAGCACTGTAAGGAATGTGGAGACACTTTTTTCTGTCTCTAGTTGAACCTGCCAAGGTTTTTTGGTAAATGATGTAACTTGGTAGGTACTGAGGCCTCTAGGTTTGGAAGCTTGGTGGGTTGATGTGGCAGAAGTAGGGATGATTTGTCTTTTACATGGAAGCAGGCACTGATTAAGTGATTAAAATTTACGGCAGATGGTTTTGTGCTGGATTGCTGGAATGGAATGTGTCTGAAGGGTGGTGAAGATGTTTGATGCTGGATGATGAGGAAGTTTTGCCAAGGCATTGGTGAGGTGTCACTGTCAAGGAAGTTAGTGAAATGCAACCACAGTCACTGTAATTCAAAAGGAATTTGACAAAATCTTTGTAAAGTTATTGTGCTCTGAATGGTGTTAAAATATGGAATTAATGTAAATGTAAATGAACTGATGTTTAGTTATTGGAATAAGATACTGCAGATGTATTGTGGGATATATATAAATGAATGTGTAATCTAGATTATTTGGGTTATAAATGATGGTGCTTTGACCATCTGTCAGTGATTTGCTTTTACGAGGCTAAGGAAATTGTGGATATGAAAAGAAATAACAATTTATTAGCAAGTTGTAGATTGTATGAATGTGTCTTGATTTTGTAATAAAGAATGTTAACTCTACCTCCTAATTTCTGCTTAAGTAAACCTGTGAGTTTCAGTAGCAATTTTATTTTGGGCAGAATATATCTTAAAAAAACAGGGGTGGTGATTAAACCTTATCTAATCTCAGTTTAAGACAATGGTCAAAAGACAAATAACTGAACCATAGCCTTGCTAAGGAATTCCCACTGAGGGGAGATCACAGAGCATATCCAGCTGGAGGCAGGTTTCCAGAAATTTATCCCAGAGGTAGCCTTGAGGAGAACAGTGAAGGCAGTAGTGAGGAAAAACAACAGGCCAACAAGTGGGTGAATTTCCCTAACTTTTTATGTCCGAGGATAACAGCTTTCCTGGCAAAGGGAAGGGAAGGGTAGGGGAGGGATACCAGCCCTTCACCATTAGATCAAGGCGACTCCCTGAAACAAAGCCACTCACCGCTTCTCAAACAAGCTTTCTCCTCCATGGAATTTCATAGGAACTGAAACAGTTCCGAAGCAAAATGATTTTGTGGCGTAGAACTACTGAAGTCAGAGGTAATAATAGCAAAGCTAAATTTGGAAAGGTGCACAGGTAAGGAGAGAACAAAGAGGGATTTTACTGGGATTAGTGTGCTATGGGAAAGATGAGTGAAATGAAGTTCTGAGAATTTTTTTCCCTCTTACTGAATCAACATAGTTTTGGGATTATCTCTGAGTCATAAATTCCAATTAGCAGTATAAAAAAAATAATTTTTAACTGAAAGACAGTTTTCCATCACATTTTCAAAGCCTTGCCTCAGAGATACCCATCTAAACTTGCTCAGAACTACTCATCAATTCACTCTAGAAGAACCACACCTATTTATTCACCTTTTGTTACTGAAAAAAGAAAAAAATATAAAGTACAAGAGCCAACAGTGATACAAGATTTATAAACTGTACACTTCTCTCCTGGCAGAGGCATGTCATGATATGTAGTTAATTGTTACTTGAATTAGCATGCTTTATAATCACTTTAGTCAAGGCAAACTCTCAGCCTACAATTATTGCAGTCCTGTTCTGATGTCCCATCAGCTCTCCCAAGAGGGCTACGCCAGGCCCAAGTGCTGGAAATGCTGAATATAGCATCTTGCTCTCTTCAGGGTAGGTGTTGAGCCTCCAGTACCCCAATATGGCAGTCAGGCAATGTCTTCCTTGCTATGGTTGAAGACCGATACCACCCCCCCAATTTTTTTTCTCTGTTGTAGGTTTAGAGTCCCTCGTTGATTCTTTTCCTATAAATCATGTTTTTTGAAATTTCTCATCATTTATATTGCTTCCTTATAGATTCTTTTCAATTCAACCTACATTGCTTTTACTACAAGGGCAGTGTCCAAAAGTGAATGCAAAATTCAGTGCAAGACTTTATCAGCTGTTTAGAGCAAAACGATAAAAACAGTCACTCAAGTCTTCAAACCCAAATATAGTGCTTGCCTTTCTCATGACACTGTGTCAAAGTTGAATAACATACCCTTCACAGCCGTTGCAACCCCTGTGGAGCCAGGAGAGCTGCCTCCACTCTGTCTTCACCTTGTCAGGAACATGTGTGGATTTAATCCCACCTTGTCAGGATCATGTTTGTTTTCAGTCCTGGGCTGCAGTGAATTTACAGTCTAGCTCTGCGTCAGCTGCAAATATAATAAACATATGCTCTGTTGCACATTTTGGGGTGTCTGAGAGCTAATGGAAAAATGTTGAGCCTGAGACGGACCTTCTCTTCCTCTGACAAATACCCATCAGTGCTGCTGTTGTGACAAGGTACTTAATGACAGCTACTCTCTGAGCAGAGTTTTCTCAGCAGCTCTTATACCTGTTTGTGGTAGTTTCAGTCTGGTAACTTTTCCCTTATTTTTTGGTAAGATTGCCACACGTCACGGTGCCAGAAGCCTCGCTGAGAACTAGCTATGTGACAAGTACTGCCTCTTGTCTCTTCCTGGTTCTGGTTACCCTGCTGTAAAAGGAAATACAATTTGTCAGATATATTTGCTCTTGACAAATGCATATTAACTTACACTCATTTTGAAGCTATTTTCTAGGTGCTTGCCAATTTATTTTACATTAAAAGGCACACAAAGGGCTGAAAATGATGACTGTTATTCTAAAAAAAATGATGTGATTCATTTTCCAATAACTGCTAAATGCTTTCTTCAGCTTTATATGGAATATAAACCACAAAAAAACTCCCTGTTATTTCAGAGAAATGAAAGAGGGAACATATTCTATGAGATGTTCAGTTCAAAACTAAGACACCTAAATGCCCACATGTAAGTGACTAGTGCCTAAGCATTGGCATTTAATGCCATTTGGGAAACCCCAGGGTTTGGGAGATACCTGCAGGGACTGGCAGATGTGCCAGGAATCTATTGGAGACATGGCTTTTCCAGAGCAGCAGGCAAGGTACTCTAGACATGGGAAATGGCCCATAGTTAACAACTGGGTCATTCCTTGGTTGACCTAAATTAATTGACCTTAATTTTGTCATTTTAATCTCTAATGGAATCTCTGCTCCTTCAGTTTTACGCTACAGCTGAACTTTGGTCCCCTGTTTTTGGTAGGCCCTCTTGGGCATATCATGTTGAAGCTCAGGCTAAAAGAGAAAAATAAGCCCTTTTCTTTCTTTTATGTTTCCCTGCCCTTTTAGAATACAGTTATTTTTACATATAGGAGGAGCGAGGAGGAAACTCTTTTCCCTTTGCTATATACTACTTGGAGCAGACTTACCAGTATCTCTATTTAACTGCCTTTGCTCCAGTAATTACAGTGAGTCAGAAACCATTCCCAGCACTGCTACTTGCATTTGAATTACTGGTGCTCTCTCAAGTTTTTAAAAGTCAGGGAGCAAAGAAAAGGGATTCACATACTGCTCTGAGTTTAGAAAAGGCCTTTAGTAGATGCAATAAATCACTAGCTTAATCTGAGAAGAAAAAGGAACATATGAAAATAATCTTATACCATTGGGAATTAGGATATCACTGTGATGCAAATGGGGAATCTTAGACTCAGAAAAGAATATGCATAAGGAAAAAGAAAGAAAATACTGAAGTTATTTTTACTTATACAGAAGAAGTTAATAATTATCTTTTATCGTACTTGGAGAAGTATAAAGCAGAAGACACAGATTCCTCCATCTCTGTCATGTGATTTATTCATTGAAGTCCGGCTCTCTCTTACTGCAGTGGCTGGAGGTGCACAGAGGATTGGCGCTGCTCTGCTCTACACATGTTGCAGACAGGTAGATGGATTTGCATCCACTGGGGAACCAGGCGCTCTGCCTGAGAAAAGCAAAGCGCCCTTGCTGCACCCCACATCTGTGCTCAGGATGCAGCCAGATCCCCGGCTGGCTGTCCCGTCTGCTTACAGCCTGGAGAAACCCGAGGGTAGACTCTTCTGCAGCAGCCCCTTGTCCCTGCAGCAGTGCGCGGCCAGGGCGCCAGCCCCAGCCCCAGGCTCCCTCTCTGGCGGCTCCCACAGCTCGGGGCTCGTCTCCCACGTGCTGCACACGTGTGGGATGAACACGAGTGATGCCAGCATGTTGCCTTCAGCATTAGTAGGGAGCATCTGCGTGCCAAGGACCCATTACACACACCATTATTTTCTCTTTTAGCTATGTCCACTTTGGCAAAAGCCCAGTTTTTAAGCTGGCCATATCCAAGCCAGTTGTGGTCTGGAATCCGTAGAGCTGCTTTAACATCAGACTTTCCCAAGTTATGTACAAAGTTAGGAGGCAAAGTGGGAGCTGTGATTTGCTTCTGCTTTTTTGCAACATAACTGCCATGCTAACAGAGCCATACATCTCCCAACTAAGGCAGGAGATTCCCAAAGTGTGGGTCTTCTCTATCCATATGTTCATCCGTACTCCAACCAATTAACATCTCATCCATCCATGCAAGTCAAACACAAGCTAAGTCTTCACAAAACAGATTTCCAAAAACCCCACATTTTTTTAAGTGTCCTGGCAACAAGACTCCACGATCTGTTTTGGAGATTTCTCTTTTTTTTTTGTGCTTGAAAAAAAAAAATGGAAAATGCTAAAGAAAAATTCATTCAAAATATTCAAAAATTATTCAAAGTTTGTTTGAGTATAACTTAATGCTAAAAATTTGAAAGGCATGTGATTGCCATGATTCCTGACCAAGGAACAGCTAGAACATTACAACCATTCTTAAATGTGTTCCAGTTACTACGAATCTCACAATTTTTGTTGTGAAGCTGTTTAAATTAAAGAAGGCTCTTTTTTTTTTCTTTTCCTAGTGTCTCCAGGACAGTTGGAGGTGGTTTTAAAGGTTTCAGTAGGAGAGTCTTTATATTGAAGTTGTTCTGGTGATTAATGTAACAGAATAATGGTTTTGGAAAATCAGTCTTACCTTAATTCCACTTTTAGTTAATCTAGTTTCAGCTGCATGTGAAAACACAAAATTCAAGATTTAAACAAATTAAAAATTGCTTTTTTTTGGAGAGAGAGATATACCTGAAAAAATGGAAGTGGAAAAATCTTTAGAAGAATAAGATTTTTAGAACTTGGCATTATACATATGATTTCTTGGGAAAATAAAATAAACTTGGGGGGTGAATTATCTTTTTCCCTTCCTGTTTGAATCACCAGATAATTCAATAAACAGAGGAGCACCTTGCTCTGCTTGTCATATTCTCAGGTTTAATCTCAGCTATAAAAAGCTAGTCATTGTTAAGACTGAAAACCTCTACTGTGAAAGGGAAATATAATAACCTTTGCTGTATAGACACCAGGTGTTTTTCTCTAACAAGCCCTGCTGATAGAGTGATGCTTAATCTTTGATGGCAATATCTAGGATGTATTGAATTGCAATAAAACAACTTTCCAGACACAGTATCTTCCAGGATTATAAAATCTATGGACAAACCATATGATTCTGTATAACGGCATTAAATGCTACCTTGTAGTGCCAGGGAAATTTGGGTATTGTTGTAATTTTGATCTCTTACATGGGAAAAATCCAGAATGTTTGATAGCTTTATTAAGTGGCATGCATATCAGGTCAGCAGTAAATTCTTACCTTATTACTGTTATAAAACTCAGTAATAGAAACCTGAAGCTGTGTTATATGACTCTCCCCTAGGAAGGGTCAGTGCTTCACTTCTTTCTCTGCTGCACAATGACAGTAGGAAACAGCAGATTTGCAGAAGAAAATTAGGAAGGATTGTGATCCAAACTCAGTACCACACAATTGCAATTTAATGTCCTACTATTGAAAAATGCATTTTATTATCATGATCAAAGTGGATTCTCACTGGAAGAAGAATCTGGGAGGGAATTCGGAATTGTTGAAATACACTGAGGACTGTGCATGAGCTAAAAATAAAAGGGAAGAGTGGAAGGAAGAAAAGGCTAGAAGCAGAAGGTGGAGTGATATGCATCCATTTTCATATAATATTCTTGATCAGGCATCTGACTTGTTCGTAATTTTAAAAGTCCTGTCTCAATGTAGAATAATTTTTAATCCTAATCTTGCAAGATAGGTCATGGCCTTAAATGTCTATGGCTCAGTCTTATGCTCTGAATAAAGCAAGAAAATCATCTCTCTTCTCCACATGAAGCCCCTGAGTAAAGGAATCGCATAAAAAAAAAAAAGGCTCATGTCCCTTAGGGCCTTTGCCTTGGCCATTTTTGAATTTCTATAAGACTCAGCTCATTGTCTCCACTGAGAAGAAAAATCCAGGTTTCAAACCAATCATGGCTGCAATCTGGAACCCAGGAGAAAGTTGGGATAAAGAGCTGATGTGGCTCCAGCAACTTAGCACTAGGCAGAAATCTGTCTCCATGTTCCATAGCTTGAAACACACTTCATTTCCACCTCTAGGCAATAGCAAAGTATGTTACAGAATTCATGGGACAGGATTAAGCCTGTTGTAGCCAGGGAATTTTTAAAATGAACTGGGATTAATCTTGCCTACCAATTAAATGCTAATCATTTAGCCTAAACTAGCACTTAGCTTCCTTCTACAGCCAAGGGAAAAGGACAGACACCTCTAAAGAGTGATTATTCCAACTGCTACTGAATATCCAGGGTGAAATGAATCACCTTTCACAAATGTCTATAAATCTCCAGAGAATACAGGAGTCTGGATGATTAGCTAAACTCACAACTTTATTTTGAATCATCTTAAACTAGATGAGATTAACTTCATTCCTGGTGATTAAAATAAGGCATTCTGCATGCTGACATCAATTTTCCAGACAAATGTCAAATGCATCTGCTTCTATCCAGCCTCATAAACAGAAGAGTCTGGTATTTAGCTAGTTACTGCTTTTCCTCCAGATAACATTTTTGAAGTCTGGCATGGATAGTCCAAGTCAGTGACTTTTCCTAAATCTCTAGATTTAAATCTCTAGATTTTTCTAAATCTCTAGATTTCTCTGAAAGAAAAGCAATCTTAGGATGGTGCTGGCTATGTCAAATCATCAGCAGCCTTCTGTGGTCCTGACATCATGTAACACCCCACTGCAATCCCAAATTATACCTGTATATTTTGAAAAGATGTTTAAAAAGAGTATTTGGGCTAGAAAGACTGTTGTCTATCATGAATCACTGGCTTTTGTTAAGGAATTGAAACTGAAACCACGCTAATGCCAATTACTCCAGGCGTGGTGACTCTGTAACTCATGCTCTGCTGTTCTGGAGCTGCAGAAAGCCAAGCAATAGGAATTTTAGGATGTTGTGGTCCTCAATAATATCGTAGTTCCTGGAGGACCAAGTCATCCCAGTTACAAAGTATGATGGCAGATATCACATGCTTTGCATTCTCTGCCTCTCGTCAGTTTTCCCGGACTGGAGGCAAGGAAATGGGTGATGTGGCTTTTCTAACTTCCTTATTCTTTTTGAAATGAGGGCTGTTTTCAGGCAGCCTGGCAAACAAGCTTCTTTGATGGAGACGTTGATAATTTCCATTAGCAGCAGACAGTCGTTTTTCCACTGGCTTTCACCAGTCGGGGAGAGTACAAATCTGCTTTGTAGAAGGCAGCTCACATAATCCTAGGGGCTTCTAGAGTTTCATTGTGTTTAATGGAGTTTCATTATGCTGGGGTAGTGAGGTGGTTAATACCTACCAGGACAACTGAAAGTTTTCTACTCCTGTGAGTTCCTGTCACATTTAGTTTACTTCTTCTGCAAAATAAGTTGAGAGTTCTTTCTTTGCAACAGGCTGGTCTCAGGTTTAATTCAAGGACACTCAATCTTTGAATGCCTACTGTAACTTGCCTTTACTGATTGTTGATCACGTTATACTTAAGGAGAAATGAAAATACAGATCATAGATACAGTCAGATAAAAAGATAGATAGATAGATAGATAGATAGATAGATAGATAGATAGATAGATAGATAAATAGACAGATGCATTCTCAGGGACAAAGACAGCTTTTACACAGATGTGTCATGCATACAGCTCCCTACAGTCCACAGTTCCTCATTTCTACATGGTATATCCCTAGTCATCACACTGTTTGCCAGAAATCAGAAGGGAAAATTATTTAGCTATCCTCTCGACAGGCAGCCATGGAATGTGCACAGAAAGGCATTGGTGTTCCCAGCAAAAGCTGTGTTCACCTTCAGGAAAGAGAGCAGACCCAAGGAACTGAGGTCTCCCCGTTTTGTGGTGGGTTATGTAGCAAGGCAGTACCAAGAATGGCAAGACTTCTGAGTCCCTGCTTGGTGTCATGCAGTGAATGCTGGAGGTTAAAGAGCTGCAGAGCAGCTGAAGCATTGGGCTGGGAAACTGTTTCCTGGGACCACACAAGGAACTCTGCTGGGGCCAGGCACTGCTGGGAGAGAGGAAAGTCTTTCTGGCAGGATAAACCCCAAGCCCGTTCATGTGGGCAGCTTGGATCAGGAGTATTAACCCTGGAACAGGGCTGTTCTCCACCCAGCTTCCCTGGACATCCTGCAGAAATTGGCATAAAACAAAAAATAAATCTAACATCAGCATGAAAGACCAAAGTCTGGATCCATTGTTTTTATATTTGCATCTAAAAACATACCAAAACCAAATTAGGCTGGTACGTTGTTGAGAGGTCAGAACAAATGACAGGACGGACAAAGAGCATGCCAGGATTTTGCCATATGCAAAATGGTTTTCTTTGTGCAATTTAAGAAGACAACTAGCCTTCTAGATAACTTTAGCTGATAGTCACTTCTCTTTATTACTCCATCATCTGTAATAATGGAAGAAATTGTTGACATCATAAGGAATTAAAACTACACTTTTAACTCCAAAGCTTTGGTAAGATTTCCTTGACCTTTTACCTCTCTTTGTTATTTTGAAAGGGTATTCTCAGCAAGTTCGAGATCTTCATTGAAATGACTGTAAAACAATCCTGAATTCTTCCACTGAGACAAGCCATAGGGCACAAGGAAGTAAAAAATCTGCCCTGTGCTCAGGACCAAGAGGCACTTCTCTCGACAACGTATCGAAAGTAAATCCAGCTGCTGTCAGCAATAGCTGCCCTTCTTTGTTACCCCATGGCTCTTCACAGCTTTGATTGAGTTTTCTAATAACTATGTTGTAAATCTGCCACAATTTTCACCTCTAATTTTGAGTTACTTTTTGTCTAACAATGTGCCTAAGAGTATATCTTCGACCTTTTTTCACCACCAGATGAAAGGCAGATGGGAATAATTCTCTTTGTTAGTTCCTACTCCGCTCACATCCCTTCCTCCTTAAAATGTGTCCCTGCAGGCACTTCTGTTCTCCACAGACATGTTTTCTTCATCTTTCTGCTGTCTCTTTGTTCTGTAATCCCATAGGAGTCCCTTTTCAAGAAAGTTTTTTAAGTATTCAACTTTTTTTATTCCCCAAATACTTTTATAGTACATTTTTTACTGCAGTGCTCCTTATACTGGAGCTCCCCAATTACAACCACTGTCTCAACATCATACAGAGACTGTGGGCACATACCTGGGCAGGCAGCAGCTTTCAATCTCTTTCTGAATCATCCCTTCCACAGCAGGAAGAGGAAGGTCACAGCAAGGTTTCAAAATCATGGTCAAAAATCTATAGATGTTGCTTCAGAACTGGATAAAAATCAGACGTGTAGCTAGTTCCTAGCTTTCAAAGCAGGTTGAGACAACAGGAAGAAGAGGAGAAACAAGAAATAAAAAAGTGCATGCAACATAAAAGAAGTAAATAAAAGGAGCTGAGCATAGACTATAACCGAAAACACTATACAAGAGATGAAATCACAAATAAATAGCAAATGGGATACAAAGAGGAAAGAAAACCATGGTCTCTGCTTCTCTATCCTAGGTACTGCAGTAAGAGTTCAAGGCTCCAGGTGCCTGTGTTTTTCAGAAAGCCCTTATGTACGTATGTGCTGGAAAACACATGCTTTGACTGTTCCTGCATTCCTTCTGGTAATTGTCAAAGTCTGTAGTAACACATTGCCTGGTGAACTCAGCTGAAATATTAAAAGCCCTCAGCTGCAGATAAGCTGGCCCAAAAATGAATACTATCTTAGCTGGTGGCAAAATCCCTTCCTAGTGAGATTGGATTGCTTGGTATCCTTTAAAAATTGCATGAGATACTTTTCTTTTTTTTTTTCCTCACGTCTGTATGGGGTATTGGCTGGAATCTCTCACTGAACAAGAAAACATTTAATACACAAAAATGCACCTTTTAATATCACTCAGTTTCAGCAAAAAAAAGACTGCTGCACCAGAGATAATTAGCAGGTACCTGTTGTTGAATGACCCCTCATTATTGCTAGCAAGTATTTTTATGTATCATTGGACACAGTGACACCAAAGAAGGCTTGAGCTCCAGTTTCTTAGGCAATTTACAAGTTCAGGACAAGAAATGAGCTAATAAATGTGGAAAGAAATGCCAATGTGTGTTTGCATTATTTGTGAGCATATCAGTGTTTCCTGTTTTCAGCAATTTATGTATATGTGCAAAAAAATAACACATATATCAGCATACACAGGTATGATAAGTGCAAAATTAATGCCATGTGCCATAAAGCTTTCTTGCAGGCATTTTTTCAATGACCACATTTCTGAAAAATAGCATCATTTGACTTAAGTAGGTATATCAGAGCAGTGGTGTTTGAAATGGAGCTTTGGGAATCATCTTATCCAACCATTCTTCTAGAGCAGAGTCTGCCAGACCATGTCCAGTCACATTTTGAATGTTTCCACAGCCTCTCTGGGCAAACTGTGCCAGCGTCAGATGACATCCAGAGCAAGAAAGTATTTTCTTATGTTTATGCAGAATTTCCTGTGTTTTGTTTGTGCCCACTGCCTCTTGTCCTGTCACTGGGCATCACCAAGCAGAGTCTGGCTCCTACTTCTCTACTTCTCCACCTGGTATTGACATACAAGGACAAGATTCCCCAAGCTTTCATCTTTTCAAAATCATAGAATCATAGAATTTTTTAGGTTTGAAAAGACCTTTAAGACCATTAAGTCCAGTTCTCAACAACATCTCTTATGGAAGATGCCAGTCTTAGTCACATTTGTGGCCCTTTGCTGGACTCACTCCAGAATTTCCATGTATCCCTTATATTGAAGAGCCCAGAACTGGACCTGGCATTTCAGAGGTGTCTCACCAGGGCTGAGTATAGATGAAGGATCATCTCCCTTGACCTGGGGTGACACTTTGCCTAAAGCTGCCCAGGATGCTGTTTAGCTTCTTTGCTGCACTGACTGTGGTCAGCTTGAGGTTCACCAGATCACCCAGGTCCTGTTCTTCCAAGTTGCTGCCCAGGCACTTTGCCTCCAAGTGCCTGATTTTATTCCTCCCCAGGAATAACAAATTATGGACTTTGCACTGGTCTTTGTGGTAAATCCTCGCCCATTTAAGAGGCCTGCAAAGGATGCCTGGATGGCAGCACACCAATCTAGGATATCAGTCACTTGTCCCAGTTTTGTGGCACGCACCTACAAACTTGTTTTGAGTGCATTCCCTTCCAGCATCCAGGCCACTACTTGAGGGTACTAACAGACACTTGCATTAAGTGTGGATGACCCTGTGACCAGCCCTCAGCTGGACTTTGTGCTGCTGGTCACAACCATCTGAGTCTGAGAGTTCAGCCAGTTTTTAATCCACTTCTCTGTTCATTTATATAGTTCATATATTTTTTGCTGTCCTCTTGGCATGTCTTTATCTACATGCATATGTTTGAGCTGGAACTCCACAGCCTCAATTTGTTGATTACAAAGTCTGTCTTATGCACACCACCCTGTATCTTTTGCTTAGAAAACTCAGTCTACCATTTCCCCTCTTCTTTGTCATCCCTGAGGCCACGCAGCCTTCTGACATCTTCTCCTAGCTCCTTTCCCTGTTGACTTAGAGCTTTCCCCCATGCACATGGGCTGCATGTAAGAAGTTCCTCTGCCCTGGCCCAAGAGGGAGACACGGGGCACTCTTTAGTGCTCTGGACCTCCATCCTCCTGGGGAAGCTTGCTCTGGGTCAAGGTCTCTGCTGTGCCAGGGGAGTTGATCCCGTGTGTGCTGGGACCATGCCTCGTGCCATGTCACCACCATTGCCAAGCACCTGTACAGGGCTTCTGTCCTCCTCTCTTCCACTCTTCTGCAGTGACTTCTGCACCAAGTGCTGTGTCTTTTGGCTGCCTTTGCCAGCTGCACATGTCCTTCATAACTAGTTCAGTCTCCATTCTGGCCATCTGACAAACCCCTCTCTCTAAAAATGTTGACATTTTTATGACATGCTGTCACATATTTTATGTACACTTAGAGAGAAATGGACTCAAGCCAACCTGTTGAAACACTGCTCAGAGTCTTGTCCTTGCTCTTTTGCCTGTACATAATGTATGAAGAGCAGGTTAATAATGTAGTTATATTGAAGATACTTTTGCATATAAATAAGTGATCAAATAAATGATAACGCGTGCACACGCACACATGTGTGCCATACACGTGAGGAAACATCCAATAAGGCATTCAGCTTGGGACCCATGTTAATGTGGCAGGTGTTGCCACAGTGCCCGAAATCCCAGAGCCAAATCTGCAGTGCTCCTTTAGAGGCCTGAAGGGACCTAGACCCTGTATGGGGACACTCTGGGCTTTCAGACAGGGGTTTGCCTCTGCCAGCACTTTGGTGCCAAAGACAGACCTGTCTGTCAGAGCATCAGTGTCTGTATTTGCTTAAGGAGCTACTTCTGTAATAGATGTCTTGGGAAAATGACATTTAGTGCCTGAAATAATTTCCTTCCTTTGAACAACTAGAGTTGTGGTTATGTGGCTTCTACAGCAAACTGAAGGCTCTGGAATTACAGGTGTTCTCTGTTTGAGCAGCTGGCCAGCTTGGCACATCTAAGGAGAGCACCCTATCCACTGGATCCTGGAGAGAAGGGATCATCACCTTTTCTGTAAAAACCGGGCTAACATGCAGCCAGGAAAGCCAAACTGTGGAGTTTGCTTGTAGCTTGTTTCTTATTAGGTACTATAATGGTGTACAAGTGGTGTAACGATGAGACAGTAGGTGTTACCAATCCAGTCACCTCTGAAATATTACTGAAAACATTCTAGGAATTTTAGGTTATATTAAAATTCTGTGAACCTTTTTATTGCTATTAAGACTTTTTTTCTGAAACACTCCTTACTGATTTACATATATAAGAAAAGTACCTCATATTTATTTCCTGAGTTGTTCAGGGAAAAAGCCCCAAAACCTTAATTAGCAAGAGAATAAAGACAACAGATGCACAGCACCAATATTTTACAAAAATCCTACCTATGAAATTTATCCATGAAAAATATATACGGCAAGTCTAGCACAGAATTTTTAATTGTCTGTTATGTTCTCCAAAACAGGATAGGTGTTAATTAGCGAATAGTATATCCAAGGACTCATTGTGCTAATTTTTTTTTCTACTTTGGGATTCTGAGATTTACAGAGATGCTTGTATTCTGTCAGAAATACTGAAATTTTATTTCTAAAGCAAATTTCTTACAGCACGTCATGATCTTTAAAAGTCATTGACAGGAAATATTATCTCTGAGAGATTCCACTGCACTGAATTAAAGTCCAGTCCAATTATTAATTTCCTTATCTGTAAATGACTGCATCCTATACACCACTTTTTAAATTTTGTAGCTCAGAAAATCCTTGCTTTCTAATGACCTCAGAGCCTTTAAAAAATCTTAGTGACAGAGCTGAACAGCACAGTCGTAGAAATAGGCCTCAGCAGAAGATAAAGTTTATTGACATTTTGAATATTCAGGAATGCAATATAACAATTCATGACTTAAACTATGCGACTCTTTACATATAACTAAACACACCCTAAGTGTCCCTATTAGGAGTCTGCATCAGAGTTCAAACCAGAATTAGCGTGTCCATACATTTATTCTCTGCCAGTAACACAATATAATGTGTGCTTTGGTCAGGTAAGGGACCAACAGCTGGGGAATTAATTGTTAAGTTGGGAAAAGATTGTTTATTCATGCTCAATGGGCCTAATTTAAGAGTTTCAACTGTTAGAGAAGCAAACCATGTTGACAATTCTCAGTTTTATTAGTTCAGTGAGTCATTCTGGATTCACATCAGAATTCCAAGCCTGATATGAAGCTTCCATTATGACTGGAACCAAGCCTTTAGTATCTCCTATAGTTCACTAAAATTTACACTTATTTTTATGGTCTTTTCTTCCACACATCCTTTAGCATCTGCTGTCTCAAACTGACCATTTGTTTAGCGTGTAACGAGGTGCAGTTGTATTTTTAGGGCAGTTGTTTTAAGGAACAAGGATCTTGGGTGACATTCCTCAGATTTTCTTCAGGTTTGTTCAGCTGAACAGCTGCCTTTGGCATCACTTCAGCAGCTGTTGTCTGAGAAGCTCCATGGGCTGGGATGAGATCTGGTTACTCTATTACCACCCTTTCAGTTCCATGTGCTGATCAAGCTTTTTTCAGTCGTAAGTTCTCTGAGTGTCAGTGAGCCTAGGGGCTCTATCCTGAGCATTTCAGATCTTTCATTAGAATTAAACCTCCTTGAAGCATTGATTGTGTCATATGGCTTTCATTATCACAAGCACACTGATGGTATTCAGGTTCATGGTACATGTTAACCTTTCCTACTGAGGTCAGTAACAGTATCACTGTGCATCTAACAGCTGTCTCCCTGTGGATGTATCATGATCTTTTAACATTAAACACAAGCAGTCGGAGGCTCTTTTAATTGAGTATGACAGCTTCGATCCTTCTTTTGATTTCATGAGGTCTGCTCAGTACCTTCAGCTGGGAACTTGGGTCTTATTTGTGATAATAATTTTTTTATTTACCACTCATATTTTTTACTTCAACAAAAAACATGTCATAATGGCTCATAAATTTGCCTGTACTTAATCATTGCATCAATAAAAACATGCATCTGTATGCTTGTGGTTTTGTGTTTAGCATCTGCCTTTATTCAAAATCAAATTTGTCATATCAATTTATGCATACTCTTCTGCTTGTAGCATCTCTCCTTACACTGGCGGCCTGCCTCCTCATGCAGAATCTGCCAAGACCAACAACTAGCATGTGTTCAGTGGCGATATATAAGAGCTTGGGCAAATTGCTCCCCTAGTGCACAGGACACTTTTCTTCCAGGCTGGAGCATGTTAGGCCAACTTGGAGCATGCGCAAAGGAGCCAGAGACAAACATTTTTATAATTGAAATAAATTGTCTCTGTGGGCGTGAAAAAAGAGCATATGGTCCACTCCCTCTTTCTCAGTACGGGCTTTTGGTCTCATGAAGACTGTTAAATAAAACAGCACACTCTCTCTCCAACGGGCCTTGAAGAGACTAGGGAAATACTGTTGTGTCCCAGGGGCAGCTCCTCTCCCGAGTGACAGCGATGGGGCGAGTAAGAGGTTTCTCTTCAGATTAGGAGATAGTATCAGCACATATCAAGCTGTATCAAAGGTTAAGAAAAAAATACATTAAGGTTTTTATTTGGTGGCTTTTGAGAAGTGACAGAGATGTTTCATCTCTGCTTGCACTGACTTTTAATTAGGTGCCTGTTGGTCTGCCAGAGTTAAAATGTGGTCCTAATCTGGGCAAAGACAAGCTTGTGCTTTTTCATTTTAAACCAAAGAGTAACAGAAATATAAACTTCTGTCTGTAATGAGAAAAAAAAGATCAACAAATTACAAAGTCATTAAAGATTTTAAGGTCTGGAGATGGAATGCAATGCTGTATTTAATGACGTATAAGGGTGCATATCAGGTAAATAGTGTGTTAATTTTTTAGTATTGCATGACTTGAACTTCCTTTGTGGGTTTCCTTTGCAATGGTGAGACCTGAAAGAGACATGGGAAGGAGGTTTTTCTCATGGTAATGGATGTAGTGAGCTCTTTACAGTCAATATCGTGCTGGTCTGCACATGCTCAGCTCTCTAAGAAAAGAGCTGAGCTTTCAATTCAGTGTTGTTTCCCTCCGAGCAGCTTCCCAGCAAAGAATAAGGGAAAACATAAAGTCTGGAGATGTTCTAAGAACATAATTCTTACACAGGCACAGACTCTAACCTTGACCTGTGCAAGCCACAGAATAGTATCAGAGGAATTATGTCAAAAATACACTACAAAAATCACTTTGTGCCATCTTTGAGTGCCTCAGGGCTGCCACACTGAACGGCTGGGCTCCCTACTGTCCATTGGTATCAGTAGCTTCTGTAGAAGTATCCCTCTGCCTCTTTAGTCCGTGGACAGAGGGCGATATCCAGCAGTGCTACCTTGCAGAAGGTGGGCTGTTAGTGAGAAATACCCCCAGGAAGCTTTGGTTGTGCAGATCAGCTCTTCCTTGCTGAGAGCGGACAACACTGTGCGCTCGGGGTTGCTGCCACGCACCCTCACCTGAAGTTTAAGGCAGGCCTTTGCTTTCTCAGATAAGCTCAGGGGTAATTGCAGAGCTGGAGATTTTCCACTTCATATACATCTGCTTTCCTAACAATCTGGGATTAAGGAGTCTGCTCGATGTAAACCTTGGTGAGCCGTCAGAGTGCCCCAGCTCCCTTACGCCTCAGAGGCGGACACCTCCCATTATAGACATTTTTCATAAGCAATCGTTATCTCATGAAGCAGTAGGAGAAAAGTGTCTTGCTACTAGGCAGTGATAAGCCTTACTTTTTGTGCATTTCACTGCTCAATGAACAGGCAATAATTCTGACATTCAGAATCAAGGAAAAAAGCATTAAAAAGAAGTATTCTGCTTTACTGCATTAAGAAATGTTTTGCTTTTATGTATTTATGCTTATAGAACTGGGACTTAAAAGAAGAGAAGATAGGACTCCCCATTTGAAAAAAATACTTTACCGATAAGGATGGAAGAAAATCTGTGGGGGAAAAGCATTCTATTGTAGTATGGTCTTATTTAGTTTGGAATAAGTTCGTTTTTTCCAATGCGAAGCTGAGAAATAGCACCATGAATCTTCATTTGGAAAAGAATGCTTCAACATGACCTGCAATTGGAATCGTGGTCATTACAAGCTGCAAGAATGGAATCAGATGTATTTTTAACAAAGTTGCAGGGGAAAAAAAAAATTTTAACAAGCCAAATGCTTTCTATGGGAGCTGGAGGAAGATCAGGGAGAATTGTGTGGGAAGTTTGATTGACATTTGAAAGTGGAAGGAATGATAATGGGTTTATTCTCTAATTTTCTAGCATTTCTTAAAGCATTACTAGACGGAATATGGAGAAAAACAAAAGAACAGAGAAAAACTTCCAACACTGGCTGTGAATATAGTAGCCACAGAAAAAGTTTCTCTGAATTTAAATGCCTGCACCACATGCTGTTAAATAATTTGCAGACCAGTATGGCCAGTAGAGTTGCATTTTCTTCCCTAAATTTTGGACAACATTTCCCTTCCCTCCCAGAAATCTTAAAAGAAATAATGTATGATATTCATGTATGTCATATCAAGACAGAATAGAAACAGTTACAGTTAATAAATCTATGAATACAGATTTTGAAGCAAAAGCGCACAAAAAAATCTTCCTATTTGTTTCCTTATTTTCTGCATATTTCACCAGTGAAGACACAACCTCATTGTTGGACACATCCATTATAAAGAATGCTAGGACTTCCCCTGCTTAGACCATGCTTACAAATAATTTCTAGAACAGTTTCCTTTGTCAGGATATTCAAGTCTCTTTCACTGAACTCCTATAATTTAGTTTTATATTTCTTCCTTTCTAAGCTCATTCCTTGTTGAGAATACCCAATAAGAGCAGGAGCAAACAGGAACTATCTGGAAATAAATTTATCTCCAAAGTCCCCCAGAACAGTTTCTTGAACATGTTTGTTGGGAAAGTTCTTAAAATGCAGCCGTATAATTTCCTAATCCCAGTGCCCTTTCTTGTTATGACCAATAAAGGTTTTAAGAAGATAAGCAAAACACTAGAGTATAAGTAAAAACATATAAAAATACAATTTTTTTATAAAGACAATATCTGGCTCAGGCTGTGGTACCTATCTCAAACTTTTCATATTTCATTGCTTCTGAAAATATTTTCCTTAGAATTTTTTTTCCTCCAGTAAAGTTTTATAGACTAATACTTGCAGCTTTACTAAAGCTAAATTAGAAAAAGAAATCTGAAGTATATGGACTAAATACTACACATACAAAAAAATGTCAAATCAGAAAAATTATAAGCTAACCTTGAAGAGATTTTATTTCTATAAAAATAGGCACATTAGAGCATTTAAATTCAAGTTAAACCAGAGGTAGTTAGGTCTATTTTGGCTATTCTCATAGGACTGACAAATTTCACATGTGCAAACTATAAATTTGGTAAAGAAATGAAGGAATAACTGAGACCTAATTTGTTTGATTTGACTTGACTATATAAATGACATATAAATCTTAAAATAGTTGTTACTCAAAGCTACCTTTCTTTGCTCATGTGAAATGTCTTCTACTGGCTATATTCCTTTAGTATCTTCCATCTAGCCATCCTAAAAACATGCAGAACTCCAAAATAATATGACATGCAACTGAAGCAAAAAAATAAACCAATAAAATGCAAGTTTTGTGTACATTCCGGGATCATTCAGAAAATCCTTGTCTGAGAACCATAGAGGAGGTAGGGCTAGTATCAGTGAAGACCTAAAGAAGAAAGTTATGTGAGGTGTTACATATATGTGAGATGCTTGGCTTTCAGAACGTAATCTGAAATGTGGAGTGAAGACCTGGAGTATCTTCTCATTGAATGAGTCAAGCAAGATACTCCAGAGGAGCTATTCACAGAAAACCATGTACAGAGTATAGCTTTTTTCTCTTTATTATCTTTATTGACGATCTGGACTGAGTCTACCATTTTTTGTTCGCAATACTTCTGTTTTCCAGCTTCTTTTAAGCAATAGCTTGTGATTAGCAATGTCTAGGATTTAAGGCAACCTCTTTGTTTGTTTGTTTTTCCTGATAATTTCCAAATGTTTCCTATGATGATTTGTTCTGAGATACATCAGTTCCATCTGTTCCTTACTGTACAGTGGCTCTGCTTCATTTCACATCTGCATTACATTGTTTCAGAGGATTTGAATTAGAATCTCTTGTATGCTATACCACCTATTTATCATGATTTCTGCATTTGCAGATTCTCTCTTCCACATGTCTGAGTTAATTATTGCAATAAATATTGATTAATTCATCAAAATTAGGCACTTTTCTATACATTACAGCGTACTGCTAAACTATATTTGAGACTCGTTTCAAAAAGATATTTGTGACATGTACAGAATTAAAAAGATAATGGCTTTTGGAAAGATGAAAATTAATAAAGACACTGAGGGTAACATTAATATATAAGTATGAAAAACATACAGAGCCTTGGAAAGAATATAAAATCTTATTTGTTTATTGCAAAATAATACAGACAGGTTGTTACTCAATTTATGCCTAGAAAGCCAGTAGTTCTCTGAAAATCATGAGTAGCTATGTTATTAAGAAGATATTTTATATATCTTCAGGAAATAGGTATGTTTACAGGCAAGATTTCTGCTTGACCTTGTCCCAGAAATAATTAAAAGTATCTCTATTCAGAAGAGAAGTTAGGCTCCCATGGGCAGTCAGCAGTTGCAAGATGTGGTAAAACTGACACCTGGATAAAGTTTGTTAATCCTAAGGAGCACCAGCTGGGAAGAGTTCCTTAGCAACGGATCATTCAGTTTGGAACAAAATATATGAGAAGGAAGTTGCATCTGTGCATTATCCTATTTAGAAGAGAAGCATCCCCCCAGACAGCCAACAGCTTTTTAGTTGAAACAGCGGTAGGAAACCCTTTGAGAAAGTACCAAAATCCAGAGTCAACAGGCATGGGTTTAATCTATCTCCAAGAACTTGTCTTTAAACATAATAATTACTTTCTAACCCCTGCAATTATTATGAAAATTATTTATGTTACAAATTTTCATGTTAGATAAGGCTTTAAGATGGCTGGATAACCTGAGGAAATTTGTTCTCCAAAGGAGCGTTTCTAAACAGGTTATTCATCCAGTTTTGTCATGCCCAGAACCCCAGAAACAACCGGGTAGCAACAAGCTCTGGAATGCAACGGGTCACTTGGTTTTGCAGAGTAGCAGCCTAGAGAAACATTTCTGAGGAGTGAAATACATCTGGTATGCAAGGAAGACTCTTGTATGCTGGGAATTTTCTTGAAAGCATAAAATTAGCTTTTGAAGTTCTCACACCAATCCTTGGAGCTATAAAAAATGTAAAACTTCCCTTTTAAAAGTAATTTAGCTGGTTAAACTCAGAACTATTATCAGTAAAGGATGAACAAGCACTCACTGGAATTGCACATTTAAGGCTGTGAAGTGGCTGACTGAAGGTAAAAGACCAAGATTCCATTCAAACCTTTAGAATGATTCCAAGCAGTTATCTTTTACCAGTTTTACCAGTTTTAATGCATTTATTTCATTCAATGTCTTCATCAGCAAGACATCAGCTTTGCTATATCAAGCTTTTAGGTACAGGCTAATAGATTTCATAATACAAAGTGTGAATTGGTAGTAGCAGCTCACGTTCCAGTCTTTGTGCAGCGGTTCTGAACTTAGAAAACAAACAAACAAACAAACAAACAAAAAATAAACCCCATATAAAACAACCAAACCCTAAAAACTTTCCATAAACTACATTAAAATGATTGGCTTCCCAGTGGATTTCAATCTATCCATTCAAGCAACTGGGCAGGTGAAATCAGGAAAAGACGGTAATGAAAATGCCTGCAGCCAATATTGCTAGCAGAGACTTCATGTTGTGGAATCACGGGTCCTGTATGTTCCTGAGGGCAGAACATCTAACTTACATATCCCAGGTCATTACATCCCTTTTTGAGTGCTTTAAGCCCTCTCCTCATATTTTCTTTGGCAGTCTTGCTGCTTTAGGAAACAATAGTCAAGAATTTTGTTCTCAGATTTTGTGTGTTATCCTTTATGCAGTTTATCAAATCATATTCACAACTTTATTGACCTAGTAAGTGTCAGTGGACCAATACCAATAATTTTAAGGCATCTCCGACCTGAATGGTTCCAGAATGATGGAAGGAATTTTAGATTAGTATTTTTTTAGACTTTAGGGTTTTACCATCTCCCATTGAATATTATTCTCACGTACAAAAGATCATCTAGAAGTTTCTCTCTCTTCTCTGCAGTCTATTGGTATTAAATATATTATTCTTTACTTCAGGGATTTCTCAAATGCTTTCCATTTTGCATACTGCTACTGCAGTAAAGACAAACATTTGAATTATTATATACAGACGTTATTCGTCAGGCCTATGTAAAACTAACTTGCACTTGCTAACATACTGCTGGTAAGGTTACCCGGAATTTTTAATTCACATTTAAAACAGCCTAGTGTGTTGCTGTCATCTCTGACTGTAGAGTATGATCTCTCTTCTGAACACTCGTAAATAGCTGAGTCACATACAGAAAAAACCCAACCAAAATAGCTGGAAAAAAAAAAGAACCAGGTAGATGAGTTGCTGATGCAGAAACATGAATTATAAACCCCCAAATATTCAGGTAAGTTTGGAGAAGTTTGCTTGCATATGCAGCCTCATCATTACTCTGCTCATTTCTCTCCCTATAAAAAGTCATAAAGCCTCTTTTGTTCCTTGTAACTCTGCTGTGGAGAGATTTCTATCAGCAGAAACTCAATACAACCATTCCTCTCAATTTGCAACAGAAATCTCTTTCTTCCTTTTCCTCTCTGTTTGTTGGGTTTGGGGTTTTTTTTTCTTTTCATGTAAACTGTTTAAAAAGGCTACTGAGATTAGATGGCTCTTTATATCAGTAGGCAATGCTTTCCCAGGGTGAAAGACTAATTTCCTCCTTTTCTGCTCTAGCCTTGCACCCTGCTAGCACTGCCAAACTGGAGAGTTCCCCATTAGCATCCTGAAAAAATGTCCCTAGGTCTTCGTTTGTATGCACTGGCAAGTGATAAACTGAAATGTATCAGGTATGGAGGTGAGCCTTTACTCTTTCAAGTACTGGAAATCCAGCCTTCAGGGACAAAAATATAGTGCTTGGGACTCTAACACATTTACACGTGTTTCGCAAAATGTAAAGAATTACATAAGGGCAATGTTTTCAAAAGCACAAGTTTAAAACAAATTTAGAGGCTATTTTTATAAGTGGAATGAAATCACCCTTTCTGGGGGAAAAGCTGAGGTAGGACACAGCAGTCTGGCAAGCTGGCACTCTGTGGCTATTCCTCTCAGCATTGTACAGTTTAGTTCCGTTTCTGCTTTCACATCAGAACATCAAACTGAGATTTCAGAACTGAGCCAATACAGGTACAGCTCACAGAGCAGAGGGGATATGACTGAGCACAGCTGCACAGCTGCTGGTTTTGTCCACACTGGGCATCAGATGGCCCTTTAATATTGTCAGGTCCTCGCTCACCTGTGAAACGCGCTGCCAAGAGAAATACTGTAACTGTGCTGAAAGGCACCTCGGCAGCTTCTCCTCAGGTGCAATATTCCACCCCCATGAATCCTCCCCCGAGGCCAGTCACAGGCAGGAACGGGGCTTGCCCTGTCCTCCTGGCACGTGGTACAGCCTGCAAAGGCACTTTCTCTGGTTACTGGGTGATCACTGTGGGAAAGCAAATAATGATGGTTTTATTTTCAGCTGCTGTCATACCCTAGTGAAGTCCTTTGTCATATTCAAATGGATCAAAAGGAGACTTATGGCCTGAACTTTTAGCTGAAACATGAATCTGCTCTGAATCAAAACTGAGTATTCTCCTTTGCCTAAAAGGTAAAGCTAAGATGCCCATTTTCAGCCAGACCCTACTGCTAACTCCCTGTACAATTTATTCCCTCATACTCATATTTTATCAAATCCCAATCTTATTCTCATACTGATTGTGCCCTTGGCATGAAACTATTTCAACTTTGAAATAGTAGTTGTATTGTAAATTGTAAAAATTGTAGCACTGAACTTATTAAAACCCACTGAAAGCCCTTACTTACCCTGTGAACTAATATCATACACCTTTCTGATAAACAGCATTAAAAATGTATGTAATCCTAAACTGTGTGCGCTTCTTACCTAGTGTGGCCATAGCATGGTTAGAAATCACTGGAAGTACTGTGTTTTGTGAACATATTTCATCAGCTAGTGTGAGATCTTCCTGACAGCACAATTCTTCACAGCTGAGTCAGGATGATTCTGGACTAGTACTAAAATACAGATGACATTCAGTATTTTTATGGGACAATCCACAACAATCTAATCTGGAGTACAGAGGAAAATTAATTAGCACAGCAATTTAATTTAATTTAGTACAACAGTATACATTGATTTCTTTTATTAGCTTTCTGGCACCTCGAAATTGTATGTTTTAGCTAAAAGACAATACTCAGCCTAAACTGTCCAGCTACTCAAATAGCAGAGAGCTGGAAAAACATTTTTTTTACATCTATGTCTTAGAGAGAGAGGCAGAGATGGTATTTGCCACAGCAAGCAGCTTTTTCTTTTGAATTTTTTTTCTATGTAAAAAAAATACACGAAACAAAGACAACCCCTTCAATTTTCTGCTATGGTTCTTACCTCTTACAAAGACTTCTAATAAGAGTATGGTCCAGAAGCAGTCACAGAATTATCTGGGTTTCTCTGTTTAAAAAAGCCAAAAAACAAATAGCAACACCAGCCCCACATCAACCTCCAGTTTTCAGAAGGTGGAAACACAGGCTCTGTCCTGAAATTTCTTTTAAGGGAAGAACCAATTCTACTTTAAAATAAGTTACTATAGCTTGGCAGCAGCAATAACTAAAAGTTCTTTTCTGAACCAACCTGCACATGCAGGAGAGTTTACATGTCCCTATATTTTCTGAAAATGACAGTGAACGACTGTAGAGGAACAGAACTGGCCAATTCAATCTCTAGGTAGCCTTATAAGAATATAAAAGACAAAATGATTCAGGTACTGAAATATGATCCTGTAGAAATTGCCCAGAAATTCACTGTATTGCAAATACAAGCCCACCAAGTATTTCACTTAAAACAGGTGGGCTATAAAAGCAGAATAACCTTGTGTTATTGCTCAAAACCTCTTTTGAATTCATTGAGTCAAAGTATCTTTGGACCCACAATTGTTCACATTAAAACGTAAAGATTTTCCAGTGAACTCAATAGACCTTATCTGAACTAATAAAAAGATGTCCTGAAAAAATAATACACAATGGAGTTGGCATTTTTTCTCATCTTCCCTTTGTTGTTTTCCTGCAGCCTTTCATACAGGTTCCCCCTCTAATCAACACAGAGTGAGTGAGGATTTTCTGCAGAAAGATTTGTTCCACACTGAAATAAACATCTGAGGCAAGTGACACTGGAAACATCTCTCTTTGCTGACCATGGAGGAAGTTTAGATAATCAGCTTAAACACAAGACACAGAGAGAAATTCCATTCCAGATTCTTGTGTTCCTGTGAGAGTTAATGAAAATTGACAGCTCCATTCAGTTGCCCTAGCTTAGCACCCAGTGCCTTTTAAAATGACCTAGGTAAGACATTTTGCCTGGCTGCCGGCTGCCTGGCCAGCACAGCATGGCTATCCCCTAAGGCCTGACCCATATTTACAGTACCTGAGTAGATTCTCCTGACATACTGAGTCCTCTGAAATAGCCTATTTTAAGCCCACCTTTGTTCATACAACCGAATCGAGCCTCTGCTAACCGCAGTAAACAAAAGGTGAAACTCAGTTACCCAGATTCAGGCTGCCAGTGCCAAATGAGATGGCCCATGGCACCCAAGGCTGTCACCACTGGAGACCGGCAGATTGAGCCCATGATTTTCTGCAGCAGCAGCTGAAGCTGTGTAGAATAACTGAAAATCGCTAAGTAGAGGAAATATTTACCATCTCAAAAGGTCTATTCAGGCAGCTGAACCCTTCCCTGGATCTCAAGAGCTATTCAGCTGATGAAAAGTAATTCTAGATACTGGCTTTAACATACTGTAACACCTTACTCAGATACAGAGAGTAGGGCAGGCACTTGAACACAGGTGTTTGAATACTGGGCTTGATCTGTAAATTCATTAATTTTAGATAAGATGTAGCTCACTGCAGTTGCTTTATGCAGATGAAGTTATATATAAACCTTTGCTGATCTTGCAGCAATTGCTATGATTAGAATTTGCAAAGTTTGACATTTCCACTGTCAATTATAAAAACAATACCTCACAAAATATGCACATTATTTAAGACCATTTTACTTTCTGGCATTGTGATAGTTCTAGGTTGTCAGCATTTCTCTTTATCTTTTCTAAATCTGGAATTTCTCAGTGAGCTTTTCAGCATTACAGTAACTTCTTTTTCAATTTAAATTACACCCTGCTTTGCTTGTCTTTGGCCTAAATACATTTTGAACCAAACACTGTAAATCAGGGAAAACATTTTAACCTCAGGCAGTTTAGTTCTTCAAGACACATTTTTGGCATAACAAAACGATTTGGGCTAGAAACAGAAATTTGGCATCAAAATTTTAGTCACTCCTAAAGATTGGATTAGGCTGAATGATCCTTTTAGAAGCTGTGAGCCAAAAATTTCTTTTGCCACTTGAGTTGAAACTACTTGGAGGGTTAGATTATATATATATTTTTTTTTTTCCAAAATCAAAGTTAGTAATTTGAAAGCCTAAAAATTCAAACTCTTATCACTTATTAAAAAGAATTATGGTAACTTCAGACCCTTTTTCATTTAATTGATTAATTTTGGTTTCCACTCTTATTTCCTTGCCTGCTGGTGCCTTAGATGTATAGACATATGCCAGTGGGGTACGCGCTAATCTCCAGGTTAGGAATTCAACGAAAATACGAAAAACTCTTATAGATGTTGGAATGGGAAAACTAGAAAATTAATCTATGTTAACTACTTGTAGATGTAAAGAAAAGGTCTAGGATGTAAGTACCAGTCACATTCCTCAGCCATAATAAAGACTTTGCTTGCAGGGTTATAGAAAGAAATATCTCAGGCCTCTTGCTCTTGGATGAGTTGGGTAAGGATCCTGACTACCTTCCCATGTTAGGATGTACAGCAGATGTGATATATTAACTTAATTGTTGCAGCAGAAGCACAGAAAGATACCATGGGGAGAACTATTGTCTTTTTTCCTCCTCATTTCTTAGGAAAAAAGTAATGTTTTGACAGGACCAAAATAAGTACCTCTGGAAATTGTGTCCTGAATGCTACATCTTTTCTTTTCTATTTTAATTCTTACTGTGTGGCTTCAGGTGAGCAACCAGCACAACACAACTTTACATGTAACCAATAAAATAAAACTGACCCAAGCAAGGACTCCACAACCACAGCTATATAATCCTGTGTCTGTGCTTAGATAGCCAACAAGCGTTCCCAAGGGGTCCTGAGACATTTTCAGTTTCTGCAGTTAATTCAACAGGATGAGAAGTAAAGTCTCAGTACTTACTGAAGCCCTAAAGGAAGTTCATAACAAGAATTGCTGATCTCCTTGGAAAGGATGTGACTGCAAGTGCTGGGCAGTGTCTCCCTATGTGTGGCTTCCAGCAACTTGGGGTCATGGTACCCCACCACCAGATGCTCTCTTTCCATGCTGCCTCTTCAGAGCCCAGCTCCTCCCGGAATTCTCCTCAACTCTCATCCACATCCAGCTCACTGCCAGCAGCTTCTGGCAACCTGCATTTTAGAGGGACCAAGTCGCTACAAAACAGATAACTTTTGTAAACAGAACTGGTTTTGTCGCGAAAGAATTGCACTTTCAGCTCTAAAAACATACTTCCAATATGCATATGGATAGTCACATTCCCTAAATGGGATAAATGGCAGCTGGCCCCTTTGCTTAAGCATTGCTTTGGTTCACAACCAGTTAGAAGAGACAGAAACTTTGCAGGAGAACCATGCCGTCATGAGAAGTTCAGCAGTTTTGCAGCTGAACCTAAACTCCTTCTCAGTGCATGTATTTATTGTCTGTGATAAGCAACTGCATCACATCTGCTGAAGACCTAAAACAGTTTGTAAATAAGAGTCTAGCCATATCAGCTTCATGTATGGGAGACTGAGACACATCATTTTTCAATTACTGTATGCCGTATTCCTTCATGTGTCATTTTTGTCTTCTAGAAAGCTGTTTTCATAATATGGAGGAAAACCTATCCCATCAAAATCACTACAGTATTGTAGCAATCGCACTCTGCAGTGAGTGAATCTAATCAGAAAACTCTTCTATCAATTTTGAAATTCCCCTGAAAAGTCCATATCAAGCATTATCTCTCACATTCTAGGCAACCTTAATACAGCTATAATTTTCCTTCTGACTCCTGGGGAATTTTCATAAGCACCAGGAAACTCTTGGCTCAATCCTATTTTCTTCATTCCAAGATTTAGTCTGGGTCTTACTGAAATTACCCGGAATGTTTGCATCAGTAAGGCAGGAAATATTTTATGCTATCCCCGCAAACTATGCGATAGGGAAATTTGTCAGCCAGGCTTTCCAGGAGTGATTGCACTGATTTATCTTCAGCATGGTATGTCTCAACAAGATTTCTCCAAACACTTCATTCTTAAGACTGTTTCCCGCTAAGATACTCCCGAAATCTGCAGCTTTTATAGCTTGAGGCTCTGGAAGGCTGCTCCTCAGATGGTCGTTACTCCACAAACAGTCGTGGTTTTGACGTGAGCCCAGTCATGGCCTACACAATGCGAAGTCCCAAATCTCTGCATCAGGGACTGGAATTCCACTTTTGGAGTATAATTCTTCTGACTTTCTCTAACACTTTCTTAGTTTATTTTGTTTAGTTCCTTTTTATACTTTTAGGAGCCAAAAAGGGGCTCTTTATCCTTTCCCATGAGCTCCCTACATGTCACACTTGTGAGTGTGTTTTCTCCCGTGCCTGTCCTCCCAAACGCTTCTCTGCCGTGGCAGTTGGTTATGTTGTGCTATGTACGGAGGAAAAAGAGTAACAATATCTCCCAGGCCCCTTGACTCCAGGGTAAACCTTGCATGGCAGGCCCAGTCACTGCTGGTCCAGGAGAGCTGAGGCAGGAGAGATAAGAAAGGCATGCAGACTCTTCTTGGGAGGCAGGAGCCTCCACAAAAGTGGAGCTCCAAGCACCAGGAGGAAAGTGCCTGGGATATGCCCTATGTAGACCAACTGAAAAACCAAGGACGTATTCCAATTCCACAGCAAGTTCAGGCCTTCTTCCATTACAGATTATACAGCTTGAAATGGTTCCTCTTTTAATCTGGAATCTCCTCAGTAAGACCGTGGTGGAATTCATCCTGAGCTGTGAAGGGAGACCTTTCGAAGACTCAGGCTTGGCAGCTTCATCTGGAAAAGCTTTACTGCTGCCATAATGCCCTGGGAGAATGACAGAGAAAATGCAGGCTGTTAAAAATTAAAATGATTAATAATGTAAACAAACTGATTAAATTCTGTAACCTCTTCAACTTCACGACTCTAGGGTGGCTTATGTCCCCTTAAAATGCATGGATTCTACAAGCTTGGAGAAGGAAATCAGAATTGGCTAACAGAAAAAACCCAAGCAGTTCACAGTAAAATAAGGCACAAGCATCTAAAGAGAAATGGCTGCTTTATTTTACGCATCTGGTCTACCATTGCGGTGATCTACCTCATTATTTCATGGGGTAAAATATGATAAGTGATTACAGACAAGGCTCTACGGAATGCAGGTAATTTTTTTCCTACTTAGTTACCTGATCCTCTTTAAAGCAGATTTGAATGATACCATGCCCAAAGCGTTTTCCAGGGTAATTGTATCCATCCCAACCCAGAATACATTAAGATATGATAAGACAAAATTCCTATTCTGTCCTAATTCAAAATTTCTGGGTCGCAAAGTGTCCTCAAATTAAGGAAAGCATGAAGGATAAAACATTTTTTCAGCCACTCCTTTATAGCATGTACTTATTTTCATGAAGATTAATGGGTATGACTCCATATAATAAGGTAGAAGAGAGAGAGTAAATATAAACTATTAAATATGCCACAGATTATCATTTTCATACGCGTGAATTTAAAAGAGGCATGGGATATTTTGTGTCTCTATCCTTTGCCAAAAGTTTTGTCAGGTTGGAAAGCTTTATCTTCTTTGAGGTGTCCCAAAGTACCTACAAATATCAATGCCATGCCTGCTGTGTTGGTGTCTTTGGTGTCACCTTTAACATGTCTGATAAGCCCTGTGGAGGACAATACGATGAAAACATGTGGTCACAGGTTTGTTTGGGATCCTTGAGGTTCAGAGGAGCTCTGTTGCAAGAGGACACCTGAGCCAGTAAAGGTGCAGACGGGCAGCTGGCCATACTGTCTAAGGTGCAGGTGATGAGATGTCTTACTCTGAGCATGCCAAAATGGAGTATGTGTACCCATGACAGTGGAATAAAGGAAAGGGAACTTCTCTTTTCCTCAGGAATATGTAGGGGAAATCATCTCTGAAAGAAATCTACGCAAGTCTTGAGCAATGTCATTATTTCAGAAGTACAGAATCACAGAATATTCTGAGTCAGAAGGGACGCAAGATGATCATCGTAACAGCAGAAGAGGTGAAGCAGAGTAGAAATGTACCTACAGATTTACACCAACCTGTTGAACACAATTCTAGAGACTCACACCAGTGTTGGAGACGTGCACACTCTGCTGTGAAACAAGAATGAGAGAGTTACTGCTTTGGAGGACTTGAATTAGAGAGAAACATGATACAATGGACTGAAATGTCTTGTGAAATTGTCAATCCTCTTTCCTTCCAATACCATGAACACACAAGGTGTCTCCTCTCTTACAGGCTGGAGAACAACTGAGAAGGGTTGAAATATTCCAGTAAGAATCAAAGCAGCAGAGAGACTTCAATGAGTTCAGTCCACTGTCATTGCTGGCAGTCACATCATGTAACCCCATAGGTTTATAATTGATCAAGCTCTATTTTTCAGCTAATTAGGGGTTTTTTGCCTTAATGCCTCCAAGTAGAAAGTTATTATGAATTTTCACTGTAATAATGTCTAGAAGTCTTCTAATTATCACTACAAGCTTCTTTACAGACAGGTTATCTAAGTTCTTTAAACCAAATAACACTTTTCTCCACCATGGGATTTCCTTGGTTAATACATTTATAAAGACAAACCATATCTCTTTTCATACATTAATGGGAACATAAACAAACCAAGTCATTTGCTCATTTGTTTTCTTACTATTTACACATGCTATTCTTGACAAGTGGGAGTGGGAATGTGAGAGATGGGGATCAGGGGACACAATCTGCTTTAAACTTGATATGAATCACAAGGTTAAACCTCTGCTCATCACTCAGAAAAGAAGCACCTCTGGGATCCTCCTTTTCTAAACTTGTAGAGTTAAATAGTTCAGACAAAACTCTGATCTCCAACTGACTGAATTGCACTAGATGCCTTTGATATAAATATTGCCTTTGAAATAAATTAACAATGAGCCAGCCAGTGTTACTGTCATTTTAAACTCATGGGAATGAGTTTTCATACATGTACTGTACCTTTTGTCATGGATTTCCTTTCTCAGTTGAGTTCATTTGATCTTCATTTACTTGCAATAATAGAGGCAAGAGAAACCAGAACTGTTTTTCCTATTCAGTGTTTAAAGCATTTGTATAATTTCAAGCACATAAGACACAATATTGTATTGTTAGCATGTGCTCCTACAAATTCTTTGAAAACCATCCTAAGCAGCAATGTTTAGACATTATTTATTTAGAGACAACCTTTGATAATACACTGAAAGTAAGATGAAAAGAAATAAAATCAAATTATAAGTACAATACAAAATAGAGGTGAGCTCACCAGAATAGGTGAAGTCTGGGACAGTTATTCAGAATAACGTGAGTTTCTACAGCACCAGCAATTTTAAAATCAAGACTGCATGCTCTTCTGAAATGTTTGCATCATCTTAGAGAAGAAATTAACTCAGTGAAGTATTTAGGTTACACTAGGTGTTCACAGTAATCCTGTCTGTCAATAATTTTTTTTTTTAAATTACTGGGTAAGTTGTAGGATATATATGTTTTCAATATCATTCAGACTGCTCTAGCTGCAAAAAATGAGGTAACTCTTTTGCAGAGAGTTGAAGCTGGTAGCTACCTACTCTAATAAGAAGTTGGAGTGGCATAAATAAAAGCTTATATACAAATATGAAATAGCTATGCTTCTTTTTAATGACCACTTCCCTCTTAGGATTAGCAATTTCTCTGGGATAATGAATACAGTAGGTAAGGAATTTGCTATTATGGGTGGCTAGGGGACTGCTAACACTTGGAAGGCCAGCTCCCATCTGTGCTTAAAGGAGCAATTCCTGGGATTGAAAATCCTTTTGAAACCTCTCCGTAGGTGTCAAGGACGCTGGGAGATGCTGACTGGAAGCTATCTACTACACAAATTTGGAAAAAAATGCCAATAAAGTGACAGGTTTGTATTGATTACAAACACACCCCAGTACACCCAACCTGCCCTTTCATGTTCAACATGAACAAAGTATTGCCATGTTCTAAGGAAGATTCATTCCAAGAAAACATGTGGTAATTCCAAGCAGCTGCTGCCCTTCAGTCACCAAAGCAATTGTAGAAACGCAGTTTGGAGGAAGCCTCTGGAGCCACTTAGCTCAAACAGCTGGGCCACTGTCAGTAATTAGACCTGTCATTGCCACATCCCTCTGGAGAGGGATTCACCACAGTGTCTCTATGCCCCTGTTCCAGCACTGTACTGCCCTCCTGCACTTTTCATACGTCCTGCCTGCCAGAGTTTTTTGACATCCAAACCAAACTCCCACTTTGTGGGCATTGCCCTCTGTTTTAACTTAAATCAAGAGGACTTAGGTCCATCATCTTTGTAGCAACCTTTCTTCAGAAAGATTGCCCTTTTGGCAAATTTTTATTTGATTTGCTCTGCACTTACAGTCATACAACTTTTTCTACCTGTTTATTGTCTCCCACTCATTAGTTATGTTCCTGACAATTCCATATTCCAAAATCTATGGTCATTTTAGTATTCTCTGATGAAGAAAAGCATCGCGTTTACCCTTATCTTGTAACATTTCTAAGATGTAATTCTCTGTTTTTCTTGACTTACGAGGCTTTTGAGGGAATGAGTCAAAGTTCACTGAAATCTTGTTGGAAATTTCTCAAAAACACCAGTTTGATTTCAGCTTCCTGTGAGTGATTCAAACCTTCTTCAATGTACCAATCATTCCAGAACTAAAAGAGCAGTATGACTTCACACCAGTGAAGTTCCCCACACATGTAGTGTGAGGCGTAGCAACACAAACTAGTGTAAGGGTAATGAAGTCTTGCTCCTCTGTCCAACTTAGTGTGAATACAGACGTCTCCTGTTTCTCAAGCAAGTATAGGATGGACTGAAGAGGAGCAAAATATGAGAAATTTTCTTTTTAGCGTAATGGTGATGGAGTTTTTGACAAAAGGTATTACCAAGTTCTATGTTTCTCTTCTGCAAGATACGGAGAGAGGAACAGACGACAAAATTTTTACTGTGTTACTTGATGTACAAGGTACATTCTTTTGAAGTATCAATGCTCTTTTAGAGCATCTGCTCTTCAAAGGAAAAAATGACAACTGGCTTGAATAGGAAACCTTAAGCCCTAAGGATAATAGATAAAGAATGTGAATGCCTTTTGATGTAACCAGAAGTCTTTGATGTATTTATAAAATCTTGCAACTCATCTTGTATTTTCAGCCAGTTAATATATGAATTAAAATAATTAGTTATAACTAACACATTTTACAATGTTTTAAAGCTGTTCGCCTGGATCTTCCTTTTTCTTCCTTCACTGCTAGTTTTGGAAGCCGTATCACTGGTTTCTATAGTCAAAGGCAGATGTGCTGATACAAAAATGCCTAATGACCCAAATAAAACTTCTTTAATACAAATGGAAATTAAAAGCAGAGTCTGTGCTGGATAAGGAAAACCAGGCTGTTGCTATGTGGCTGGTTTCATTTATAAAGTTGACATTTCCCTTGCTTAGCTGAGAAAGAGCCAAACTGTACTTTCATTTCATAACACGATTGTATAATCCACACTAGCTCCACTGAGATCAGTGAATTTCTTCTCAATTTATCTCTTGGGGAGCAGTATTTGGCCTTCATTAGAGTAGGATTTCATTTGCCACCTTATAGGATTAATGTGTTGGAAACATTTAAGAAATATCTATACTAAAGTATTCACTCTGTAGAGGTACCAGTGTTACTCACATCTTCTTATTCCATTCCAATGACAGCCTTCTATGAAGAAAAAAAACTTTCCTCTGGCTTTTGGGAGTTTTGTTGAACCAGAACTTTCCATTGCTCCTGTCCTGCAAGCTAAGAATAATACCTTCCCCGAAGCCCCGGTTTAATAGTTCCAAACTTGTCTGGTGCTCCCATTTCATAAAAAAACCTGGTACTCAGAAATTTTCAAGAGCTCTTTTGACTCTTTGGCCACTTATGACTTTATTTTTCACAATAAAATCAGTTGTTTTCAAATCAGCAGAGTGTAATTGCATGTGGTAAGGGAACATTCACATCTCCTCTGCTGTAATGAATGTGTCCCAGGGCTATGCTATCTATCTGCCCTTTCAAACTGCCTGTTTAATTTCCCTTGCAGCAACCCTGCACCTGCTGCTCATTTCACCGTGGGGACACATCGTGAATTTTTCTAATAATATTCATGCATCTGTCCTGCACACTTTCTTACATGAATATCTCTGTTACTTTCCTTCAGTCAACCTACCTTTGTTTCTGTGACCTTTTATGAATAACTAGGGACTTAGTGCTATGTGAAATTTTATCATGAGTGCCACCTGATCTTCAGACTTGTCTACATAACCAAATAGCAGATATGATATACTAAACATTGAAAATATGAGAGAAAGTCTCCTGGTTTTTAGTTCATGTATGTTATACTTTCAAAGAAGGTTTTCCTTGTAAAATTATAGAATCATAGAATAGAATCATCGAGTAATTAGGGTTGCAAAAGGCCTCCAAGATCATAGAGCCCAACCTTTGACCAAACACCACTGTCAACTAGATCACAGCACTAAGTGCCATGTCCAGTCATTTCTTGAATGCTTCCAGGGATGGTGACTCTACGACCTCTCTGGGCAGTTCCAATGATTAACCACACTTTTAGTGAGGAAATTTTTCCTAATATCTAGTCTAAACCTCCCCTGGCACAGTTTGAGGCTGTTTCTTCTTGTCCTGTCTCTAGCTGCCTGGGAGAAGAGGCCGACCCTCATCTTGCTCTAATCTCCTTTCAGGTGGTTGTAGAGAGTTATAAAGTCGCCCCTGAGTCTGCTTTTCTCCAGGCTAAACAACCCCAGCTCCCTCTGCTGCTCCTCATAAGACTTGGGTTTCAGACCCTCCAGCAGCTCCACTGTCCTTCTCTGGACACTCTCCAGCACTTCAATGTCTTTCTTGAAGTGAGGGGTCCAGAACTGGATGCAGGACTCCAAGTACGGCCTCACCAGATCTGAGTCCAGGGAGACAATCACTGGCCCTAGTCCTGGTGACCACACCAGTACTGGCCAGGATGCCATTGGCCTTCTTGACCACTCTTCTGGCTCATGTTCAGCTGCCTGTCAACCAGCACCCCCAGGTCCTTTTCCACTGGGCAGCTTTCCAGCCACTCTTCCTCAAGCCTCTAGCTATACATGGAGATACTGTGACCAAAGTGCAGGACCCGTCACTTTGCCTTATTGAACCGTATGCAACTGGTCTCGGCCTGGTTTTTAACCCAGCAAAGAATGCACCTGTCCATGGGCTGCAAGTTTCTCAAGGAAAATGCCCTGAGAGACAGTATTGAAGGCTTTATTAAAGTCCAGGTAGATAACATCCACAGCCTTCCCTTCATCCACTAGGTAGGTCACATTGCCATAAAAAGAGATTAGGTTGGTCAAGCCTTTCCTAAAGGACCTGCCTTTCCTAAACCTCTGCTGCCCTGGACCTGATCCTCTGGTTGTCCTGTATGTCCCATGTGACGGCACTCAAGATGAGCTGCTCCATAATCTTCCCCACACCGAGGTCAGGCTGACAGGCCTGTAATTACCCAGATCCCCCTTTCTGAGTCTTCTTGTGGATGGTTGTCACACTGGCCAACATCCAGTCATCTGAGACCTCCCCAGCGAGCCAGGACTGACAATAAATGATGGAGAGCGACTTGGTGAGTTGTTCTGCCAGCTCCCTCAATTCCCTCAGGTGGATCCCATCTGGCCTCATAGACTCGTGAGTGTCTAAGTGGCTCAGTAGGTCACTAACTACATCCTTCTGAATTACAGGCGGTCTATTCTGCTTCCCATCCCTGTCTACCAGCCCTGAGGATAACCAATCTTCCTGTCAAAAACTGAGGTAAAGAAGGCAGGAAGTACCTCAGTCTTTTCCTCATCCTGGGTTCTAACGTTCCCCTCTGCATCCAATAAAGGAGGGAGATTTTCCTTGGCCCTCTTTTTGTTGTCCATGTATTTATAAAAACACTTTTTATTATCTTTCATAGCAGTGGCCAGACTGAGTTCTAGCTGAGCTTTCACATTTCTAATTTTTTCTCTACATGACTTAGCAACATCCTTGTATTTTTCCTCGGTTGCCTGCCCTGTCTTCCAAAGGTCATAAACTCCCTTTTTTATCTCCTGAGTTCCAGTGAAAGCTCCCTGTTCAGCCAGGCCAGTCCTTCCCTACCAGCTCACCTTTCAGCTCGTAAGGATGACCTGCTCCTGCGCCTTGAAGATTCCCATCTTAAATTATGTCCAGCCTTCCTGGACCTTTGTTTTTAACGGCTGTTTCTCAAGGGAGTCTGAACCAGTGCTCCAAGTAGGTCACAGTCCACCTTCCAGAAGTCCAAGCCCCTTCCTTACTTCACCAAGAACTGAAAACTCTATGATCTCATGGTCCCGATGCCCAGGATGGCCTCTGACCACCAGGTCTCCCACCAGTGCTTCTCTGTTTGTAAACAGCAGGTCTAGCAGGACACTAGTCCTGGTAGACTTTCTTGCCAGCTGGTGAGTTCCACACATTCCAGGAATCTCCTAGACTGCCTCCTTTCTGCTGAGCTGAGTTTCTAGCAGACATCCAGCAAGTTAGACCCCCACTACAGCAGCTAGCAACTGTGAAATGTTATGCTTATAAAATCTTCATCCGCCTCCTCATCCTGGTTGGGACTCTATAACAGACTCTCACCAGGATGTGCACCTTGTTATCCTTTCCCCTGATCCTTACCCACAGACACGCAACCTTGTCATCGCCATCCTGAGTTCTACGCAGTCCAAACACTCCCTAGCGTACAGAGCCAACCCACCACCTCTCCTTCCTCACCTGTGCCTTCTGGAGAGCTTATAACCACCCATTGCAGCACTCCAGTCATGTGAGTCATCCCACACATTCCGTGATGGTGACTACTTCCCAGCTTTCCCGCTGCACAATGGTCTCCAGCTCCCCCTGGTTGCTTCCCATACTGCGTGTGTTGGTGTAGATGCACTTCAGCCGGGCTGTCGGTTTCACCTCCAACACTGCCATGCCACCCCTAGGCTCACCTCTAGCAAGCTTGGTCTTATCCTCTTTCTCCTTCAAACCTAGTTTAAAGCCCTCTCAAGCAGTCCTGACAACTCATGGGCTAAATTCCTTTTTGCCTGTTAGATAGGAGAACCCCATCTGCTTCCAGCAGGTCTGGTGCCATGTAAATTAACCTTTGATTGAAAAAGCCAAAATTCCACCCATGACATCAGCCTTTAAGCCACCTGTTGTTCAAGTGGGTTCTCCTGTTCCTTCCAGCATTCTTCTCTTCTACTGAAGAGTTTGAGGAAAACATTACCTGTGCTTGGATCCCTTCAACCAGTCATCCCAGTGCCCCAAAGTCCTTTCTAATTGTCCTAGGACTTCTCTCCTCAACCTCATCACTGTTGCACTGTACAAGCAGAAGTGGGTAATAATCAGAGAACCGAATCAGTCCAGGGAGTCTCCTAAAAGTATCTCTTACCTGAGCTGCCGTGAGGTAGCAGACTTCTCTGTGCAATGGGTCTGGTTAGCAGAGGCAGCTCTCAGTTCCCCTCAGAAGGGATTCACCTACAACCACCCTTCTTTCTTAACAGACATTGTTGTAATGCGTGTTTGACTGACTCGTTCTGAGCAACCCCCAGGCAGACCTTCCTGATCCTCGAGTTCCAGAGCCTCATACAGACTCCATAAGGGCACCCAAGAAGGGGAGGGAGGTTGGGAAGAGGTTATCCTGCCACCCCAAGCAGGGACCCCTGCTTCCACTCCTCTCCTTCTGCCTGATGGCAAGAGGGTCAGGTTTCCTCTGACTCTTGCTGAACTTTCATCCACTGCATTTCTTTCAAGAGCAGAAGGGTGTAACTCCACCAGTCTATTGCTCTCCCACATGTGGTTTAGGAAAAAATGTCCAAAAAATGCTCTTTGTGCTTCATACTTCTGTTTTACTGTCCTCTCATCATCTCTTTTTTTGCAGGTCAGTGCAATTCTCCCAGATGAATTGTTATCTATCTTTACTGCTAAGTAACACTTCTGCTCTTTTACTTGATTTATTTTGTTAGAACTACACAGGTGATGTCACCACGGCTCTTTTCCAGTGAGGTACTGGACAACGTGGAGGCTGCATTCAGCCTGGGATTAAGACCTGTGAATTGAGGTGCCTATGTTCGAGGTATGGAAAAAAAATCAGTTGCTAACCTCAGCCTGAAGGTAGGTGCCTCATGTCAACTGAGACGTGCCAGGACATGCATCATAGCCATAAAGGAACGGTGGGCGTGACACAGATGCCATGGGAAAACTTCTGGAGAAGCACGCCTAAGCAGAAGGCCCTACAACATCTAAAATGATGTTTAAACATCTACCTACAGGCAACTGCATGCGTGTTGTTAATACCATTTCTTTTCTGATGCCCTAATCTTGATATGCATCCTGCCATATGTCAGTCAGGAGGGGTCAGTCCAACATGCTTTATTCAGGCAAGAACTACTCTATCGGTGGATGGGCTTTTGCCTGAACAGGGCCTATCGGGTTGGATTTCATGTGTGTGATTACTTTTTATGCATGATGTACTTTAAATATTGTTTAGAATATCTTCTTTCAAAAACAGCCACTTTTCCTAAGAAAAACAAGAAAAAAACCAAACCTAACCAACCAAACAAAACAAACAAACAACAACAACTAAAACAAGTGCAATCTGCCAGATTTGAAGGTTTTTGTTTCCATTCTCATACAGTAACTATCAATTTTTGTTTCCTAAGTCTAGCACATAGGTTTCTTATTATTTTCCTTTGAATTGCTCCCAGATACATAAAGGGCTCTATTTTCACTTTTCTTGAATATGTGTCATGAGCAACGGCTTTTGCTCAGCAGTTTGTTCCATTAGGTCTTATAATCACACATTTTGTGCGGAAATTCTGCATCATTATAGGTCAGATCCCTGCTGTGATCAGAGAATCAGCACAACTCATATGTATGAGAAGGGCAGTATCCAAGATTTGAATGGTCCATGATGGTTCAGCTGATTCTTTTCAGACCTGGCCTGGACCCTGTTTTTATTGCTGCTGGCCTCTTGCCTTTAGCCTACATTAGAAAAGGTTTTGCTGTTCCTTGATTGTGGAGAATGATCTAAAAAGAGTCTTCCAGACTGGTGTCTATCACACTGCATTAAGGAGCTTTCTCACAGTTTGCACCTCTTCAATAGCAAATAATAGTAAATTAGAAACAGAATCTGGAACAGACTCATTCAAACTGTTCAGATCCCCCATCCTCTATTTCTACCCTCTCAGCAAGAACAGGACTTCGTGGTTTGTCACAGGAGCTCCTGCTCTGGAGTCTCTGCTTGACTTCATAACACTTGAGGCTGAGAATCTACACTGATGGATAAAGTCCTAATGTTTGAGTTTTTCACTTGAAGACTTTTGTTTACTTTTGACCTTGCAAAAATGAAATAGGCGTAGTCTTTGACTTCTGATTTTTACCAGGAATCCTTCTCTCTCCTGGATTAAAAAAAAAATCCCAGAGGCTTGGTTTTAATAAAGATGTCTTATCTTGTCATGGATTTTCTTTATGAATGTGAGTCTCCTCAAATCTGCAGTGCTTCACTGAAGCTGCATTATATTTCATCTCCTCCAGATATATAATGCTTTGAAAGAATGAGTAAGGCAGAGAATTAAAAGGTAAAGCTACGTAAAGAAATTGAGAGAGTTAATGAGAAATAGACAAATACTGGCTTAAAGAAAAGTATGCCAAAGAGAGTAAGGCAAGGAATCAAGAAAAGATAGTCCAGTGAAGCCCACCTTCAACTTTTAAATACAATACTTCCCCTCTTTAAACAAAAATAAAAAGCTAGAAAGGAAAATGCAAGAGGCCTCCTTTAAGGAGTTTAAAAAGGAAAGTCATCAAATGGCAGGAAATGTGGAGGTTCAAACGAGTTGTTATGCCCTGGTCTGCTCTGCAGATTTAGAGAAATGTTGTTTGATTCACTCTGGGTGATAAATGGAACAAACAAAATTCTCAGGACGTTCAATAACAAACTTTTATTTACAAACTTAAGAGCATTAAGGTAGAACAAGATACTTAGCAAATTTTAAAACAATATCTAGACAAAGTAAGGCACTTCACTAAATTTAACTTAGCAAACTTAAATTTAGCCAGCTTTAAATTATCCATGCACAACAATGCACTTACTAAGGCATTGACTGGGATTTTTTAGTCTGCTTTACAACATGAGGAGAAGATGGGAGAAGAAAGAGGAAAAGAAGAAAGAAGAAAGAATAAGAGTAGAAAAATATCACCACCCATGGATCCAGCAACAAGACTTGATTGTTGCAATTTAGATGTCTGTTGGTCAAAGTGTTGTTTGCCCTCTTGATCCACCAGGGGTGGGGGAAGCCCACAAACCACCAGGTTCAGTGGGTTAATATACTCTTAGATTTATGTGGGAACATCCAAGTACCTCTCCTGGGGGGTGCAACACTGTGTGTGGATCACGCCCAGTCCTCTGGTGGAAGGCCCCAGAAATGAGTTTGAGGGTGCTTTGGGAGTCTTTGATGATTTATGACACCTTCTAAGACATGACAGCTGCCTCTCACAGCAACGTAGCTGAGCAAGTTATGCCTGTGAGAAGTGATGAACACCTCCCGTCCTATGTGTGAATGTCCTCATATCTCCCCTAGGGGAAGGGGCAGTTTTACACCTGAACCATTTATGTAAGGGGGACACTGGCATGATAAAAAGCACTATCCCACCTCATAGGATCTGCCATTTCTCAGCCTCTTCCTTTATCTGACTTAAAACCCAACTTGTAGCTAAAGGTTGATTGCTGTGGTCCTCCTCTGGTGCTCACGCCCTCTGCCTGGGCTGTTATCGTAAGCATCATCAGCAAAGCACTCTGCTGCTTTTGCATGGCTGATTGTTTGAGCCATTAACCAGTAACATTTCAGTCTCTCACAGGAGTAAAGGCTTCTTGTGTCACTGAGTCTGATCTTCTGTTTCAGCCGGGTTTTCTGCTAAACTGAGCAACCACCCTCAAACCAGCTGAGCTTTTTGTCCTTTCGCTCCTAATGGGCGGCCACCGCAATATTGCCGATTTCCTGACCAAATTTGTCCAGATTCATACAAACCAATTAATTCTTTTTACAACGCTATTACTAGATTTCAATATCCTCTTATATTAATCCCATAATACAAAGCAAACCTTTTTAAAAATAAGTAGTTCTAAATTTCTCCTTTATTAATACATCTTGATGACCATTACATTTAAGTAGTAAACCTTATCTTGCATGTAATACCTGTACCAAAGATTAAGATTACTGCAATGTTGTAACGAGATTTTAGAAGAATATAAAGATTAAGTACATTTACGATTATGTATGATGCAAGTTTGGATAGTTTATAAAGTTTCCAGTGCCCATATTAACTCCAATTTCACCTCTTGCCAGCCTGTGCTGTGCTGTCCCCATATTCACTTAAATGCGGACAGCAGCATGTCACGGAGTCACACCTGAGGGTAAAGGGATTCAGGTCCTGTGATACTAATTGTCATACTTTAAATAGAGTAGCAATAGGTGTTTATCATGAAAGCATTGTGCCCTGAATTCTTACATGGACACATATGTTGCATATACAGTACATAAAGTGCGCGTCGTATTTCATATAGCAGCACTGAAAGCTGCCGTATATTACAGCTTCTTTTATAAAATCAGTTACTCTATGACCTCATGAAAATTCAATCCGTGAAACATTTGCAGACTAGAGTGTTTGCAAAAGTACTCGTACCCTAGGAACTGCAGTAAATACTCCCCAGTAAAGACCGTGTAGCATCCTATTTGCATCACGGCACATAAACATATTAATTAACAGAAAAATTCAGTATTGAGAAACTATCGTTAATTTAATACTGATTGTGAGTATTCAAAGATAACTTTGAATATTTATATCATTCACAATTAGGATTGGTTATTTCCTCGCTCCTGAAAGATGCATTTACCCAAATGAAAACGCGAATGGAAAAGGGGAAAACCTTTAATTTCCCGTAATTAAGGGAAAGTAAAGGAATTGAATTACCAAAACTAATCACATAAAATTTTAAATAAAAACAAGGTAATGCGGGACCATTTTTTTCTGTGTTCATACCAAGTAAAACTTGACTTGGCCAGTAGTTTCACAGAATGTACCAGTTTATTTGGACATTGAGGTGTAACTCGATACCTAGCTTTTGGAGTTTACACCTTTCGTAGTCAACAGAGGGAAACAGATCTTGTGGGCATGATTCTCAGTATCTTAGATGCCAGCTTTAGAGTGGAAAGAGTATTCCTGACCATGGAATATAACATGAAGTCAGACACCCAGCTCAGAGGTAGATGTACACTGCACTATGTTATCAACACTTAACAGCAGGACTCAGCTGCTGAATGTAGGCATGCAATCTTGTTTCAGGCAGTGTTGGGTCCTGCTACTCTACAAAGATGCTGAAAAGAAGAAAGAAGCTGGCCTGTGTCATGTCTATTACTTCTGTGCCCATATCTTGGATAAACTATGTCATCTGATATAGAACTGTGCACCTATGCATCGAAATGGCCTTCAAAAGTCCCTGGCATTGCCATCCAAGCAGCATATAACAATACAGACAAAAAGCATGGGAGAAAGTTTGGGGGAAAGGGAAAGAGAAGAAAGAAAACTAAATTGAACTTCAAAAGTACCATATGCACAAAACATTTGCAAAAGGATTTCCTGTATACTTAAAAACCACGGTGATTTAATGAGTCCTACATCTGGATGTCCAAATCTATATGCTGATTAACTTGGACTACAGTTTGAGCTCTTTAAATGAAAAAGCAGGTGTTTCTCAAAAAAAGTGGGAATGTTCTTCAAACCTAGTTCTAAACTCTGACCACTAACAGAAAGAATAAAAGATTCCTAATATTTTATAAAAACAAAAAAGGAAAGCAAGAATATTTTAAACTGAAACACATGGCAATATTAGGCTTTGCCTAAATCAGTAATTATTACAGAAAGTAAACTGTTACAAATGCATTTTCCTACAATGCATATGAAGGTTCATGTCTTAACAAAGGGATGCAATGCAGCTACATTTGAAATTGTCTTTGTATGCAAAAAAAATGTCAGACTGCATGTAGATTTGTATCTCATGAACACGATTTTTAAAGAGTTTGGTTTTTACGGGGGGGGGGAGGCTGTTTAATGGGCTGTATAATGACACTAGCACATGCACTTTGTGATAAAGGGCCAAGGCCACATTCATATCTCTGTCTTATTAGAGAGCGAGATACATGGAGGGTGAAACAAAGAATTTAAAGGATTTTTCTTATCAAGACCTTTCAGTTGTTGCTTCTCCATTTGGCCACGTGGGCATAGAACATTAAAAACATTGATCTTCTGTGGTAATGAAATCTATCCCAGTGGGTTTGCACAGTTTACCTTCAGGCACTTGAACAATCTTCAGAAGTCACTTAAGACTCTTCAGTGATTAAACAGGAATGCATACTTCAGCATACTCTGAACCATGCATAAGGTAGAAAAACTATCTAAAACCATCTTCTCACAAGTGGCCTGAACGATTATACACTTTTTTTCCATCTTGACCTACCCTGAGTTCATGATTACAAATTATCTTTTCTTTTATTGATTTATTCAGTGTCTTTCTGGTCATATTGGACTGTAGTTTCTACAAGATCCTGTGGCAATAAGTTTCACATTTCTTATTAACTATTGTGTGAAGTAAATATCTGGTTTGCTCTTAAGATTTTTGATCTTGGCAAAATGGAAGTGTGATAAAACTAAACTACGGCCCTCCTCACATAATGTTAACTCTGTGCATTGCAGTGATTTTTTTTACCCTTACAGATAGGCATTCTGTTTTAGAAGATATCCATATGAACAGTGTTCAAAACTTAAAAATTAAATTACATAACTTTTCTTTTGCTTCTTCAGAACTCTTAAAATGAGCAGCTAAATGGACAGTGATTTTTTTCTAAAATCTCCAAGAACTGTACAAAATTGGAACCTCTCAAGGCTGAAGTAACCTATTTTTCACTGTGTACAGCCAAGCTGCATGAAACATAAGACCGCTGAGTTGCAGACAGTCTTCTTTATTACAAGGGTATACAGTGCCTACCACAAGGGAGACATAACTCCTGCCTCTTCCTCTGAGGCTTTTTTATTCTCCCTGAGCAAATATGTTCTTGTCAGCACTGCATCTATGGTTTGGCTGAGTTTAATAGGATGGCTTCTGTATTCTTTCATTGGCTGGCCATTTGCATTGGAATTAGCATTTGTCTAGTCGTCGAAGACATAGTGTCAACATCTGGAAAACATTAATACATTGGGGACATTGAGTTTGTACTTTTTCTTGTGCTTATAACATTGCCTATATTCCTTAATGTTGACTATTTTTGTTACACTTTAAACATTAATTTATTGAATGTACTGATAGTTTGATAATTTTTCTATTTTATCATTTTAGATATTCATGGGTACAATGTTATTTCAAAGAATATGCTTTCCTAGAATTTATTGCACCTACTGTTTCAATTACGGCTATGAAATGATTCTCAGAATAGATAGTTATAAACATTGTGGGCGCAGGAAGTTTTTTGTGGCTGGCTGCAAGAATCAGGAAAATTGCAATACTTCACTCAAAAACCATATTCAGACCAAAGATGCCTATTTGACAGAGGGCGTTTCATGGATTGAATGTCTCTGGTGGATCTCATGACCTTTTTCTGCAGAAGTCCTAGGTGGGATTTTACATCATTGAGTATTTTATGCCAAGTGAATAATTCCTTTTTCCATTCTAACTCTTCTACTGTCCACACCATTGGTTTTTTAGGTGTCTACATGTTGATTTAATAATTTATGTACCCTGTATAATTTTTTTAATGGGTAGTGGGACCAGTTTCTTAACTCTTTCTTAGGAGAACTTTAATGTTAGTTACCTTTAACATAACTGATCCTTCACATTTAGAACATTATAAAACCTTTTGGCAAACTTCATTTTTGTGTAGTATATCATATTGAATGAGTCACTTGCCACCTCTATGATTTAGCTGCCCCATCTAACAAACTAGGGACTATAATCCCTGCCAATGCCATAGTGATATGGTAACTTACGCAACATGCTGTACAGCTCTATAAATATATAAAATATATTGTGTGATCGATAGTCATTGCTAATAAAGACACATTGTTTCAAAGTAGATCACTTTGAAGATCATATCCTTTCAAAATGAGAGTTCATTGACATTAAAAATTTATCTCTCTGTCTCTGAATTGTGCTGCATATGGCACCGAATTGCTCTTGAAGAGAGCTAAATTGTCTTTAGCTATGGGGAACTTTGGTTTCAAAAGTAAAAAAGTGAATTTAACTAATGACGACATAGAAAACTAAAGGAGACCACAAAAAGCTTTGATGCATTCCTCCTGTTCAAATTGCTTTTAAACCTTATGTTTTCTTCAGCCCTCAGAAAAATGCACCTAAATCTTTCATAAAAGGCTCGGTACACTCAGAGTAAATCATGTGCTAAAATCCTTTTTCTTTAAGAAAGCAATGTCTTTTTTAAAATCAAAAAGCTGAATACTAAAAAAAAGAATACAAGACAACAAAAACTTTTTTCACTGTGTTTTCTTACTTCATTCCAGCTCTGGGCCTCAGACCAGAGTTTAAATTGTTTGTAACTGCCTATGATTCCATAACACTTGTTTTTAATCAAGAGAAATTCTGCTTTGATTAAGAGGTTTGAATACAACGTGAGTGTAGGCATGAAGCACTCCCACAGTTCCTCGGGAAGCTGTCCCACCCTGTTGGCTGGCTGAAGGTGTCTCTGTCATGATCACATACAGCAGTCATATGAAACTGGCCATCACAGGAAAGGACCTGCTGGGCAGAAATCTCTCTACATCTCCCTCCATCCAAAGAAACAAATAAAAGCAAACATTTGGACGTGCTACTTACAAAAAAAAAAAAAGAAAAAAAAGAAAAAAAGCCTTCCACAAAGCTCTACCCAGATAATAAGCTCAGAGTCTTTACAAACACTCTTTCCTTTTCTAATGCAATTACCTGCCTGACAGTAAAGAGTGATCCTCAGGATCACTGGCTTCTCAAACCTTTACAGCTTTGGGACTTTCCAGGTTGCGGGACACTTCAGTCTCAAGTCCTATACAAGAGGAAGCAGGCCAGAACTTACGGTGGATTTTAGGGTGTGTTGGGAAAGGAAGAAGACAAAATACCTCTCCCTACTGTTTCATGGAGAACACGTTTTCCCTGCTGAATGATAGTAGGTGACAAAATCAGAGAAAAACCAAATACCTCAAAGAAGATAAATTAAAAGGAAACAAAAAGAAAGAAAGGGTTCAATAATATGAAAAAGAAGCTTTTGGAAGTTTTGGGGTCTGATTCTACATCAGGGCTTCAATAAGAGACAATATCTTGGGCCAAGGGAATAGATGCCAGTCTCAGGTGAAGAGGTAACATAAGGTCTCAGCTCAGAGTGGGCATCTGGTTATCCTTTTACAATTAGGTCACCATCCAGAGGACAGAGAAATGGTAATACTGAGTGTGTTTCTCTTGTCTGCTGAAGACATCTGTACAGATAATTAATATCAAATGTCTAGTTTGAGTTTTGATCTAAAAAATTTAAACTCTGTTTGGAGCTGAGACTGCAATACAAATAACTGCATTGCCACCAAAATCAAAAGCACCATAAAGCAGAAGTAAAATTCAGTGAGTTGTATGGTACAATTTAACTTGGTGCACTTAGAAGTCTAAAAAAAGAAAAAAACAAACAAAAACAAAGCAAAACAAAAACCCCAAGCAATCCATTTTTAATATTTTACACTGTTTTTTTCCTAAGACACTGCAAGGCAGTAAGACTACGTGACATTACAGATCAGCAGAGACTATTTTTATGCATTCTCTCCACTCCTAATCTTACTCTAAAAGATCAGAGTGAATCATCCTGGTTTCAGGAACATTAAATCTCCAAGACATTGGTGATTTCAAGAAGAGAGTAAGAGTTAATCACAAAAATCAACACCAATATTCTGGCTTTCCTTTATTAACAATTACTAGCAGGAGAGTGTTGATTAGCATGCTCTCCTTCCCTTGTGACTGCATCCACCCACATACTGGTTCAGAACCAAGCAGCCAAATTGATGTTAAGATTTTAAACCATTCTGTGCTTTCTTTTCCTGTGTTTGAAGTGGTCCAACTTTGATTCTTATTACCACTGCAATTTCCTGTAGTCGCAGTGCAACAGATGCTGACAGAATCTCAGCTGTCTTACCCTGGCTCTGAAAGGCACTAATGGGGTGACCATGGGACTCTGCTTCCCTCTCTTTGTCAAAGCATGTATCTAGGAGATGCAGTGCTAAAATTTTTGGTGCTATCAGAAAGGAGCTTGTCACAAGTGCCCCATAGCTTCCACAGCTCTTTGAGCATGCCTTGTCAAAAATACATACATCTCCTCCCAGTGTCAGCTGTGCCCTGAGTCTTGTAGGTTAAAAGACATGTTGCAGGGTTGTAGTGAAGAAACATAACTAGGCATGAAATGACCCACTGCCTTTTCTGGCTCAGGTCTGGCTTTAGATAGACAAGTACATTTTGTATGCTCTCTGCTTTTAGCATCCTGCTTTCTCTTTTGACTCCACACGGCAGTGTTTCTTATTTACACCTGAGTGATGGCTTTTCTGAATGGTAAAAAAGGGACATAGGAGGAATCTGCTGCTGCCATGTGACTTGGCAGCCACTCACAGTCCCTTGTCCCACTCACAGTGCAACAAGCTCTCCACGTCCATGCTCATCGTAATGACAGCAGTCACCAGTGGTGTTTGCAGACTTTCCTTCACAAAACAACTTGGCTCAGTCTCCAACAGCAGAGAATTCATGCTTCTAGACCATGTCAATACCTCAGTCTGATGATGGCTGGGAAAAGTTCTGATACAAAGCCAAAGTCAATTATAGAGCAGAGGCCTCCGCTTTCCCACCCCTGGTGATCAGGGTATTAGTTCCTCTCTTTCTGTTTTCTTAATTTTGAAAGGGAGAGTCCATGAGTGATAGGGAGATTGTATCATATTGTCTGAAGGAAGCAAATTCAATACCCCAGATTTGGAAGACGTAAGGAAGGAGATTATCCGAAACATAGATCAAACTGCCTTTAGTGACCCTTTGCCTACCATCCCTTCCACGCTTCATCCCTCCAGATCACCGTTCTGTTGTCTCCAGGTGCAGGAGACAAACTGTTGTTAGATGCTGTGCAGTGTTGCCTGTGTCCTCCATGTTTATCTATAGCTGTTCTGTTATCTTTCCTGATTGCAGAAACGCGACTCTGCTTGTTTACTGCCTGCTTGTAAGGAATTTCCCAGGCTGTTTCATTCAGGAGTGACTTCTACCATCCTGTTCTTTCTGTAATCAAGGTTGAGTTTGGTTCCTCCAGCTCACTCCACAGACCATCAGCAAATGGAGCTGCAGTATTTTTAATGTGACACTCTATGGAGTCTTCATAAGTATTCCGTCTGGAATACTGAAGGATACTTTTTCTCTGGTGGTGGAACTGCCTGTCTAATGGTTATAAGGGAGTTTGCATAGTCATGACATCCATCAGAGTTCTTGGGTATTTTTCTTTACAGTTTGCAGAAATAATATAAAACCTGATACAATATTTAAGAAAGTTTCTTTTTAAGACAATTGCAAAAAGTACTGGTGCCTAAACATGCTCCAGCTTATTTAAAATTTGAAAACAAACCCATAGCTGCTTTTTTGCCTCCTCCCTCACACTTTTTAGGCTGCATATGCACAAAACATAAAGGTAACCCAAACCACAGAGTATTTAAAAATTAATGTCAGCCCCTGCAAGTAAGATGCTGAATCTCAAAAACTTAAGGCAAACCCTTTTGTTCACTGAATTAATTTTTTTTTTAAATTAAGAAAAAAAAAAAAAGAACTTTCCTGTTATAGGTCATGTGCAATTAGCTAGAATGTCAGACAAAAAACTGTTGAGAGAAACTTGTAGGCAGTGTGGGTTGTTGGAGAAGGAATCTCACTTAATGGAGCCCCACAGCACAAATGTGTGAGACTCTTTCTGATAACCTTTAAGTGTTTGATAAGAAACATAAAATGCTTTTGATCTGAGCTACTTCTCCAGCTCTCCACTTGTTTGCCATGGAGTCAGTCCCCCGCATGAAAGCTCTGACAATTACTCTCTAAATGTCACCCTTTCAAAGGTCCCCTGCAGCCTACCTGGTTGTTCCCTTGGGATGTGAAAGCTGCATAGCACAGAGGCCTCTATCCCTTTCTGTGTATTCTTCCCTAATGCTCTCTGAAATAGCTTTCCTGACCAGCTAAAGGATTAGAGCTGAAGAAAACCAGAGATCACCAGCTTTGTCCCTGATGCTAACCAGAGGTATTCTCCAGTCACTGGCACTTACCATCAGCCAAGAAACATGAACTTCCAACATCCAGTATGTGCTGGGGTTTTAGATAATAAAGGCTCGGAATTAGACAGGAGTAACATGTGAGGCATTTTCTACAAGTTTCAGTGGAGTTAACCCACCTCACTCCAGCAGTTAATGAACTCGAAGCTTTCAGATACTTCTTCGAAAATTACCTCTTTTTTCTGGTGGGATACCCCATGAGATGGAATACTAAGCCATTGAAGACATGACAGAGCAAGTAAATCTGGGCTGTATGTGCGTAGGGTCTGCAGGCCATTCCCTAACATTTCCAAATGGTTGCAAAACACAGCTATGTGTTGACATAGCTTCCCTTTTCGTGCAAAAATAAATTCTTCCAAATTGTTTTTTTAAAGAAAGTTTCAGAGCAACATCTATGAGAATCTGAACAATTTTCACTCTAATTTTCCTCCTTTATCAAATTTAATTTCCATGAGCTTCCATTTTCTTACTTCTCAAGAGAAAAGGAATCTCTTGCTGTTATGTGCTTTGAAGAAAAACAACCTTGACCAAACGAGAAGTAGACGGACATAGAGTGTTCAAATGCAGTTCTCCAGAGACATCATTGCTACCTCAGGAATTTTACAAACATTCTTCAGTACCAGATATACCACTTTTAATATGAACTTTCAACAAACATAAACAACCGACATTCTACTTTTAAAAATACACAGCTTGAAAAAGTTGTTGATTTTTTTTCTTGCTGAGTAAGGAAAATTCCACCTCCTGTTGTAGCATCTTCTCTGTGTCTCACTGTGCTACAAATTGTTCTTTCAGATTGTCAGAATTACATGGCTGTGGCATAGCTGCATAATTCCTATATGATCCTTTGAGAGTAATAGGACTGGATTGCTCTGGGCAGTTGCTTGCCCTGAGGAAGAGAGTGCTAGGTGGAATGAAGCAGAAGTGTCTATTTCTGGTGGCTCACGCAGGAAAATAAAGTGAGTGCAAAGCTGACAAGACACCTGAGTGTGTGTGATTTGCCAAGAGACTCTGCTGCCATCAGGTAGCTTCCCCATCAGTCAGTCTTGCCTGTTCTCACAGAATTGCCATCTCATTAATTTTAATAGGGTTGCTTGCATGGCTGGGGGGGTCAACACTGATTAAAATTGTTTCAGGCTGTTGCTGATAAACTGGAGCCCAGCTCTAATCCTAATGAGAGGTCAAGAAAGGTCGTGAATCAGATCCTACAGTTTTGGACAATTGGGTCAACAGTCGTCAGAAAAAGAGGAACTGCAACTAATAAGCTCTTACAAGTGACCCAATAAACAAGTTAAAAGGAGGCAGCAGAAACACCAAGCCCTATATGTAAAGATCACAGTCTAGAAATATTAGTTATGAGGCCTGAAGTACCAGTACTGACCTTCATATTATAAGGCATTATTCCAACAAGACATCGCTTTCCCTCTTTTTATGATACAGGCGTAGCACTGGGTAATAACACCTCAGGTAAACACTCCAGGCTCACTTTGCAGTCAGTAGAAAGAAGGATGTTCATCTAAGTGCAATTCATCATTTTGTGAAATCTCAAATAAGCCAGATGAATCACACCTTAGATGATTTCTCTGTCGACTGTAAATGAAGATTAAGACAATTCAGTATTCTCAGGTGCAAATATATTCAGTCACTATCCAGAGTCAGGAAAGAGGAATCTCACTCAAAGGTACAGTGCTTGTGAAGATGCTCTGGTTTTATTAATGGAAAGGCACAGACTCAAGGAATGTGTTCTTATAATAAAGACATTAATTTCTAGCCAAGCCTGATGGTCTGTATAAACACGGCATGAGGAAATATGTAATTGCAGGTCCTAATGTTGTTCCCCTGCCACAGGCCTCTTGGAAATAGACCAAGCAGTTGGAGAAAAAACTGTGCTTCTGAACACCAAATTTTTGCACTAGCTCCATTAAAAAGAGCTGGTTGAATCTGGAGAGACATGCATTGACAAGCCTACAAGGTTTGTTTTGGCGAACATGTTTGCCTGCCAGAAAGCAAAGAAGGCATATGAAAAACAGAGGGTGAAATTACCTTTCATTGATATTACTCCCCAAACAGCTTTCTTTCAGAGAACTGAGCCATAAGGCTGAATCTTAGCAAGTTGAGTTCTGCATGGTAATTAATACATCAAAATCCAAATAAGATTTTCTTTGAAAATCTTCAAAGAAAGAACATATTGTTAATATCTCAAAAAAGAGATATTGTTAATTACTAGCAGAATCACAAAAACAGTATAAAAGTAAACTACGTATAACTTCCTTTTCATTTTTTAAAGGTTAGGAGATGCAGAGGTGATAGATGGACTTCCAAAGGGCACAAATACAGTATTGCTTGGATGATTTGCATTCCATTAATTTTGTCTTCTTTGACTGGAGACTCTTGTTATGTATCTTCATGGGACAAACATTACTGTAAGAGTTCCTGACATTAGTTGTCTCCGAATTTCATGTGAGTGGTTCTTTTTCTTGTGGAGTTCTGGTATAGCTACCTCTGAATTCAGTCCACCTCTAACTGCTGAAACCAACAGAGCTGAGCAAGGTAATTTTGAGGTTTAAAAAATTACATTTTAAGGCTTCTTACTGAATGTGAGGATTTCGTTCCTCAAACAGGGGCTTGGCCTCTTCTGGTGGCTGAATGGGTTGCCAAACCTCTATGGTCTCTGCTGAGATGTTTGCATAGTGACTGTGCTCAGTTCCCACTTGCTCAGGCTGGTGCAGGTAGTGTTGTGCGTGTGTGTATTTATCTCCACAGGGCTGTGAAGACAAATGCAAAGGTGACTAATGGCAACTCAAAACAGTTTAGATGTGCACACGCTCCTTAGAACTGAAGTAAAGCTGTAAGCAAAGAGATGCAAGACCAGAGTGGTATCAGACATCTGACTGCTGCCCTGTGTTTGAAGAAAATAGAGAGGAGGTCAAATCTCAAAATGAGCCAGGAGACAACTGGGCAGAGGAGCTTTATGATAGTTGGTGATAGAGCTCATACTGCTAGTGCTGGCCAGAAACTGAAGAGTCCTTTCATGGAAATTTTTGGGATTTTTTTTCTAAACTTCCTGAAAAATAAGTAATCCCAGCATATTTAGTCATAGCAATACCAAATATGCAAAGTGGGTGCCTGGTCTGAACAGTGCAACTTTTAATTGTAGACCAGATAGAAGTCCAGTCTGAACTACCAAGAGACCATACCTTGTGTTAGTTTTCAAATACTCATCAGATACGAAGATTTTCAGGTGAAAGATGCTGACTTTAATATACTGCATTTTCAAATATTTGTTGGGATTTTTCAAGGGAATGTTTCCAAATAGTTCAGCACACAGAATTTTTCTCAGCTCCAGAGAGCAGTTGAAAGAAACTGTTGAAAAATATCCATGAGGGGTAACTGGGTATTTAAGGATAATACATTTCACTCTACTTCAATTGAATAAAAAATTCAGTGTTTGACCTTGTTAACTATGCTTGCTTTGCATTCCATTGATGTACTATCCACATCTGTCTTCCTCTCCCATAGCTGCTCTACCTGTACTAAATACCTGTTTTTTGAAGTGACAAACTGCCCCTGGATGTCTCTCTCAAGTTAGGTGAGATGACTTAAAATCTCAAATACTATGCAGTAATAGTTTTCTAACTCAGATTAGATTTATCTAATAAAGCCTAGCAATAATTTATCTAGCTTTGACTTGGCTCTCCTTGTTTCAGTCATAATAGTCTCTGTCTTTCAGTAGACACCAAATGCAAAAGAGATGTTTTGGCCAAGAAGCAATTTTGGAACATAAACTGATAAAATTCCCAAGCAAAAATATTTCAATTTTGATATCAAGAATAGGAGCAAGTGATCAAATACAGGAGAAGATGGGAAATGGGAAAGCTACCTTGGAAAAATACAGTAAAAACATTGCAGCTAGGCTTACATTCCATCAGATTGTGCCTGATGTTCATCCGGTGACAGTGATATTTAACATAGTGATTCACAAGACAGCTGCAAAATTGAGTTCCTACAGCCCTGGTCCAAGCTGTGGCTATGCTAGAAGTACCAAGGAGCAGGATGGGGTATACCTGCGTGGGGACAATCTCCTATGTGTGCAGGTTTTCCTGTTTTGGTAGAGCATGTAATTTTCCTTCATCTGGGTTCCTCATCCATGTTTTTGCCCATTGCTACAGCAGAAATATTTCAGAAATATTCAGTCCCCCTTCCCTAACATTTAATTCCAGTAGCCCAAAGTGACCTTGGCAGCTTAGTATAAACCTCAACACCAGACTTTTTCAGTTTGTCCTCCACATCCTTTCTTTTGACATGTTTATTAATTTCTAGTTATCACATATACACATGGCCAAAGTCAACACAGCTGGTAAGGCCTTATCCATGCCCTGCTCTAGACACCTTTTCAGCATGCCCAGGTTCTTGCTTTGGACTTCTTTCTCCCCTCTGCCAAAGCCAACTCCAGGTCACAGTAAACAGACGCAAGGTCTTGCTTCAAAGTAGATCTGCTGTACACCCGTGTGAGATTGCTCATGGTTCTGATACCGAGTCTGCTGCTGCAGTTTTTGGCTGCTGTTCAGCAGACAGCACTTATTCCAACTTTTTTCTTTTTCTTTTTTTTCCTTCACATCAGAATTTGGACTTGAAACAACCATCATCTAGTACTTTATAGGACATAAGAAATCTTCAGATTTCAGAGGTTTAACAATTTCTGCTCTATGTTGGGGTTTTTTGGTTGGTTTTTTTTTAATCTTTTAAAATGGTACTGAAGAAGAACATCCCAAATGTCCCTTCATGGATTTGTGAAACATTTACAGCACTGAAAACACTTTATGGTTTCCAGCCACTATTGCCATATCTTTGATCTGGACCTGGGACTACTCCGATAAACACATTCTCTGTGCATGATGCACTATACTTCTTTTTCACCTGGACTGTTTCATTTAAATTCTTTCTTACATTGCTTTTAACTCTTTAATATTATTAAGCATTATGCTCTAACCAGTCCATACTGATTTTTATCTGTTTCTTAGTATAGTCATGTCAAGATAAGAATAATACAAAGAAAGTTTATTGGGAAGATATGAACAAAACTGCTTTGAGGTGAGAAGAAAAAGTAGCCTAAATCGCTTGGGACTTTCTTTAGAACTGTGCTGAGTAGGTCTGCCTTTTGGTGATGAATGTTACATTTTAAAGAAGTGCATTGCTCTTGCAAGAAGTCTCAGTGTAGGACAGGAATGGTTCAGTAACAAGCGTGATAATACAAATAAGGACACCAGGATCTGCATCCAATAGTTCAGGGCTGGCACAGCAGCAGAACTGCATTCTCTGTGTCAGAATAAATGTTCCACACTCGGAGACCTTATCCAATGTATGCAACACTGTGAGTTACACTGACCATTTGCTTGCTCCACTTGGATTCCAGGTATTAAATTGAGACAGTAATCACCAATTAAGGTTATCAAGAAACACATCAGGAACAAAAAAAACTGTAGGAGAATAGGTAGATTTTTGAAAGGTAAAATTGTATAAACGATTCAGGAGCACAACAGCCACTTACTTATTTCTTCTTGATATGATCCGTATCCAGGATAAAATGAGACATTTGAAAAAATTTTGAAGTACCTTATACCCAGAAGGAAGACTTTTTTCCAGTAAATTGATTTTTGTACTCTTAAATGAGGTAGGCATATTTGAAAATTCCAGTTACCTTCCAAACCCTTTCATCTTTTTGCAGGCATCGATGCATTTTTTTTCCACATTATACTAGAAATTCGGTCAGCAGGATGCTCAGATTTATCTGACCAGATGCAGATGTTTACATCTGAATTGGTCATCTTGCTGTCTTACCTAGAAAGGACTTAGCAGGTGAAATGCATCTGGAAATAAGTACTTCCTTACAAAAGGTATGTTTCTATACATGCTACAAGAGCCAAATGCCAAGAGTGCCTCTTTCGTTTCTCCGACTGTGAAAAGAGGAATGTGTGAGCAACCCAGGCACTGCCAGTGTTCTTATGGCAGATGAGTCAGGTAGGATGAATCCCAATTCCAGAATCACTTGCAGACAACACATCCCATATCATACCTTAGAGCCATCGTCAGTCTTCATTTGATGGTAAAACAAAGACAGGAGCCTTTCATGTCTTTTATCTTTTTAAAGCAATGGTGGTAATGGCAGAGAGCATAACCCGGCCAACAAATTTCACTCTCTCATGCATCTTCCTACCTACTGTGTCACAGGGCCAAGGTCAAGAAAAAAATCAATACATTATACTTACCTACCACAAAACCCTCTGTCTTTGAAGCTATTGCCTTTGGTTTTCCCCTTTCCAACAAGAACTGCACATTTGCCCAGAAAGCACAAACATAACAGGTCACCATTTTGTTCAGTTTTTGTTTGGATTTTATATTAGACTTATATTAATACCAAATAATCCTAGTAGATAAGGAGTTTTTTTGCCTTCTGGGACATTGCTACTATTCCCAGTTTCCCCACTGGTTAAAAAGTGTTCCGCTGCACTCGTTGTCATGTTTGCATCATTTCTGGTACTATTCCCAAATGTGCTGCCTTTTAAGCTTTTTCCCTCTTTTACCACATTTGGCTGCAATCTCTATTTCAGCCTCAGTGCATTAGTGAGGATGTCTTGTGCAACATGGGGAATTTCTGTCTGGTTTGGGGGTGTCTCCTGGGTAAAACATGTGACGATTTGTCTTTCACAGTGTGCTACAAATTGGAAGCCCTATTATACCTGGCAGCTGTGAGGAGGGAAGAGCTGCCTGGTGTCCCAGGCTTGAGGGAGCGACCCCGGGCTGTCTTTGCACACGCAGCCACGCCCGCTCCAGCCTCATCCAGGCTTGTGCTTGTCTCATCACACGTGGCTCCTGTGCCCACTGCCTCACGTGTCTTTTAATTTCATATATTGTAGTGCCTTAAACTAGGATTCCCTTTAGAATAAAGTAGGGATACTTTATAATACTTCCCATAAAATGAGAAGCACTCTTTTTCTTTCCAAAGTACTCCGTTTTCTTTCCAGAAAGGGACTTTCCTTTCACACTCAGTAAGTTCCAGATTTTTAAGAGTGTGACACACTTGTTAGATCCTTGTTTAGAAGGTAACCATTTAGTCCGTTTTCAAACTAGTAAAGAATAAAACAAGTGAGAATTTTAAATTTTCCAGTAATAAAGTGACTATAAAAGACAATGCTATTCCAAACAATAGATCTAATTCTTTTTACCCAATACCTTTTTTCCCTCTGCAATAGCTCATAGGAATGAAGCTCATATCTCTGAAAAGTATGCTTGTTGATATACGTATTTTTGGGAAAATATAGGTCCTTGAAGTGGCATATAGGATACACATTGAATCAACTGGGAAACTGCTGTTTCTCTTGCATATCTCCTGTGGAATACATCCATTTTTCCATGCATGATTGTTTTTCTATGCACTGCTTGTGATCTTGATCTTATTTTAATGAATTTATTCCTTGCTCTAAAAACATGTACACGTTACCTCCTGTCTGAGTCTTAATTTAAAAATGTAGAATAGAGTAAAGCTGAACAGAACAAAATGGAATAGAACAGACTGAACATATCAATGTAATTAACATAGGTTATTTTAACATTTATTAAACTTTAAATTGCACTTCAGTCATATGCATATTTTACCTTTTCTCTGTAATCATAATGGCTAAAACACTATTTTCCCTTCTTAGAAAAAGAAAAGTCCTGCATATTGGATGATTGCAAGACAATTGTAACTAGTGTGAATTCTTGTGAAATCTGTCAGAAATTGTGAAACTTGGCAATGCTGTTTAGAGTACCACCAGTATTTTGCAGACGATAAGAAATGAGACTCCCTCAGCCTTCTTTGTTTATTTGGAACAAGAAAGAAAAAAAACCCAAGATTATATTTTCAATGGTTTAAACCAAACTTGTCTAAAAATACATAGATGAACATATTTCTTTTGGAGCAGTAATCCCAAGTCCTTTGTCTGCACTGCTGAGTGTGGCAGTGCTGGGTAACAGAAAGGTATTGCAAACACTGAAAAAATAAGGGTTTGGCCTTCTTTCAAATTGTGTCTGTAAACTGGAATCTTTTCTTGGCTGATTTTGTCTGATCAGACATCATCTATATGGTCTCCCTCTGCATTCAGCAGAGAGAAATAATCACCTCCAGGCACATCCTATCCTGTCAGCTGAAATGCTCTCTCTGGGTGCCTGCGTGTCTCCATGGAGGGTTCCTTGATGAATACTGAGAATAGATAGGCAGCTTTTACAAAGGAAAAAAAAAAAGATGAGATGGATCTGTCTTAATTGTTCATAGGGGGAAAGAGCCCTGCCCCCACCCCGAGCCAGTGAAACCTGCTACAATAATTCATCCAGGCTTTCAACAGTCGGAGTGCTGGTGATCCTGCATTCCTCGGGACGTGACGTGGAGAGAGCTTCAAAGGGAGCTTGTTCTTCACTCAGACTTCAGCAAAAATGCCAGGTCAAAGGTTGAGGGTTTGTAAACTAATAATCCCCAGATGACAGAACAGGAGCCCTTACCAATATTCTTTCCCTATTTTTTTTTCTTGTTTGTTTATTTCAAGGGAACTATGTCAAAAAAAGGTCAAAGGAAGAAGAAGAGAATTTTTAATGCAAGTAACAATTCTGTGAATATCTTGGGTAAGGAGGGAAGGAATACATACACATTTTCACACATACATTTTAGAAAAGAATATGCGTGAGCCTGGAAAAGGAGCCTTACAGTTCAACTCACTGAAGACTGTATTAGCATTTGCAGCTGTGGAAATTTTTGGAGTTTTCTGTCTATCTTCTTTTAATTGTCTTGGAGCCATCTGAATTGTATAATAAAAAGAAAAAAAAAAAACCAAGGAATTCAGCTGATACTCCCCTTTTATTTTGTAAATGAACTATTAAAAATACACAAGACAAAGCAGATTCTGGATGAAAATTTCAGTACCCAGTCTATGCACAGGTCTGCTTTGCTAATGCAAGGCTTAGACATTTCATACAGGAGACTTTGTAGGCAGAGAATGTAAATGGAAGGTTTGCAACAACCTAAGATTCTGAAATAGTCTTTAGGAGAGCAATTTCCAGCCAGAGGCATCTGCTGTCTCTTAGCCAGCAATCTCAACCCGTGCAAGATCAGAAGTTTATCTCCAGGAAGCTTTCTCCAGCTCAAGCTCTCATAGCTCAAGTAACCCCAGCTCTGAAGAAACATGAGACAAAGCAGCTCACTCCTTCACCCCTGGTCTCTTGGTACTTGGTCCATGAAGGAATTTCTTTACTGTGGTCTCTATATGTGTATATAGATAATCAAGACATTTACAACTATGCTAACTGGAAGAAAGCAGCCAGAGACCAAGCTGTGTGAACAGCAATGCCTTCCCCATGTACAGCCACAATTCTCAACACATGTAAGGTGCTGCAGAGAAGGGCAGGAGAGGAGGGCACCCACTTCAGCAACAACTGATGTCAGGAAGACATGAGATTTCTCACCTGCCCATCAGTAGGACAGAGCCCAAAAATGTTGGACTGCACTAAGGCTTGACAGCATGTATTGAAAAAACATTGAATTCTCCACACAGTTAGTCTTTGACTCCCACCACAGACCAATCGGTGCTCCCCAGGGCTCAGTTTTGCAAAAAGTCATGTTTAAAATCTTTATCAATGATTTGGATGAGGGGATTGAAGACAGTCAGTCAGTTTGCAGTCAGCACCAGACTGGGAGGAAGTGTCAGTCTCCTGGAGAGTAGGAAGGATCTGCAGAAGGATCTGGACAGGCTGGATCAGTGGGCTGAGGCCAATTGTGTGAGTCTCAATAAGGTGAAGTGCCAGGTCCTGCACTTGGGTCACAACAACCCCATGCAGCACTACAGACTGGGGGAAGAGCAGCTGGAAAGTGGCCCAGCAGGAAAGGACCTGGAGGTGCTGATCAACAGCTGCTGTACATGAGCCAGCAGTGCCCAGGTAGCCAAAAAGGCCAATGGCATCCTGGTCTGTACCAGAAACAGTGTGATCAGCAGGACCAGGCCAGTGATTGTGCCCCTCCAGTCAGCACTGGAGAGGCCACACCTTGAATCCTGTGTCCAGTTCTGGGTCCCTCAATTCAGGGAGGACACTGAGGTGCAGGAGACAGTCTGGAAAAGGGCAACGGAGCTGATGAAGGGTCTAGAGAGTGACTCTTATGAGGGGTGGCTGTGGGAGCTGTGGTTGTTTGGCCTGGAGAAGAGGAAGTTCAGTGGGATGTTCTCTCTCTCTACAACTCCTGAAAGGAGGTTGTGAGGATTGGTTTCTTCTCCCAAGCGACAAATGACAAGACAAGATGAAACAGCCTCAAGCTGTGCCAGGGAAGGTTTAGATTAGATATTAGGAAAAATTTCTTCAGTGAAAGAGTGGTCAGGCATTGAAATAGGCTGCCCAGGAGGTGGTGGAATCACCATCCCTGGAAGTGTTCAAAAGGTACTTGGATGTGGCACTTGCAGTCATGGTTTATTGGTGAACATGAAGGGGCTGGGGTAATGGTTGGACTTGATGATCTCAGAGGTGTTTTCCAACCTAAATAATCCAGCGATTCTGTGGTCATGGATTTTGTCCGTGTGAGAAAACAGCGGTTGCTATGACATGGGACTCAGCAAATCAGCTTGCAAGCCTTCTTGCAGCCAGACATATGATTGAAAAATGGATGTACCTGTATCAGTTTAAAGGTTAGATGCCCAGTCTGAGCTGGTTATCCATGTTTTACTTAAAACTACAGATGTGGAGGAAGAAGAGAAAAAGAATTTTATTAGCAACTCCTCTCATGCCATCTGGGAATTATTAATTTGTAAGCCTTCATAGTTTGACTGAAAAATTTAAGTGGGAAATAACTGCTTTGAAGCTCTTCTCAACTGCTATAACAACCAGATCTCTGTATCTCAGGCTGGCTAAAGCCCAGATGGATTACTTCACCAGTTTGGGACAGGTTATTTATGCCCATACTGCTCAGCCCAAGTGGGAACCATCTTCATATGCCTGAAAATGGGCTGGCTTAAACTTTCATTCTCTGATTAAAGGAATGCCAGAAACTTTTAGAGGAGAATTCAGCCACCTCTCTTGGACACGTGTTTTAGGACCTGCTGAATCTGCCCCCTTGAGTTGTAGCTCTCTGTCCCTCTGTCCCTCTTGCAGTGGCCACAGGCAACTCCCAGGGAGCCAGCCCAGAAGAATTATCTCCTCCAAGGACTCCAATGGAGCACTCAGAGAAAATGGTTTAAAAAAAGCATGGAAGATGAAGACAAGAACAGTGGGCATAAAGCTAAAGGGTAAAAGGGTTATGGCAGGTAGTTCTTCACAAGTGGAAAAAATGAACTGTGCATTCATTCATTTAATCACATACAGCTTCTTCCTGTGCAGCACTGCTGATTTTTCTGCTGGGAACTTTGTTCTATTCTTCACGCAAAGAGAAGTATCTCAGTTTTTCACAGAAATAGCTTTGTCTGCAAATTTTTTGTCTTTGTATGCAATGACCAAAAAAAGTTGAAGCTAAAGCCACAGAATAGTGGCCCCTGTCCACATGTTCTACCTCCAACCCAGCCAGTGTGGTTTTCCTTAAGAATAGTAAATTTGTCATACAACAAATACATGACATGCCTCTGTATGGTTTAAACAGCCAAAAATACATGACAGGGAAAAGAAAGAAAATGCTTAGTGTTACAAAATCAACAGACTTCACGCTCAGAAAAAATGTAAGCAATTTATTACTAATCTAACTGGTATCATTCTGCATGATTGTAAGAATAGCAGGGGAGTTTAATTGTTGGGAAAAAAACAATCAATCTTTTACTGGAATCTGAAGGATCAAGGCAAAACATGGCATTGAGCCCAGCTTTAATAAACTTCAATGACATATGAACCTTAATTTTCTTTAGTAGAAAGGTATTTTCTCTTCAAGTACATTTTTTTTTCTTTTGACAGTCATTTGACTACTGTAGAGCACATAACACACACAAGCTGCCTTCAATTCATTTATTTTATAAAGTATGTGGTGTCCAGCTCTGGATTAAGAAGAAAATTTTTGGAACAACTGGAAATCCCTAAATATATCCTTTAACATTTTTTTAGAATTTTCTAACCCTTCCATGGAAAAATAAATTAATTAATTAAAATGTAATTTACATTGGTATAATTGGCTTCTAAGGAAATAATGAAATCCCCAGGTCTCAAGTTGTAAAACTGCATTGCCCTTTAATACAAGCACACCCAACATTTGATAGATCTGTGATCTTTAATTATTCTTTCCAGTAACTTTGTTGCAAATTTCCCCTGATTTTTTTTTTTTTTCTTCACACTGGCTTATCTGGTAGGAAAATCCCAGCTGTTAAATCCAAGTACAAGTGAAAAAAGAGACCTTTGCATTTTCCCACAGCACTTCTGCTTCTGCATTTCCTAAATGATGGATGAGGATTGGTTTGAGTCCAGGAGTTTTCCTGTGCACTATGCCATGAAAAGGTGGGGGTGAAACAAAACAGGAGAAATCTCAGCTAGGTTTTTTTGGTTTTGACCTACATTTCCTTCTTGTACTCCCATTGTATAAACAAAAGTTTTACTATTAAATTTGTTTTTGCATGCAGCCCATGAAACATACAGAAGTCAGCTGAAACCTAAATATCTCTGTGAACATATGCAAAGTTAAAATTTGTCTTTTAAGCATCTGTAAACAGAACCAAATCTGTTATTTCCATTTTATTAATCTTCCTTTCCCCCTTTTTTTCTTTTTTCTTCCCTGCCTAAAGAAAAATACTTCAGGCTACTGGACAATGGAAATTTTAGCAAATGTGATTCTGCAAATGCTTTTTGGATGGAAAACAAACCATAACCTCACAAATGATCAAAGAAGAGGGAAATACTTTCCCTCTCAATTCTGTTTCTAGCAGTTACATTTGATATATTGATGAAATCTTGATCCAGTGATATCTGTACAAAAAATTTCAACTTATTTTTGTGGGAGCTGCTCTTACATGATATCTTACATTCATTGAGCATCCAAAAATATGATTATCTAGCGCCAAGAGATGAGACTACTCATTAATATTGATCTAGATGTCACTCTTTTAACTTCAGCCTGGAGGTCCTACAACAGGAAAAATCTCTTCTTTGTTAGATATGTAATAGCCAGTGTGGTACAGCCAGGGACATCTCACCTGAACTGCAGAACAAACCTCATGTCCTTGGTTCTGCTAAACAGCAGAACTGTATATGTTTGAATGTAGCTGAATGAATTTCATCATACGTTTAGCAGACCTTGATACACCTCTAAAGCCAAAGAAGATACAAATAAATACCAGTGTCAATGCTTAAAGGCGTTGTTGCTGGTACTTCACCTAACAGTGCCAAGCATACTATTAATTATACAGGTGCCTCAAGTGACTTGCAGTTATGTTAAGTGATCAGAATAAAAACTTGTTGAATTTCAACCAGTTGGAAATGGCTGGTTGCTGCCCTACTGCTCAGTTTCATTCTAGCATTAAATCAAAAAATATGTGAGAGAGTGTTTAAAGATTCCCAGTGGGTAAAAACTGTAATATGCCAACAGGAGTATGAATGACTCACAGCTATTTTAGGAAGAGCTTGATGCGACAAACTTAAACCCTGTATGATGAATTTACAACTGCTTTTGTTTACAGTACTACCTCCTGCTATAAAAAGATGCAGAAATCATTCCATCCCTCTCCTGCTGAATGAAAGGCTCACACAAACAGGGTAATTTTAAACTCCATGAAAACAAAAGCGAGCAAAAAAGAAAGGGAAAAATGTTTTCCAATCATAGTTTTATATGAATTACTTCAATCAACTGATTTCAGCTGATTGTACCTGCATAATGTCCAAAGACATTAGCTGATTGTATTGTTCTGTATTCTATTTTATTAAACAATTGCAAGTCCCATATAAACTGACCACTGTCTGACAGTCTCTGTGATGATACATTTTGAAACCAAACCTTTGGAAGGTAAGTTTTACTGCAGCTCATTATTGCATTTAAATTCAACTGAAAAATGACATCATGCTCTCACAAAGGCAATTATCAATGTTTGCTCCAGGAACCTTTGACTTTGAGGAGAAGCGAATGATATGGTTGTTTGCATGCGTAGTATCCTAATATTTGCACAGGCTATACATATATTTGCACAGAACTGTGTTTATACAGGTTCCTGTCTGAAGTGGCCAGCTAAAAACAAGCTCCCTTCCTAAAGCTATGCAATCATGTCAGTGTGAAAAGATGCCAGGTGGACTTTGTCAAAGTTCTTCATAGGCTTTTGGGATCCCAGCCTCTTTCGGGGACTCAGCTGCCTCAAAAAAAGGATGTCTTGGCCTTGGCTGCACTTCTCTGTGCAGACTGGCCCCAGGGCTCCAGGAAGAGATGTTTGGAGGCATGTCAGAGAAGAGGCATGGGCCAGTGTGTTCTCCTGCACCCCACTCCCAGCTCAACCTGGGATGTGATCACTTTAGAACAAACCTTTACATTTTCCCCGGAGGCTGCAATAATCTGTAATGGCTTACAGATTTAGCCTGGATTCTGTGAACACAGAAACATCTGGGAATGGCTGGGGCCGTGGTAGGGGTGATGCTGGAGAAGCTCTGGTGCCTGCTGGGGGTGCAGGGCCATGCAAGCAGGAGGGACACCTGAGTCCCTGTTCCATCCCCTCAGCCCAGGGAGTGCTGAGTGAAGAAATGAGCACAGAAAACATGCCAGAAGGTGAGCCCGGAGAGGTGTTCTGGGGCACCATGACAGCTGGCTGTGGTGGGGAGCTCTCCTCTTCCCACTCCCACTGTGCCCACCAGCTGGCTGGTTGTGCTTCTCAAGGACAGAAACCCCTCATCCTGAACTTGTTAAAATTGTCTTTGTCTCTTACGGCTTTTTAATTTGCACAAACTGTGTTTACCTTCATCTACAAAATAAGGGTGATATCTAGAGATCTGGTAACCCTGCAGGATATTTATTTTCATACATTTGCCTTTTAATTCTGAATATTCAAGAGTCCTCTGGGGGCCAAGAAAACCACAAAAACGAAAATCAAAGGGACATGGAAATGTTTTGGTTCAGTTGCGCCTGCTGGAGTGGGTCCAGAGGAGGGTCACAAAGGTGATCAGAGTACCTGCTGGAGCACCTCTCTCATGAGGAGAGGTTGAGAGATTTGGAGTTGTTCATCATGGAGAAAAGAAGGCTTCAGGTAAACCTTACAGTAGTACCTTCCGTACTTGAAGGGAGCCTGCAAGAAAGCTGAAGAGGGACATTTTACAAGGGCAAGTAGTGACAGGACAAGGGGCAATGGCTTCAACCTGAAAGAGGATAGGTTTAAGATTAGATAATAGGAAGAAATCCTATACAGTGCAGGTCATGAGGCACTGGAACACATTGACCAAAGAAGCTGTGGATGTTCCATCCCTGAAAGTGTTCAAAGTCAGGTTGGGTGGGGCTTTGATCAACTTGGTCTAATGAAAGATGTCCCTGCCTATGGCGGGGGGGCTGGAAATAAATGATCTTTAAGGTCCCTTCCAACCCAAACCATTCTCTGATTCGTGAAGTGTCTTACATAAGTGAAAGATTTCTTTACTAGTTTTTCTAGTAAGGCCAGTATGGCACTTTACCTTCCAGAAGATTTCTTCTGTTAAAAACATGTATCCAGGTCATAGGAAAATGGATGTTCTCTCTGCTCCAAGACCCAATCCCTGGAAGGGAGGGCTATTCATTGAGGAAGGGAGAGAAAACACTAGTGGACTGTACCAGTCATCAGGATATGTCTAACCTGTTCCATGGGCAACTTCGTAAAGACCCCCTGGGCTCCCCAAGTGCAGGGAGCAGCACTGGCTCCAGGACCCAAGCCTCCCCTGCAGCTGGGGGACAAGTGTGCAGGCTCTGGGGTAGATGCAGGAGGGCCTTGTCAGAAATGTTGAGGCTCTTTTAGTGCTAGAAATCCCAACCTTTGGAAATTTAAGCTCTCACTGTTCCTTCTCAGCTATGAACGTTTTGGCTAATGGCTTTGGAAGGAGCAGGTGCCCAGTTAGTCAAACAAAAGAGCAGCTGCTGGCCCCAGATCACAGCAGAGATACCCAGCCCAGGGATGAAGAAATCCAAGGGACTGACACAGTTTAAAAAGTAGTTTTGAAGAACTGTAAATACATCCATAAAATCTGTGGCAGATTCTTTTCTTTAGTGAAGAAATTACAATGCTTCTTGTCCCCTGTTAAATCTTTATATTGTTTCTGTCGCTCAGAAGAGCACAGAGATTTTTTTTTTAATGTGATATTAATAAAACAGAATCAAAGGCACACTGTTGGATTTTCTGTCTGGCTGCTAAATGGCTTAGAAAGTAGTCAGCTCTATTTTTAGGGAAGAAATGCTTTTAGGGATTAAAATTCAAAGGATAAGGTAAACAATTTCACATAACTCTGTAACGCAAAAGATGATTTTTCCCTTCAGTGCAGGTTAGTGCTTTCAAAACAGGCTGATGAAAGACGCCTTTCCTGCTTTTTTCCCTGCATAGGCTACAAAGGATCTCAGATGAAGCAATAAAATGTGGAAAAGCAGCACCAATGTATATAGACAAGAGAGGGGAGGGGGAGGTAAATCCAACAAAATTAGACTCTGATAGTCAACTGTCCCAGCTGGAATTAGATTCTGTCACTTGTGAATATTTCATAGTTACCAGCTGAAAGACATCTAGTGAAGCAATTAAACCCAATCAGTGGAAGAGCTGGGTGTTTTGTTTCTCAGCCAACTAAAATAAGCCACAAGTTGTATTAAGGTTTTTAAGTGGAAAAAAACCCAGAAACCAATATATTTTTCCCACTGGCAACCAGAAGGAAATGCAGGTACAATTTTGTTAGTGAGTGTGTGTTGCTGAGTGGTAACTTACCCCCCATCTGGGGGAACAGGGACTCCTGTGGGAGGCAATATTCCAGGGGACTCTGGGTGTGCGTTTGTGGTGCCCTGGTCCATGCAGGGGGCATCTGGGAAAACACCCTCTTCCTGCCTGGCTGAAGCATACTGGATGATGCCTGACTAGCTTAAAAGGTCTTTCCCTAAATCTCATCCCTAAGCTAAAGGCCCATTTATGTTAAATGCAATAGTCTGAGGGAAGCAGGAGAGGCAGAGCTTCATGCCGTAACCCAGACTTTCCCCCCCTCTCCTCTTTCTTCTGATGTGGTGCTGGGGCTATGGAGCAGATTGTTTCTGCTCTCCACTGCAAGCGAAGTTCTTGTTTCCTGAGCACAAAGGCATCAGGAGAAATTAAAGCTAAAGCTCATTTTCTAGAAGAGTGTTAACTTCTATGAAGAAATTAATTGTTCAGCTGGCCTCTTAATCTAGATGACAGTTTTATTACAATTAAAATATCACCTCTAGGAGGCCCTTTGTTTGCATTTGACAGATTTTATTGTGTTTATATAAGCTAATGAAGCAGAATTAAATTATGTGGCTTACATTAAATTTAAATTACTGATTTATTGTATTTAAAATCCAAAATTTATCATGCATTTTCTTTAATGCCGCACAAACTACATTAGTTCACTGCTGGTTTATATTTTACTTTTGTCATTTGCCCAATTGAAAAAGGTTTTGTAGGCACACTAAACCGTGGTGAATTAATGTCCAAATGGCTAAAACAGGAAAGACTGTCTTTAAGCATTTTAGAAGAGTAAAACTATTGTGGTCCTAGGTCTAGCCGGTGCTTCAGGTCAGTGACTCATTCCATGATTTAGTATCAGTGATTTCACTGAAGTACTTTAATTTGCCAACTGAGATCAACTATCCACATGCTTATCTTTGTTGTTGAGATTTCTTGTTTTTTATTTTTATTGATCTAGAAAACTTTGTTATTCCCCATTAAACAAGCTGCTCACATAATCCCTACTACATCTAGTATTCCATGAAAAGGAGCACTCAGGCTTCCATATAAGTGCAGAGCTGATCACCTATAAACTGGTAACCTAAGGCACATAAATCTTTGTATTTTCTGATCACAGAATTCCTCTGAGTTTACTTGAGATTTCTGTCCCATAGATGCTCACAGCTCATCTCATTACTCCGTGTTTCTTCCTCCATTAACAGAGAGAATTGGATGTGTGGTGAGATTCACTGGATATGTGTTTTAGATGCTGCCTTTAGGGTTGTGCTGTAATGCCTCTATTCCTTTCCATATTGAGGAAGTCAAAGCTGATAGTTGAGAGACAGTGCAGATATCTGTTTAGCTGTTTAGTGAGATTAATCCCATGGTGAATATCTGAAATATTGCTAAAGTATGTTCCAATCACTATGAATACTGGTGCTTTTTTTTTTCTTTTCTTTTTTTTCTTTTTTTTTTCTTTTTTCTTTTTTTCTTTTTTTCAATACAGGCATAAATGAAGGGCTCGGGGAAAAAATTTTGTAAATCAACCTCCAAAACAAATAACTGGAATCACTGTTATTAGGGTATATCAGACAATTCTTTGAGTTCTTAAGTAGTCCAAGAAGTGCTATTTAAGAATAGCAATTTTGCTGAAAATTTGACTTTCAGGATATAAAGCAATTTCATATATCCAGTTTGAATCTGATAACCAACTTTGGCCAGGGAAACAACAGAAGAAGAATTTCAGAAAATCATTTTCCTTTTTTAATAGCAGTACTTGGTGAACTCATGACATCAATGATTTATTTTCCTTTGTAGTTGTGCTCTATCTTCATCTTGGCTTTTCATTTTGGCTATTAGCTCACAGACATATATTGTTTCATATGTAATACTATGGGGAAAGAAGCATAACAGGGCTGATTTTCTGCTCAATTATTAAAATGGTATGACCAAGGGAACAACGTAAATGGTTTCCGTGATTAAATGTATTGTCTAATGACACAGAGGTTTGTGGGTATGAGTAAACTGGAACTAGGAGCCAGCTTTAGTTTCTAGGACTTTATGCAGGATGATGAGTTTCACTACCTTGTCCTTCAGTTCTCAGCTGTCTGTAGGGATTTCTCTTGCCTGTGGGTGGCATCCACCAGTTTCATCAGCAGAAAACTTTCTGAAATCTTCAGGACTCAGCTGTGCCGATACAAGGTTTAACTCGGTATAAGGAAAGATTCAGTAACTTTCATCCCTTTTGTGGTGCATTCATTTTCATTTATTTGAACTATAGAAAAGTAGGTCTAAGCATGAAGCAAGGTGGGAATAGGCTTCTGGCAGATCAGTCCTACTTGTTGATAACTCAATGTTTCGATCCTAGAATCATAGAATGGTTTGGATTGGAAGAGACCTTAAAGATCATCTAGTTCCAGTGCCCCTGGAATGGGCAGGGACAGCTTTCACTAGATCAGGTTGCTCAGAGCTCCATCCACATAGGCTCATAGACTTGTTAAGTGCAATAGTGTACTGAGATTTGGCAACTGCCATGCATCAGAACAGGGAATCCCCACAAACAGGATCCTCTTTAAAATATAGAGACTGATTCTGAAATACCTAGGTTTTGTATCTGATACAAGGAGAAACTGTGTCTGGACATGAAAGTTCAACAGGAATTTTCCTCTGCATGACTCACTTGAGGAAATCACACTTCTCCCTCACAGAATTTCCAGTGAGAAAAGTTAACACACCACGTTAGAATGCACAGAACCCAATACTAAAAATACAGTTGCTTCAATATACCACATTCATCTTCCCTAAAATCAAAGTGACAGGTTATGGTCCACCCTGTAGCAAAGGGCCTAGACCAAAGCCCCATATGTTGCCCCTTTCAAAGTTTCCAGCCTGAGGGTAGATTCGTGTCTCTAAGACAGGTCCAGAGTCCTGGCAATAGATTGCATGAAGAGCCCAAAAGCCCTGGCAGTCCTGGAAAGCTCATTAGTGAAGAATATGAGTTGTCATTGGAGTCTCTCTTATATAAAAGAAAAGAAATCAAAAAATACTAATATGCCTTTTAGTATGGTAAAAATATGCTTCCTCCCTGGAGCAGCATCACCTGTTACTTGCTCTTTGGCTTGTCTGACTTCTGTCCATTCTTGCTTTACTTAAATCACAGTGATGCAATGAGCCTTAAAAGCAAAGTTGTTCCTCTGTGCTAACAGTGTGCTTGCCCACTTGGTGTTGGTAAATAGTGTCTAGGTAAACTGTTCTATGTTGCAGCAGATAAGATGTTTTTTGAAGTTGATATCAGTTTGCAATGTAGAAAATATGAAGAATTTGTGACAAAGGAAGAAAAAGTTTCTTTCTCTTCTTTTCTCTGTGGATGGATCAGCTATAAATTAGATACTCCAAGTAATGTCCAGGAGCTACAGGATAGGGTCCGGCAGAAGGCCACAAAGATGAATAGAGGTCTGGAAAATCTCTGTTGAGGAGAGACTAAGGGAGCTGGGCCTGTTTAGTCTGGAGAAGACTGAGAGGAGATCTCATTAATGCATATAAATACCTCAAAAGTGGGTGCCAAGAGGATGGTGCCAGACTCTTTTCAGTGGTGCCCGGAGACAGGACAAGGAGCAATGGCCATAAACTAAAACACAAGAAGTTTCACCTTAACATGAGGAAGAACTTCTTTCAATTGAGAGTGGCTAATCACTGGAACAGGCTGCCCAGGGAGGTCGTGGAATTTCCAAATCTCTTTGGAGACATTTAAAACCCACCTGGACATGTTCCTGTGTCACCTGTGTTAGGTGACCCTGCCTCGGGGATGGTTGGACTAGATTATTTCCAGAGTTCTCTTCCAACCTTAACTACTCTGTGATCCTCTGTGATTCTCTCTGATTTAACACTGTCATTTTCATTTTTCATTAAGTCAGTTGAATTAGGAAAGGAAAACAGTCCATTCAAGCAGAAATATGTATTTTAGTGTATTTAATAGGCCTGTAACAACCTTTGAAACAATGCAGCCTAGGTTGTATATGCTAAGACTATACAGAGCAGAAGTGAATATGCCAAAAAAGCAGTCAGTCAGTACAGTTGCCAGAAGAGGTGTTAATATTTTTCTCCATTCTAGTAGAGGCTCACTGGGATATGCAAAACTCATTCGTTAAGTAATGCTGCAGAGTGACAGATGCTGACATATATAATTTGACAGCTGCAAATACCAGGTACTAGAAAGTGTCATTTCCCATAAGTATAAAATAATGGGTCATTATTCCCTGACAGATTAAAACCCAAGTACGATGAATAAATGAATCCGTAATCCTGCGTACTTCAAAAGAAAAATAGAACGTTCTTTTTCTTCTTCCAGAAATAAAGGAGATTTCCTTTGTTCTCCTCTCACCTGTGTGTGTTACCACCAATTGCCAACCCTCTGATGTGGTAGAGCAGAGGAGGGAGCCTCTCACATGATCTACTTAAGGCATTTAAGACCTTTATGTTTCCAGACAAGGGATGCTGGCTCCCTAGGCAGCCAGTGCGGAAACAGCACGGCATCCAGCAGATAGCTCAGAGGAGAGGCCTGCTGCCTCTTTGATTGCAAGGGGATCCCAGGAGCACAGGCACGCCCGGGTCGGGGGCCTGACATGAAGGGTGCCTCTCAAGGGTTGCCTGTCCTGCTTTGTGCCGATCCATAGGATGGACGTTGTGACCCCATAGGATGGCCTCAGCTTTATTCTTGCCTTTAATTCTGAGCCCGTGTTTCCACTGCTGAGGCACAGCAACCTTCCTCAGGCAGACAGCTAACAGCAGGGAACCCCTGAGATTTCAGAAGTAGCACTACTAGAGATGTTTGTCTTCCTCCGGGCAGGGGAATGTCTGCCCGCTGGCTGAAAACAAAGCCCAGGAGGGGAGCAGAGACAGATTCACACCCAGCAGAGTTCTGCTGAGGCTGCGCTTGCTGTGCTTGTTGGAGGGGATACACCTCTCCGGAGTCTAGAGTGATGCTCTGCCTAATGTGGGCTGAGTCCTAAAAGAAGCAACCAGACACTGTTCCCAATAGGAACACACTTAAAGCTTTTAACAGGAATCCAGTTGATGTCAAAGTGGTTTCCAGTGCCTGCTATATTTAGCCAGCCTTGCACCTACAAGTATGGTTATACTGTGCCCTGTGACTAGCAGTTAAAACACAGCTAGGATGTATGTTCTTTCTTCTCCCCTACCCAACTATCAAACCCACCATCACCATAACATTACATTGTGCTAGATGTTGCTGGGACCAAAGGCTGTTCTCCAGCTGAGGCAGGGGGTTTTGTCTGATCTCAGCAACTCCAGTGTTGTCATGGAAAGGAGCATGGCAGGAGCTATGCCAGTGACTTTGAGTCATTGGAGACACCACCAGAAGAATCGTAGAATCATTTAAGTTGGATCATCAAGTCCAACTGTTAACCCAGCACTGCCAAGTCCACCACTTAACCACGTCCCCAGGTGCCACATCCACACGCCTTTTGAACACTTCCAGGGATGGTGATTCCACCACTGCCCTGGGCAGCCTGTTCCAACGTGTGGTTACCTTCTCTGCAAAGAAATTTTTTCCTAATATCCAATCTAAACTCCCCTGGAGGAAGGACATCCCTTGATGTCTAGTTAAGTAGTCTCTGATAATCCTTTCCAGCAGGTCTGCAAGAGCCAAGCAGCTCTTTCCTGCTTGAGAAAAGTGCTTTTTGGTGTCTTTTGGGACAAGGTTTTGTTTTGTGCATTAGGTACTTTCCAAAAGAAGCATTATTTATTCATTTATTTCAGTTTCTTTAAATCTATGTCCCTTAGATGTAACACAAGGCCATTATAACTGACAAGTTCAAGCTCCTGCATAATGGAGGACCCACAGAATTTCACTCGAATTCCTGCATTAGGGACTTGTTCTTTTTTTTCATGTAATCACAATTGTTCACATAAAAGACAAATAAAGTAATGCCTTCACCCATTACTTATTGAACCTGTGGTTGTAAGGTTTCTAAAAAAATACTTAAAGCTTTTCAATGAATTTTAAAATGTAACTTGCATTTAGATTCTCTGGCAAATCATGCAACATTTAAGATCGAGGGGGTTTTGATTATGCTTGCTACAGTCTTTTTTTGGCAGAACCATGATAAAACCAACTGCAAAACCAACACTGAATTTATTGGGTGGATTTCCTATCATCTTTGTGGTTCAATACATTTTTTTGCAAGTGTTCTACATTTAGCACAGCAGCCTTCTGGTCTGTGACTCGGCTCCTAGAAACTATTATCATATAAATAATAATTAGATGGAAGTTAAAACCAGCATGACTGTAGTGAACAAATATACATGATTGCAAATGTGTCTGTATCAGTGGGAGAGAAGGAAAGTGAATCCACTTCAAATGTTCAGAGTTTTACACCTCATTAGTCGGAGATGATTGTTTAATGGTTTGATTAAAGGGAATTTTTCTCCTTTCTCAATCCACTTGTTTCTTCTCCTGTATTTAGTAACTGACTGCAGTTCAGAGATCTGCTGAATTTGTTAAGTATTTCACATATTTATTTTCTAGAAAGTTTTATCTTCAGGCTGACCGGTGTTCGTGGGCTCAGCCTCATGCTATCCATAGCATAAGATGCCAATCTCCCCACACCAGTTCTGTTTAAAGACAGACACTTGGACTGTCAGCAGTGAGGTATATTCTCAGCTTCAAGGACATACTTTTGAAGTCTTTGAAGACAAGAAGCATCGGAACAAGCTTGCAGATAGGAGATTATAGACAAAGCATTGCAGAGATGAAATGAATGCTTTCCTCAGACTCTTATGCTACATATTAATCAAGTCAAATACTATAGAGCTGTTAAATATTGTAATCAACAATTTCTTAGGCAAGGCACAACTTCTTCATATTTATAACGTGGAACAAATTCATTTACAGTAACACTGGTCAACTTTCAGAGAATATAGGTAACTTTTCTTTTTAATTCCTATATCATGAGTAGTAGATTTAGCCAATTTTCATCCTTCCAAGGGCCAAGATTTAAAAGGGGGAAAAAGTCAAGGCTAAAATCTTTATTGAAGGACCTGGGATGAATGCCTACATACTCTCATTTTGTTCTTTAGCCTACATACTATCATTTTGTTCTTTCAGTTCTAGGTGTTGGTAACTGAAATTGACCTTTCATAGAGCATATGGCTATAGTAACAATATGTCTGTCTCCTTAGTATATGTTGGCAGACTGGTTTGCTTTTGTTTGTATAAAGTAGAAAGGAGCTTTAAAGGCAGCAGTCCAGGATGTGCGGTGCATGGAGCACTAGTAAAGTGGTTGAGACACTGCTGGCAGCAGGAGTCCGCAAAGAAACCATCACACTGGAACAAAAACAGCTGTCTGCCAGCACCATAAACTTTAGGAAATGTTGTGGGTGATTAGTTACTGCTCCTAATGTGTGAAAGTTGGCCTGTCTGCATACAGGCAAAATAAACTCCCTTTTACTTCTTGCCACTCATACATAGAAGTCACAGGACATTATGGGATTGATTATGAGCCATAAAAGCCAGGAAGTTCAGTTTTAGAGTGAAAACCATGGCAATGACTGTCTCTTTCTATTTGGATGTCATTGCTTTCAAAGCTAAGGTGAAATGAAAAGGAAGAGGAAACAAACCTCAAATGGGAATGGGACAAAAAACTCTAATGGGAAAAGCAACTCAGTCAGGAAGGAACACTCAAGCATATAATATAAGGCACCTGGCCTCTCTGAAACTTCTGGTTTTTTAAGTAAACCTTAGTGGTCCTGGAACAATAGTAAAAGAACAGCCCAGCAAACCCATATTATGCTGAATGTCACATAGATTTTTTTCCCAAAGACAGACATCCTTCCCATTTCCACCATCCCACCAGCTCAAATAGTCTGAATAAACACCACTTCAACAAAAGCAAGAAAGAATATGGATAGATCGCAAAGAAGAGAATAAAAAAGGGTAGTTTGTTATGAAACCCTTCAGTTACACTTTTTTGGGGATAAACTGTTTCAAAGGCCATTTCAAAATTAAATCACCTGTGAGTGTAAATGTGGGAATATAACATGAATTGAAATTATCTTTGTTTGGTGCTGCAAGGCAGTTTGAATATTTCCTTTCTGTGAGGGCTTTTTTTTTTTTCCTGAACTGATTATGAAATAGATGTGAAAACTAAGGGCAGAAGGCGGGGCTATTTTATTTTTTTCTTTTGTATACCTCTGAATCTCCTGCTTTAAGCAATCATAACAAAGATAAATATTTATATAGCACCTGCCAGCCTATGGCTTAAAAGCACTTAACATGCTTTAATATATACTATTGCACAGAAATAGAAAAAATACAATTCTAGGCTGAAAGGTAATTTCTGGTTGATAGCAATGCTGGAAAACAGAAAGTAAACAGGGTTTAGAGCAAAGTAAACCAGAATTAATTCCTAGTATGACTAAGTAGAAGAGAAAAGCTAATATTTCCACTGCTGCAAAATTTGTCAGTGGGAATTTCAAAGCCTGATTTTTCTTATCTTTCATAAACAGGCTGTAAATCTTAGGCCCCACAAAGTAAATGGATGGCTTAGTATTTACTCTAACAAAGGACAAGACTTCTTTCCCACAATTTAGTAAGATGAAGCCTTGGAAGAAATGGTAAGATCCAGGTCTAAGTGCCTGCAAGGGGTTAAGAGGGGCTGTAGAAATGACTTATGCTTTTGCCTAAGCAATAAAACTACATTCTTGGGTGGGGGTAGACTGCAATGTTTTGGAGTGCTTTTTCCTCACAAAAATGTCACAAAAAGATTTTCTTTCCTTCAGCATGATCCACTTTATTGTATTTGCAAGAAAAGTAAAGGAAATGAAGACTTTTACTCTCGGAAATGCCAGTTTTTTCTTTCTAATGGTAGTCAGCAGCCCAGTGATTTAGGGAGGGGTCATTCTCAGGAGAATACCAGGATTAGCAGAAGGTATCAGATAAAACTTTTGTTTTGTTTTTTTTTTATTCTTTCTAGTCATTATTGACTAGCAACTTACTAAAGAAATCGAGGAAGCAGCAGAACCAGAGGCTTTAGATAAAAGTCCTAGAGGTTTCTCCAGAATCATAGAATCATTAAGATTGGAAAAGACCTCCAAGATCATGGAGTCCAATGTTTGACTGAACACCACCACCACCATGTCAACTAAACCACAGAACTAAATGCCACATCCAGTCATTTCTTAAACACTTCCACGGTTGGTCTATCCACCACTTTCCTTGGCAGCCCTTTCCAATGCTAAAGTCACATTCATACTGTGAAATGCATACTTAAGTGTTTGTGGAAAATAGGACACCTCCGAGAGGAAGGCACAAAAGAGCCCTGCCTCCAATTCCCTGTCTCATAGGACAGATTTATTCCATAAACATAGGAGAACTGCTAACTTTTGCAACTGTAATCTTAATTATAGCAGAATTTAACTTTTTTTTTCCTTTAAGGCAGTTAGGAGGTTTTCTTCTTACTGATGAGACTATTTTGAGAATCAATTTAAATATCTGAAATGATTATGCATATGTAGTACAAATATGCTAAATTTAACCTTTCAAGTAGTTCTTAGCTCTTCGCTTCCAAAATGAAAACAAGCTAATAAAAATTGCTCTGGATTACAGAGGCGTACTCAGTATTTCATTCGTAGCAAGAGACACCTCAGACCAGGGTAGTAAAGGTACCTGTTTTGTAACAAGGAGTTTTGGTCCCTAACAACTTCAAATGATGTTTCACAAACTCTCCATCACCTCTCACGGATCTCTCAGGGTCAGTAGGAAGCAATTTAGTCACTGCTAAATATATTGATCCAAACAAGCTGGTACAGGGCAGTATGTGCTATGTCAAGACACCAACCCTGGTCCCAGAGTATTCTAGCTCTGTGGGCACAACGCTCACTCTCTGCTAATCTTTTCTCCACACTTCCTAGGAGGGAGGCTTGTTGCTAGCCCAAGCTGACTCCTGTTAAGGAGCCATATATTTCAGAGCCAGCTATAGGTCTCTAAACGAGCATGCTGTGCTTTGCCATGAGTCCCTAAGCTCATGGACACAGCTTCCAGCACATGGGACAACTTAGCCCAGCCAGCCTTCTGTCACCCAGCATGAGCTGGTGCTCTGGCATTGCCAAATGTCAAACCTACTTACTTTCAGGTACACGACCCAAGGAAGAAGTGATGCACTGGAAAAGCATCACCTGGCTGTATGATCCTCCTCAGTCTGGAGCCCTGACCTTCAGGTTAGGAAAGAACAGAGAGGAAAGCAGTCCTTGCCTTTCCTGCTGAAGCTGGGCCACAGGAATGCATGGTGCTGGCCACAGTATGCACAGGGAAAATCTCCAGCCTAACTTCTGGGGCATTTACTTCTGAGGTGGGAGACTTCCACTTTGTCCCTGTTCCCAAGGCTGGTAATATATTGTACATTTGAGAAAAGTAAATAAAATACATAAGCAGAGTTGGGAGAAGGAGTGGGAATGCAGAGCTTTCTTCTCCTACTAGTTGCAGCAATCTCTCTCTTCTCCCTTCTGCCTTTACACATTAATTTTGCCAGGGCTTGCAGGCTGGCGTCAGCCTCCTTATGTGTAGGAGTGGAAAGCCCCGACTCTTGATTTTCTGTTTCCTGCTCAACTTTCTAAGCACATTTAAGATGCACCACAGCGCCAGAAGCATTTCCACAAGTTCTCAGGCATTTTTCACAAGAAGAAAACAAAGAAAGTGCTCTGAGACTTCTGTGATTACCAGTACAGGGAAGAGGTAAGATCTTAAGGTCTTCTCTGACATTTTTCAGTAGCTAATAACAGCTGTTGCCTGTTCTGTGTGGTGGCCGCTGCGAAACCTGTTCCTCAGTACTTAATTCTCATTATACTTTTAAAAGGATGTTTAAGCATGTAACTTGGGGTTGTAAATTGCACAGAAGCCTAAAGGTTACATATGGTAATGCTGCCCATCAAGGAGCGTATGCTGTTTTCCAGATCTGACCAAATGTTTTACAGGTAAGGCATTTTACTCAATTATCTAATTTTTTTTATGTAAACAACATAAACAATAACATGTTTTAGAATTGCCATTGCAAAATAAGACCTTTCCATGCTCAAAGGGCCTCTGTGCATTCCCTATGCAGATATTGCTATGCTGAGGGACATACTTATTCAAATAGAAATGATGGTAAAGAAAGTGAACAAGAAAAATATCAGGTCAGAAGAACAAAACTGTATTTCTTCTAGCTCCATCAGCTTGACTATATTTTCTTCCTGACAGCAACTTTGAAATGGCAAAAGAATTCCTTCAACCAACTCTTCCTGTGACCTAAATGCATAATTGATGAAAATGTATTGGTTACATGAAAGCCTCATAGAAACCACCAGGAAAGCATCGTAGATTATTTTTTCCTCCTTTTGCCACTATGTTTTTACAGATGTGATATGTGGTTTAAGGAGCCAAAGCAGACAGTTGTGCTTTAGCCCTGCCAAATACTCCAAACAAAGAAAAAGGTTTCTTTCTTTCCTTTCCCTTTCCCGACAGAATATATACAGCTAAAATAAATAAACACATAAATAAATACAATTTTTTAAAATAGCTTTTAATTGGCATATCTACGAAAATTCATGGCGCAAATTATACATTTGGAGCAAACAATGACACAGCTTCGGCTCCTGCAAGAATCAGAAGTCAGCGCACAGCAAGGACACGGCGGTGGCCGCTGTCAGTCTGAGCACGGCTGGTGGCACTGGCGCTGCTGCCGCAGCCATGCCGAGGGCTGGATTGCCACCTGGTGGGACCCCGCGGCTCCGACCCACTGGAGCTGTTAAACTGTCGTTGTCCTGACGCTGGCTAATAAATACTGCAGCTAAATTTAGAGCCTGGAGCAGTGGATCACTGAACACCCCGAGCATTCGGTGCAGCACAGAATGGAATCATAGAATCACGGAATTGTTTGGATTGGAAGGGCCCTTAAAGATCCTCTAGTTCCACCCCACTTGACATGGGCAGGGACACCTTCCACTTGACCAGATTGCTCAAAGTCTTGTTCAACCAGGCCTTGAACACTTCCAGTGATGAGGCATCCACACCTTCTCAGGGAAACCTGTTCCAGTGCCTTGCTGCCCTCACAGCAAAAATTTCTTCCTAACATCTAGTCTAAATCTGCTGTCTTACAGTTTAAAGCCATTACCCTTGGGGAGTGTTTGCCCCAGCATTTTGCAGGTGTACCTGAAATGTCATCTGCTGGTTCAGAGGCAGCATAGAGTGCCTTTGTGGCACTGCTAGCTTTCCTTATCACATCAGGACGCTGGCCTCTCTCAAGTGTCCTCCGGTACTTGAACACTCTTATAACTGATAATATCTTCTCTTTGAAGCTCATAGAAAATCTAAAGGTAAGGAAAACCATGGAGCCCTCTTGTCAGTGCAGGAAAGATATGAGGATAGACCATGGCTGGCTGCTGTGATAAACTGCCAGCCTCTTGCGCACAGTGCACATGGAGTTGTGGTAGACATAACCATGGATTTGGTTCTCCACTGATCTGAGAAAGGCAGACGTTGTGCAGCTGTAGAAAAGCTAACTGCAGTTCCTGGTGTGGCTGCGTGGTGTGATGCAGTTACTCACTGGATACCCCTCCCCTGACCGTGAGCTTAGCAGGAGGGAGCAGTGGGAAGGAAGAGGCCAGCCAGAACTTCTGAGGACCAACCTAAAAGTCAGTCCCAAAAGAGCGTATCATCAGCCAAGTATCACAGTTCTCCACCTTTTTCCTCTGTGCATTCCTGTTCCCAGAGCGCTGCAGGCAATGAAGATGGGAGGAGGTAGTGGTGGCAGTGGCCTCCTGCTCTGCTGGGGTGGAGGTGTCTGCCCTGCCGCTCCAACTGCTGTTTGAGTGTCACTAGGTAGAGAGGAGCACTTGCTGTTTCCGTGTGTGGGGATTGCAGTGCCAGTGGTTTCAGGGAAAGGAGTGGTGCGGACTGCGCTTTGCTCAAGGGTCTTTGTGCCAACACCACACGAATGGGTATGCAGATGTATTGCTGAGGGAGTACAGAGGAAGGCATTGCTTGGGTAGGGACAAGAGTGGAAGGGGTCAACCATTTGTTTCTTGTCCCTTATCTTGTGGCAATAGTGAGTTGCAACTTCCCATTTAAAAAAGACTAAATTTCTGTAAGGGGGTGGAAAGAGAGGACTCACTCTTTTGTGGAGCCACACTGTGTGATCCTCAAGAGAGCTGATCTCAAATTTGTCTGTGAGGTGCTGGTCACCAGGCAGCCACATATATCCCGTGCTGGAGCCCCTTTGCCATAGACAAACATTTGTCTTGCCCTTCAGTCCTTCTGTCAATCAATCAATCAATCATAGCTACTGCAGGTTTTTACACTGGAGATGATCGTCAGAGTCAACAGGTGGATGTGAAGACCTCACATACCCTATACATCCTATATGATATCTGGTGTCACTCTGGACACCTAAAACAGGAACTGCAGGATCTGGTCATATCAGTGGAGGTGTTAGAAACACAGAGGATGGACGTGCATTCCACCTTGCTGCTTCACAGGTTATTCGGGGCTGAATGTCCGTCTGGATCTCACAGTTTCTGAGTCTGGCACTTCCACCAACTACTTCTCACAGTTCCATTCTTTCCCTGCACACACGGACTTACTTCTCTTAACATAAAATCTTCATGGTTTCAGCAGGGTGGTGGATGGGAGGCAGGAGCCTAGGGTTCAGTTCTTGCCTCTCCACCCAGTGAACAATGTAGCCACTGCTAAGAAGGCTGCTTTCATCCCTGAACTAATATTCATAAAGAACGGAACAGCTTCAGTAGAAGAGGCAAAAAACTTCATAGTCTCATGAATGGGGCATTATCCTGAGGAAAAAAAAGAGATCTTGGCAAAGGAGCAACTCCGTCCTCTATATTGTTGAAGCTTGAACAGCAAGAAGGCAGTATTCTAACACGGAGCCAGAAAAAGAGCAAATAAGGCAGTATATGTTACTGTGGTCTGTATGTACCAGGCCATCAGATGATCAAACTGGCCTCTGGTTCTGGTCCCTCAACTGCTTGTATTTTACAGTTCATGAGCACTGAATATTTATTTGGTGGAAATAATGCTGGTAACCAGACTGTAGCTTAGCTACTGACTTTGTCGCTGGCAAATTTGCATTCTGTGCAGAAGTCCCACCACACACGTGAACAGAAAGAGCAGATGTGTTGGTTTGTTTGGGGGTTCTTGGGTTATTACAGAAGAGCTGCAGCAAGAGGCAGAATGGGTTGGGACTGGATGGTTGGGACTGAATGAGGAGAAAAACAGCAAAGTGAGAAAAGGAGGAGGGGATGGAGGTGTTAGTTACCTGCCCCACCTGCTTATCTTACACAGAAGGAAAACTGGTACTCTTGGAATGGTGCCTGTTTATCTGGAAGGAAGCAGTCTGACATGGAGAGATTTACTAAACAGGAGCTGCTGTAGCCATCAAATGTGCAGGAATTTCTATTGCCTAAACCAGTCTTGACAGAGAGAAAAGGAATGGTTTCATGTATGTTCCCATAGGCTTGGAAGGAAGAGGTGCAGAGGAGATTCTGATTTATTCCTGGTGTTCCTGTGACTAGCGCTTTGTAGTAGTGTTCCTTAAAAGTTGAGACACGGCCAAAACATAATTCAGAGTCGATGTTAATTATCTATGATGTGGAAAGTCTTCAGGCAGACTATTTACACCTTTGTTCTGCCTGTAATTATTGTACCATTTGAATTAGTTAATTGCATAAATAAATAAATATTATTAAACAAGTGCTTAAATGTTGGACAGATATTAAAAATCATTAATTAGTACAATAATCTAAACGATAATTGATCTTAAGCAGTGACTGCATAGAAAATGGTTAAATATTCTGGTCGTTGACAAATGGTTGTTAGATTTTAACTTCAATTACATGAAGCAAAGTACTGTGTTCAGGCTACAGCAAGGCCTAAAATTGTGATGAACATCCCAATATCCTAAATATGAGAGTATAAGCAGAAGCCTAAGTTTCCTATAACAATTTAGGTACAGAATCTCCATCTCAAAGTGATTCAGAATAGCTAGCTGAGTCATCTTTAAGTAGAAGTCTACAAATGTCCCTTTTAGGACAATGTTCCTTCTGGCTTGGCAGAAGGCCCACCAGAGCAGCAGTTAGCAAAGAAGGAGCTGCACTATGGTAACTTAGTGAGCTGCACTTAAATCAACACCTAAAAGACCATGGACATTTACCTAACAAAGAGCCTCTAATCATGAGGCTACTGTGAAGAAGGGAAGGGCTGGTGACGGCACATATTGCACTTTTTTCCTGAATCTCACTGCTGACCGGGGTAATTTTGGAGCCTTTGGTAGAGTTTGTGTCTTCTCCCTCATCTCTGAACTACAGTAGAGTTTAGGTGTCTCTCTCTCTTCCTAAGCTTGGGGACTTCAAGGGTCTGGTTGCCCCCTGTACATCATTCAGAAATTTTGGATTCTAATGGTCCCATAATCTGAGAGTTAGGCAAGTAAAATTTGTCTTTAGGCAAGTTGCAACTTTGGAAATTATCTAAACACAAATATATTTTATAAATCATAAGGCTTCATAACCTTTCACTCCTACCTCTTGGGAATCTTTAGAAGCAGAGAACTACAGTTCATCTGACTTTTTAATTATTTGGAATGGTCCTTTTGCATGGCACAATTATGGCAGCCACTCCTTTTTGCTGCCTTTAATAAAGGAGAAACACTCAACTAGCATTTAATGCACTAGTCCTGCAGCACTCCACACCAAATTGTGCTTGGCCACAGTCTGGTTCTCACTAGCAACTGTAGAAACAGTGAGCTAACCTCTAAAGGGAAAAAAATTGTCTTTTAGAATACATTAGGAAAGAAAAACCATAGCTTTGGTTGTAGTCAATACAAACAATATGATTTTATATTTTAGGTATTACTCCTTCCTAGTGGTGAGACCAGTCAGTGAACCCTTCACAGGGGATGGTTCTCCTGAGAGTGGGATGCCTCTGTGGACATAACTTTGAGACAATAAAGCAGCTCTTCCTAGATAATATAGTTGTCTAGTTTCCTAAGCAATCTGCACATTTTATTCTGTGCCTTTTGCTGAATCTTTGTGGATTAAGAAGGACTGGTTAGTCTGAATGGTATGTAACATCAGCTGGCCACAAACATTGCTCTAAATGCTGTGCAAACCAGGAACAAATCATCAGGCTTTCTAAATCCCCACACAGAGCTGTGCACCGATTGTTCAGGCTGCACAATCATTTCTCAAATGAAACACAGCTGAAGTGCCAAATACTGACTCTCCCCAAGCTGGCTGTTACATATGGTTATGCCTTCCTAACCAGTTACCTGCTATGGCTGGGGAAAGCCAGTAGGAACACTCAGGTTATTTTAATCCTGACTATACAAGATAATTTTGAAAGATAGTAAGGGTTGAAATCATTAACTGTGCTAAAACAGTGCTTATTATGTGCTCAAACTGAGAATATTAATTATGCTCAGAATACAGTAAGGTTAAAGGAGGGATGGAGAGTTAACCAAATGCTGCAGCTACAGGTCAGCAGTTCCTGTCTCATTCTGCCTAAGAGCCCACAACTGCTTTGGGATACAGCTCTCACAGTCACATCCCAGCTCCAGACTGACTTCACTGGGAAGTCAGTAGTTACTGGTTGAGATGCTGAACATACTAGATTGATCTGTGAAATGCAGCAGCTATTTTTCTCAGAAGGTCATCTTTTTAATATTACATTTAGATAGTGTGAGGACTTGCAGAAGCACAATGAACAGTCTCGAACACTGTCAAACAAGAAAGTTCCCACAAGAGAAGCCACCACAACAGGAGCTTAAGATAAGCACAAGTGGCAAAAAGGAAGGCATTAATACCAGACCTAAATGGAGGTGAAAGTTTGGAATTAACACACTGGACAAAATTCCGCTGTGCAAACTGTGGGAAAAGCGCAGACAGCAACAGGAAGGTGCCAGGCCTGGTGAGGCAGATCTAGGTAACTATCTGGATAAAAACTCCCACCAAGGCAAACTGTGAGAAAGGAAGCAGCTTACACACATGCCATCCCATGCCGAGTGGGAACAGCACTCACACCTTATGGGTACCCAGGACTTGGACTGTATAAAAGTGGTACCTCCAGAAGAACACTTGGGAACCCCCACCACCAAGCACACCAGGATGAAGAAGGTCCAGCAAGACACCACAGGATTCCATGTGGTGGTGATATCTTTGCTTTATCTCCCTCTCACACTCTCTTTCTCTTTCTCCTCCTCTCTTCTACTTCTATCTCTCTCTACTTGACATTTACTGTTAAATAAAATCCGTACTATTGACTTTGGCATAAGGTCTAGTTTGCACCTTAATTCAGGCAGAGACGACTCAATAACCAGACCCTTAGAGACAGCAAGCCAAAAACCAACCAAAAAACTCAGTGCAGCATTCCAGCAACACTGTGTTCACCGAGTCCTCCAGGAAGCAGCATTCCAGCAATGCTGTGTTTGCCATGTCCTCCAGGAAGCAGCAATGCAAAATCCCATCTGCCACAAGCGGGGGCCCTTCACCAGAGATGCACCTTTCTTATTTCGGATCCAGTGTCTGTGAGACTGTGCTTAGTGGGCCACCACAGCAGAGAGGAGCTGGAAGCAAGATCACATTTGGAGCAGAGGAGCAGAAGCAATAATACAGCTTGTAGGAAATACATATGGAGGAAGAGCCTCCCCTAAAGGAGCAAGAAGGCGCATGGACAGTAACAGGCTGCTGGGTTTGGATGAATGGAGGATAGGCCAGGATACGTGGAGCACAGATGCACCCAGGCAGCACTGAATTGCTCTCAACATTTTCTATTCCATTTCCCAGCTGTGCCATCGCAAGTGATGACAGGTAGGTCTAAAGCTCAGGCCCCCATGACCAAATACAAACTATAGGCATTATTACTACGTATTGAAATTGCTGCATGCCTGATGACTTCTGGCTTTTTGATGTGTGTTTTGGATTATGTTAAGGGCACAGCAATCCATGGAATGATTTGAAGGCCATGGGACTCCCAGCTTCTGAAATGAGTTGTTTAATTTGAACTAGGATATTGCTGGCATGTTCATTTTAGTTAGTATGTTGATCAGGATCAAGCCCATATTCTTTGCTACTACCTAGAATTTAGACTCTGACAGAGATTTAGGGTATGTTTCATCCAATTAAATGGGGATGATTGAACCTGTCATTTTCAGTCTTTGATCTTAGCTCTGAATTAAAGTGCATCTGAAAAATATATACAAAAATTATATCATAGGGGCTTTGCAACATCTAGTTTTAAAGTTTCATGATCACTGTAGACAGAATAACCTGGTTAGATAAATAGTTTTTCTTCTCTTTTTAGTTTTCTAAGGTATTTGTGATGCTGAGGAAAAAACATTTTTCTCTGAAAATAAAATAGCCACCTGTCAAGGCTAATTCTCTGAAGTCCTCTGCATGAACTTTACTAACTAACTCCCTACTTAATATTACCTAACCCATAACTGAATTGGATATCCTAGATCTCTAAAACTCAGGCTTGAGTTATCCCTAAAAGTGAGAAAAGGAAACATAAAAAACATAGAGACATTAAGTGAAATACTTCTCAAATTAATAAGATGTCCAAGAAATGTTTCCAGTACTGTAAGTCAGTTTTATTTAAAAAATAGAGTCCAAACATTGTTTTTTATAAGGTGCAACATATACACTGTTTTCTACAATTAAAAAAAACCAAAACAACAAACAGAGCCAAAGCAAAACTATAGTCATAAATATAGTGTCATTCCAACACGGAATCAGTGAGTCTCCTGTAATTCTTAAACATTCTTTTTCTGCTTCTACAAAGCATAAGAATTAATAATTAGTATCACTGGGACAGCCAAAGGGTCTGTCTAGTGTCATCCATTTCTGTACTTTATTATTAAACTTTCTGGTACAGATTGTTTCAAGTACACATGAGAAGCTGAATGTAACTGAACACAGTTCATGCAAAACAAAAGTACAATACTGGACCTGCATCATTCAAAGATTTTTATTCTCCTGTTTGGTTTAGTTGGGCATTTTTGAAGGCCAACTGCTTGAAGGACCGAACTGAGGTTGCATAAAGTCAGCAGCATATACTACAATACTTATGTAACTCAGATTGATAACGCTACATGACTATCTTGAGCTCTACAAATTGAAATAAATAGTTAAGGCCAAGATCTATGCCTCTTGGAGTCTATTCAGTACCTTCTGAGACAAATTGTGGAATACAGATGGAAAACGGTGCCTGATAATGGGCTTGTTATGGGGAAATAAATTAAATCATTACATCATAACTGCATTTTTTGAGATAAGCATGTTATTAATTTATATTAAGACTGCTCCCTTTCAGACACCAGTGTGAAGAGCAATAAAGGCTGTAGCATGGAGGAAGTTTTCTAATTAGCAAAGTCTGTCCTGTTTTAAAGCCCTCGATGTCATTCCAGCACCAGCCTCAGCCTTGATGATAACACCAAGCAGCTGAAGTTAGCCATGAGTGTGCCATTTCTGGACAGCCAGATAGCAGCCCCCGCTCTGAAGGGTTTAACATCTTTTGAACAGAAACTGGAACAAGGAGCAGCACTACGTGGTTACACGTCCAAAAGTCTTTCCCTTGACCCTTTAGGTATTTAAAGCTTTCCATCTAGAAAGGAATGTGTTTGATTGAAGAGAGCTGTACACCCGTTTACCCTCCTTTTACCTGGGTGATAGTCCAGGGTCAAACTGCACCCACAATAATTACATAAATCTCAATTCCTTCTGTTGCCGTTTGCTACAAACCACCATGTTGGTTTTTTGAATCCTGTTTTTAAGCCCTGAGGGCTCCTCCTAAGTAGTCTAATCAGAAAAGGCAACAAGCTATCACTGGGGTGACTGTTAGTTTCAGTAAATCAGGCCTCTGGGTATTAATGGGAATTAACCACACAAGTTCATGCCTATCCATAACCACAGACTGAGCTTAACCTGATAATCCAAGTCAATACACAGGTGAATTTGTATTCACAGCCAGACTAACCTCAGTTAGGCAACTCCATGTCTTTTTCTCAGAAAATGATAACATTTGTCAGTGTTGATACACTATATTGGTTCCTGTTAGCAAACATGGAAAGTAGAACATGGTCATACAGTTTTAATCCAAGAATGAGATTTCTCTCAAAAGTCAGCCTACTTAGCTTAGTCTACATCCCTTAGATTCTAGAAGTTATGGGTAGAAACTGACAATTGTATATAGCCCCACTTGGCTTTAGTTGTGGGAATGAACTGATTTTATGATGGCATCTCTGTTCAAACGAGGGAATCTAGTGTTTATGAGCCTTGTTGTTGACTTGGTTGGTTTTTAGAGTTTGGCTGCTGACAGCTTCACAGAAAAACGTAAGAAATAACCATATTATGTTGTATTTCCTATTTTCAGAAGAAAAGGGTTGCTCAGTTCTATAGTTTACATAGCTTTAACAATATCCCTTTAATAATACATTGTACTGCAGCTGTTCAGTTAACAAAAAGTATACACTGAAATATTTATGGGCATTGGCCAGAGCTACATATATTTATGTCAGTCTGGTGCAAACACCATTATTAAGTGGAGTACTTAACAGATTAAAATTATCCCTTTACTTCCGTTTCTTTTACTTCAGCAATTCGGGCCATACTCCGCGTGAATGCAGTGGGACACATGCCAGAAGGAAGCTGGGTCACGGGAGATAAGAGGAGGAATTTGTGACATATAACTTCGGCATCTAACTCAGGGTGCACCTGAGCAGCTGTCTCAGTTCAGGGGCACAGTAATCATGCACATTGCCTACATGTTAGAGCAACAGTCTGGGTTTGGGCTGGAGTAAGCAACAGGCTGTTCTGGCATGCAAGGACACCGCTCGTCTCTGTCCGTGAGGACCATCCGAACACCACCGGTTATCTGTGTGAACCTGAGCAAAAACACCAGAGGGCTTAGATGCCTAAACAAAGGGACCAGGAGGTCTGAAGGGGATTCAGGGCATCTAAGTTAGGACGCAACCTTTCTCCAATCTTTAAGTTTACATCTAGGACGCAAACACTGGGCAGTGTGAATTATGTGTTCCAGAGGGTACAGTTTGGTATTCTGTTACTGACAGCAGTATTGACTAAAGGGTTGACTCTCTGTATCTCACATAGGACCAGAATAAGGGTTTAGGAAAATTTAACATTTTTACCTGAGTGACTTAGAGGTTTCTACCAGGGTCTGTTAAATCTTCTGTTCTTGGTGCAAACAGATAAATACTTAAAGCTTTCCTATGATCATTTGCATTCTCAGTTCCTCTGATCTTATCTAGCCACAGTGTGGTGGAGAGGAATTCCACAGTCCTATGGCTGACAGGTGCATAAAAAGTAGATCACTTACAGAGTGTCTATGACTGTTAAATTACTTTCGGCAATCTCTTGGCAGGTGCAGACAAATGCCAAGAAAGAGCAATGACAAAAAGGGCCTAAGTGGAGAACCAAGAATCAAAGCAGAACGTCACTTGTTTGTGAAAAATGATGATGTACACAAGGGAAGGCAGGTGAGAGATTCAGTCTCTTGTCACTAACACTGATGAGAGATGGATACCACTGTCCTTTTAGTGCTTTTGAAAACTATTTTATGGGCTTCTATGCTTTTTCCAGTTACCACAGCAAACCACAAAATACTAAATTTTACAGTACTTGTATGCAAAATTGCATAGAGAGATAATAAATTCTTACAAATAAATCCCATTTCAACATTAATAAGGGGAAGCTGGTCGACAGAAATGTTAAGCAATATAAAATTCAAAAGGCTAAAGCAGGGAGCAAGGGACACTACATTTTAAAGTGAGTTGAGGCATACTCTTACTCTTTTCTTAGACTTAACTCCAGTCTTGATTCATTAAACATTTACAAAATAAATGAAGATGACAAAATCTTTCATTTAAAAATATGACAATTTTTGTCCTTCATGAAAATGGTATAACTCAGTAGCAAATAAATAGCCATGATTCCAGTAACAAAAGCAACTGACATTACTCATCTACACTCATTGGCTTGGAACACAAACCTTTATATCTCTTAGCAGCTTGTACATAAAGAGTGTCTGCTACTCTTCACACCTGCCTCATGAGTGACTGTGACCTTGATGCCTCCCACTGGTGCTCGTGGCTCTTTGTCTCCGAGCACCGCATCACTTACACCCACCAGCACTCCAACTGAGCTGTTGGGAATGTCATTAAGAAAACACAGCTTGATGTCTGCAGCTGCTCAGAGCTTCTAAACTGCCTTCCTCGTGAAATAAGTGCTGTCCTGCATCCACTCCCTCTGTCAGAGGCATATCAGGCCATTCCTCACACACATTACCTTTTTCTCTTTAAGCAAGATGAAACACCAAACACAGCCTTCGTGTTAATCTAGAAGAGATTCCTTTGGGGTTACTTTCTTCTTCTTTACCAGTCTAGTTAAACATGATAGATTCAGGGTCCTGGTTTGCCATTTGAGCCATATGTCTCAATACATCCTTTTTAGTTATGATACCCAGCAGCCTCCTATAGGAGAAAAGGAAACCAAAGGTCAACAATCATCCCATATATCTTCCAGGTTTTTTTCCCTGTTCAGCTGCAGCGACATTTTGTGAGTGCTTCCATACAGTACTGTCCATCTCATTTATTCCCCAATTATTATCTTCTTATAAAAGTATTCTCACCTCATGAATTTCTACTACCCCAGCCACGATAAGTAAGTGAAATACTTTGGCTTGTTACCTCTTTTTGCTGGGAACATGACTGAGTGAGGAGCTACAACAACTAACACTTTGTACAACAAAATAATAAGTTTCCTTAGGCTCAGGCTGCAGAGGACCAACAGTCAAACCCAAGGCATCAGTGCTTGGTAATACACAAAGTAAGCTAAAGCACGGGATTTCTGAAACTCTCAGTGTCTGACAGCATAATTCCTTCAATTTTAAATGGTAATTTCTCATTTAGGTGAATGTAAATGAATTATATCTGTCGAGAAAGATGAGGCCTACGGGATGTCTGGCCCCAGGAGTCAAAAATTTCATAACCCTCAGTATTCAAGGGCTTTCACTTCCAGTCCTTGAAGACCATTAGGCACTGAATTTTGAAAGTGTGTCATTGTTAATAGTTTTTCCACCTTTCATTTCATGTAAATTCTAAAACTCAAGATTTAAATTTCTGAATCCAGGCACCTAAAATCAGAACCTTTATCTGTGCCCCAATAATGGCTTTTATTTTCTTAATGCAGAGGATACTGCACTGAATGTAACAACTGCTATGCAATATTTTTGAATAACAAAAAGACTTTTTAACAGAAGAATAAATTTTAGTCTTCCACATTTGGAAATGATGGCTCTAGTTTGGCTGTCCTGCTATCACTAGCTCCTGGGATGAGCCATGATGCCAAAATATCTCAAATTCCATTGGAACTATGGGATGTTATTTCTAGTCCACATGGTGCAGCTTTTTATTCTCCTAATTTCATGTTTGCCCACCTCCTTCAGCTGTTCTTCGTGGGCCTTTGGTTTATACACCTTTCCATTATCCAATAAATAAAGCTGAACAGATTAATTTTCCTCCAGTGACACCTTTATCACAATCTTCACAAGCATCTTATCTAGCTGGATGTCTCGAAATAGACACATTCTTTGCAAACAATACTGCTTGCCAAAGCTGCCTCTGTTGAAAACTGAATGATAGTGGAAGTCAGAAAAGTTTATTTCGTATTTATTTTTACCTTATCTAAATGAGAATACACTAAGGATCTGGGAGAACAGAATGAAATATAACACCCTGCAAGTACCATTTTGGTTCCGAGCCTGGCTTCTTTTGCTGCCCCGGAGAGACATGAGCGAGGTTCCCTTCTTCATCCACTCACAAAATAAGACAAAATTAAAACATTCACTTGACTGTCAACTACTCACCCACTGCGAGTGACCAGACACTGCCGGAGTCCAAGTTTTCGGAAAATATCGACCACAGTCTCCATTGGTGTGTGGTCAGTGACAGTGAAAGGGCTCAGGTTGAGAATACGCCGCAGTTTCAGTGGATGGGGACTGTTGGGTGGCAGTTCTGGGGGGTCTTCGGTGAAGTACACAATGGAGTTGCTCACCACCCCATCCTGACGCTGTCTTGCATTCTCTGTACAAGACAAAGATTGGTGTAGATAGTGAATTAAGCTCGATAATAAAAAAATTCTTCCTTTGGAAAGCAAGGTTTTTGTCTTCAATGTACTGAAGTCCCAGAAATTTGGGTTACTGAGTAAACTTGAATTTCCTTGAGACATTGCTCCCTCAAAGCACATATAAGTGATATTTTCACAGACACATACCTTTCTTTGGTTGGGATAATGCTTTTCTGAATAAATATGCAGCTCATTGCATTCACAAGCTTCACTAATCCAATTTCTGTCAAACTCAAATGACTGTATGTAATTTCCTCCATTGTGAGAATCACAACAGAAACTTTATTACATGCCCGAAGGAGTGGAGTCAACAGCTGTGTCAGATCCCAGCTGGCTTAGAGCAAAACTTTTCAGTGGAGTCGGGAATATGTGGACATGGTGAATGGATTTATGAACACAAAGCTGGGGAAAGACAAATTCACATTCCAGGGACCCAGGGGCAGTGTGGGTGTTGTTCTAGACCAGCACATCTCTCTGGCATGCTGGGTAAATTTTGTCGGTTTACACTTAATGCCTTAAATAGTTTGCATATCTAGATTTTTAAAAGGAAATAGAAATTAGCATCCTACTCAAAGGAAAATAGTAAAAGGATTTAAAAAATATAGAGGTAAACAGCACATATGTGACCACTTTCAAAAGTTCAAAAGCTATCATTAATACTTTGATCAAATTACGAAGTGAACATCACTACATCTGGCGTTTACATGATCAGTATAAGCCTTTTACTTAAAATATGCCCCAAGAAGAACACTTACCATTGGAGTACTTTATTTTCTTTGTAGTGTTTACCTCATCTCTGCTCAACACTACAGGGTATAAACTTTATATGACACAGATTTCCAAATGACAGACAACTTTTCTCTGCCCAGAATAAGCATATCATGTGTTTGGCTCTGAGGGTTTGGCTCTTTCTTTTTTTTTTTTTTTTTTTTACTTCTTGGAAATAGTTAAATTATTATCTTCAATTAACATAGGTTGCTTCTGTTCTTGAGAGGTATAGCAACTCATACTCAAAGTGTATATAAATATTCTTGGAGCTCTCTGCCATCAATCAGAGTGCAGAAACCTGCTCCTGTGACTTGTAATGTGTAGACAGTGATGGTTTCCAACATGTTCCAGCTGCAATTTTTTTTTACATTTAACGATCGTTGTCTTGTAATATTTCTGGAACTGGAGCAGTGCTGGCTCAAACCTAATATCAGTACAGTATATGATTCTCAACCTTCTCACCCCACATATTACAAGCCCTATTGCAATTTACAGGAACGATGTTAGTTTTGTCTCAGCTTGTTTCAATTCATACATCTAATTTCAAGTGTGAATATGCCTGAATAGTTCTTTGATATATGATCTGTGCTAAGAGGCAACATGAATCAAACTGAAGGTAACTCCCACCCTTTGACAAAAACCTTTGACAGCTAGGTATTTCCTTCCCAAAGCTGCACCCTAAGAAATAGGGCCAAGCATTTTGGTTACCACATTGCTGTTCCCAAGGCAGCAATGACCCTGAACAACAGTGATTAGCCAAAGCCATGATTTCACTCTTCCATGTCAAACACCTCTCTAGAGAAATTTGAATGATGCAGTACTATGGAGTAAATTCAGAGGCATCAGAAGAATGGTGGATTTTGTATGCAGTCTCACTGGATGGGGGAGTGGGAGTAAAGGTAAAACAGAAGAGCAGATCATTTTTGCAGTCAGTGGGTAAGAAAAACAGATACAGATTAACAGAAAGAGAAAGCAAATGGATGACAATGTCTGATTTTACAGAGTAATCTATGCAGAAGGCTCTTGTCATAGCTAGAGAGCGAATTAATTCTCCCAAATGTGAAACAGCCTCTCATATTCAGGGGTTCACATTTCACAGCCTATATCAACTATGCTGATCTCTCAACTCCACACTAGGAAAAGCACGTTATACAGGCCACCTGGCTTTTGTCCAAGGCCCTGCCTTTTGCGTGGTGCCTCTGGAGCTGGCCAAATTTAAGAAAAGCTTTACAGTGTCAAAAACTCCCCTCTGCAAGACTGTAAAGTAGGTGTAATCTAAAATGTACACACCTCTTCCCAGAGGGTGACTGCCACCTCACCTGCCTACCTACTCAACAAGGATCAGTGGGAGGACACAATCCTCCAGAGGATGCTTCTGAGCAATTGGAAATGGCATTGCCATTCACTTTACAGGTATTTCTAGAGCGTGCTCAGTGCTCTGCTCAGGAAGAAAGAAATTACATAGGGGTAAATCAAGAGGCAGATAGCTGTGTGGGAACAGGTATTTGATGCAAGACTCAGCAGCTATTGCCTTCATCCAAGATGGCAGATGTGTGAGGGGATTGGAGTCCTTCCCCAGAGTATTCCCTGGACCACCATACTGCTGATGCACAATTTATTGGGCCTGAGAAAGAAGCTGAAATTCTTGGTTGAAACCACATCTCTATGAAGTGCAAAGTGTTCCTATGTAGAGGTACCAGAGCTAGTTCAAACTGAGGAGGCATTCTGCAGGGCACAATGCCATGAAAATAGAGATACTGGTGAAATAATGAGATACTGGTGAAATAATGAGATACTGGAGTGGGCCTGACTCTGCTTTTCATAAGACCTCATTGTCTGGCTGAAGTGCCGCATGGATGGGGCTTATGGTGTTCTGAGATGTAACTCCAGTATCTATGAGGATTTTAGGAAAACTTATCTACGCATATAAAAATTTGATTTTAAATCTAAGTTCTGTCTCATTTCCTATGAAAGATACTCTTAATTAGAACTGATCAGGAGACAGTACCTCTTCCTCTGAAAAATGCAGATGTCAAGGAAACCATTTTTGAACAGGAAAGAATTTTGATCTAAATGATTACTGAGTTTAATTTTAACTGATTTCTTTGTTGTCAGTTCATAGCTGGACATTTTCTCACATCTTCTGGCAAGACCATTCAGCCACACTGCCATTGATGACCTGAATCAAAAGACTCAGTTCCTCAAAGTTCTCTGACTCACTCCAAGCACCCTCTGATCTTTCTGATTTTAAAGTGAGGGCTCTGCATCTTCAGTCCGTGCAATTTTCCCACTGACTTACCTTCCTAAAAGGAGGTGCAAAAGACTATTAACTTGGAAGGCACCAACTGTTAAAGCCGTGACATGGCATGGGGAGTGTAAAAGACAGACCTAGGGTAGGCTAAATACATCTGAAACATGTGCTTTAAAGACCATTGTTATTTCAAATTTTTGTTTTAGCTTTGTAGGAATTGAGCTGGAAACTGACCTTCAAAAATAACGCAAATTTTCCATTTATTAATTTTTTTGTCTGAAAAATACGTGAATTTCCATCAGAGACAACAGCTTTTTAAAGGTGCCTGAATAACAGGGATGAAACAAGACCATACAGAGAAGAATAATTCCAAGTCAAGGAGATTTGGATATACCAGACATTCCACTCCTCTGCAAAGTACAGGGCAACCATGCCCAGATGGCATCTTGCCTGCCTGCTCAGCTGGCCTACAACACCACAGGACTGCCAGAACTGGGAGCAGACAGTGGGCCAGCCTTGCAGTTCTGGATGCCCTGGATCCAGAAAAGGTGGGAACATTTGCTTTCATCCAATATTCTTGTCTTTAAATCCCCACTTAGTCATCAGGGCAACCAGGAAAGGATGGTCAAAACCTTTAATGACCTGGATTCAGACTCTCAGGCAACCAGCCAGCACTCCACTGGATGCCAGACAAAATTCACCCATCTTTACCAAAAAACATTGTCCGCTGAAAAGCTTTCCACCTGTAGCACTAAAAGCCTGCATGTGAGGAAAAACTGAGAGCAACAGAAAGGAGCACAGGGTATTTCATCACAGGGTGGCAAAAGTTCATGACTGCCCCCACTGCTCTGGAAGCCCATGGAGACTGAAAGAAGCTGAGCACTGCACTGGCTTTTGATCTGGTTCTGACAAAAATTCTGGCCCTATGAGTTGAGTTTCTCTCTGTTGTAGAAGAATTTTATTTTACTCTTTTGAGTGACAGCAAAATTAAACCCACAAGGGTCAGGCCCGCAAAATTCTACCAGGGGTTGTGATGCAGTATAAAAGCTCCCAGGTCCTAGCAACCAGTAAAAGTCAGATCTGACAAAGAAGTTAGATTTGGTTCTTGTTTACCCATCCTTCAAGGTGAAAAACACTGCTAACGTCCTACCTTGTAAAAACTCCTTTCAAAATCAAACGTTTGGACACTGATACTCTACTTACTTATTGCAAGGATCAGCTCTCGTCTCTGTGCAAATCCAATAAGTCTCTCTGAGTCTTTTGAAACCACCACAGGAAAGCCATTGTAATCAGTCTCTTTGATAAGTGTCTCGACATCCTCCACCGTCATGCTGTCCTGCGTCAGAACAGAGAGAGGAGCTTCGCCACGCCTCGGTCTCATCACGTCAGTTGCCAGGGTTCGGTGGGTGAACTCATCCTTCACATCCAGGAAGGGGTAGCCATTCAGATGAATGTGAGCTTCATAGATCCCTTCTTTGCCAAAGGCATCTGCCACCCACTTGCTTGTGACAGCTGCAGCCATAAGAGGTACAATGTACTCCAGGCCTCCAGTTAGCTCAAACATAATCACCACCAGAGAGACCGTCATTCGAGTAACACCACCTGCCAACAAGGAAAAGACTCGAGTTTCTCTCAGTGCTGGTATACATACTAAGCAACTCATTTATATTTTTGAGCCTTACACAAAAAATGCATGTAATTATTTATGCTGAGTACTTTGCCCTTGTACTTTTAGGCTTATTTCACTGGAGAAAGTTATTTTTCTTCTACTGCAATTTTCATCAAAAAAAGGTTGAGTGAACTTGCTCATACCAAAGTTGCTAACATTGAAAAGCAAACAATGAATGCTAAAAGACGGAGCTTTAAAACCAGAAAGGATGCCAAAAAATCAGCTTTAATGGATACTTGAGAAATTAAAATTGAACCCTGGCATTAGCCCTCTAAAATGACTCCAAGAATCAGTTAAGTACCGTGGCTGAGGCAGGTAGGAGTGTGGAGAGGTGGCCTTCACACCAGCCTATCTATTGCAGTCATACTGAAGAGAAAGCTGAGCATTATCTTTGGGGACAACATGGTTACAAAATCCTGCATTAGAAAGCTTAGGGCCACTGCATGAGCTGTGTTATAGCTTAAACCCTTGCTTAAGGTATCACTATAGCAATACAGTTTGAACTGTGTACAACTTGGTTTGAGGCCATCCAGGCACACAGCCATAGGCAGGGTTGTAGCTGTATTTTTCAGTCTAGTCTTTCCATATTAATTTCATAAGCAAGCTCCTTGCTCCTTCAGTTTACATTAAAGGATAAAAATAATCACATAACTGAGGACAAGTGTGTATGTATCTCTGAATTATTAGGTAACATTTCTTTGCCTCTGTTCAAAAGGTAAATGTAATAAATCTGCTATTTTTAGGTCTCAAAATACAGCATCATTTTAGATGAGAAAAATCAGAAACAGATCATTAAAAGGTGCTTTTTATCTAGCAGCATACAGAAATATTAGATGGTTGATTACTTAACACTACAATCCAGATATGAATTTCAACTGAGGAATGCCTTAAACTTCTGACCGTGAAAAGCTGAGAGCAAATACAAGAGTAAGGATCATTTAATACTTACTCCATTTCTCTTACTTTAGGCAAGATAGGTTTTGGTACAGAACAACTTAAGTACAAGCTGTACAGCTGAAGTACAAGCTGTGACCATTCTATTGTATTGTCTCACCATACTATTCAAAACCACTGCACCTTAATTTGGACCTCTTAAAAGAGGAAGTAATTGCAGCCTCACCTTGAGTCCTGTGCGCAGATTTGGGCATCACAATATAAAAGAGACATTAAGCTATTAGAAGCCATCCAGAGCAGGGCCACGAGGATGATGAAGTGTCTGAAGGGGAAGCCTTTTGAGGAGTGGCTGAGGTCACTTAGTCTGTTGAACCTGGAGAGGACTGAGGGGAGACCTCATTCTGGTCTACAACATTCTCACAAGGGGAAGCAGAGGGGCAGGCACTGAACTCTTCACTCTGGTGACCAGCGACAGGACTTGAGGAAATGGCCTGAAGCTGAGTCAGGGAGGTTTAGGTTGGATATCAGGAAAAGGTTTTTCACTTAGAGGGTGGCTGGGCACTGGAACAGGCTCCCCAGGGAAGTGGTCACAGCACCAAGCCTGACAGAGTTCCAGAGGCATTTGGGCAATTCTCTCAGGCCCATGGTGTGATTTTTGGGGTGTTTTGTGCATGGGCAGGATTTGGACTTGATGATCCTGATGGGTCCCTTCCAACTCAGCATATTCTATATTTGTATAATTCTATGCTGACTTGCAGATCAACTGCAACATCAGAGCCAAATTTTTGTGTATTATTTCTTTTATGAACATTAAGATCATTTATCATAAAGAGGAAGTGCTTCACTCGTTTGGACAGTAAGACTCATCCCAGCTTTTTTTAATGTGTCTACACTGCTGTGGGTGTTCATATCCAAAGGGATGATCCAGATTGCCTTCATAACCTCTAGATAAAAACAGGCCTTTTTGAGGCCAAATTCATCTGTCCATTTGCCTGGGTTTAGATGTGTATTGCCAGACAAGACTGATCTTTCCCATACTTCATTTTTCTGTTTTGACTGTGAGGGTATCAAGACAGTTAAGCTCAGGTGTTGATATCTACATTACAGGCATCAAATTTTCAAGCAAATCCCACTCTCCTTCCTCTATATTGATCACATAAATAATCCTGCTTTTCCAATATGAGCATCCAAATCTGAAACTTTTCCAGCTCTTCCTTGAGTACCTCTTTCATTTCAAACCTACCCAATCACATTAAACATATGTTATGCCTCTCCAATATTATTTCTTCCACTGATTATGATATCAATAACAGCAACAAAAGGAGACAGAATATGCAAGTACACAAGGGGAAAGATATGATCAGCTAAAAGCATGCTCAGATGGTATGCTTGTAGCATTCTTGTTCCATCTATGCCTAGAAATTTGATATGTGAGGTATTATTCAGTGATCTTGCTTTAATACTTAACAGATCATTGCTGTTATATCCAGTAAATCCTATTGATTGAGTGTAATCCAATATTGGCCTATGATCAAAATGAAAACCAAAATACAGCTCAGTTGACCATAGCGTGATACACAGCCAAAATAAGACCCAGAATTTTTACCTCTGTGTAGCTTAAAATTTAGCAAAAACTGGGATGTTTTCTTCCTGTTCTGAGAGACAGCACAGTCTAAACAAGTAAGTAGTTTTAGTCCAGTTACAGTGAATTTCATTACATCAAATGGAAAAAAATGCAATTAAAAATACTCCTGGTTGGAAACCTGCAGCCTAACTTCAATTTTTTCTTTCCTTTTCTGTGCTTTTTGGCAGATTAGAAGGAGTGGACATTGATGACCGCAAGCCTTTCTGTTGCTGACCATCTGGCAGATCACTGGAGCAACCAGTAGAGGAAGCTGCCCATTCTTTAGCCCATCACATCTTGATTTCAACCTCTGTTGCACCCAGAAATGCCAACATAGCAGCTAACACAAACCCAAGGCCCTCCTAAGAATGTCCCCAAACATCAGTGTTGGTCACACACAAACCAACGACCAGCAAGGACCGTACCCAAGCAAGCTGCTGCTCCCACCATAGCATAAAGCCCTGGTGTGACACAGTCTGCCCCAGGTCTGCACCAGTTCCTGAAGATGATCCAGTCATGATGGTGATATGCCAGCTGCTCCACTCCAATCCCAACCATCCTGCCAGCCATGGCTCCAACAGCCATGCTAGGAATAAAAAGGCCTGAAGGGATCTGGAATGAAAAACGGGCACATGAGTACCTTGACAAAAATGACCAGTATCAAACAATTTTTATTAATGGTAAGAGAACCAAGCTTCCATAGTCTCATGGCAGCCTACAGAGCTGATCCCCATGGTCTGACACAGTTTTCTGCAGTGACTGAGTTTATGTGGCTACATGTGTATTAATAGCTTTCTAAAATGTTAGTGCATTTTTTAAAGAAATTTTGAATCCTATCTGTTGCATCCCACTGAATTAGCAAGAAAAATGCTGTTTCTGAATAACAGTTTGCTTTTGAAGTCAAGATGTTCCTGGCTTTGCCTTTATTGCTTTCTCAGCAGGAAGTCAGGAGCTGCTGATGGTTCTGTCATAGGCTTGAGAATAAGCTTAACTGAAAACAACATCTTGATTTCACCCTCTATCCGATGGAGCACTTTATGGCTTTATTACTACTTTTTCAGGCTAAATCAGACCAGATTTTAAATTAAATGCCAAATGAAGAATAAAACTTCAAAGAAAGGAGGCTGACTGCTCAGAGGCAACTAATTCTCCATCTCAGTTTACAATATATTTTCCAAGAAGCTCTGTGAATCATTACTTTGTTGTCTGCTATACAGACAAGTCACAAATCATTTTTAAAAAGTATTTAAATGAGAAGGGAGGGGGAAAAAAGAGTGAAAATTTACTTTGCCTTGGCTAAGTGCATTTCCTCTTAGATATCAAGTGTACCAGCAAGTGGGAGATGTATTTCCTGCTGGAGAAGACAAGTCAGATCTGGGACGAGGGCTTGTATGGAGCTTTTGTTGTTTTCAGAGAGGAAAGCCTATTATATCTTAAGTCTGAAAATATACCTTGAGCTTCCTAGAGAACTTAACTAATCACCTCATCAGCATGGCCCAGAGGCACTAGGGCTGATAGCAGCAGATGCTACAGCCCCCACCATATAGTGTTAACTTTGCCGATGCCATTCGATTGAGTCTTCTGGATTTAGTGGTTAAAGCCATTTGGTCTGTTCTTTTACAGACTTGTTGAAATTGTCAATTGCTTCTAACAGATTTTAAATACATACGATAAATAAAGAATCACGTTTCAAATACAGAATCAAAGCTTTTAATGAACAAGTGTAACAATGGGCTGTCAGCCATAAATCGGTTTCTAGAGTGAAAGGCTAAAATGGATCCTCAGCTCAAGTGTAGTGTTTAATAGAAAGATGAGATAGTTTAGTTTTGAGCATGGTATAAAATATAATGTATAACTAAGAAAAACTTCTCATTGTCTGCAGCCATCAGATCCAGAAATAAATGCTCAGATAATGGGAGCTGTAGACAGACAGAACCTGGTTTTTATGTGCTCTATTAATCAGATATATAGAGCTCACCATAAACAGCCTGGTATATATTGAAAGCTTGGATAAATTGTTCTTGGACCTTTCATCACTCATTTATGGGGAGAAGGAGTTGTTGAAGGAAAAAGCTGCAAATCCAGAATATTCAAATGACACATCAGTTAGTCTTCTCGTTCATTCCCCTTTTTTTTTCCAAGCTACAGTGCTTAAAAAGATTCAAAATTAGACCTTTTCAGCCATTTTTATATTTCTGTGACGCTCTAAATGTGTAAAATAGTAAATTTAAAATTATTACTTCCTTGAGCATAGCTACCTTGAGGCACAGTAAGACATTAATCCAACAAGACAAACAACAATGTAAATAGCCCATATCCATGAGAGAGCTGAAACACAGCTGCAGTGGGAATCATCTTGAAATTGCCTATTGCCAACAGCGGGTTTAAATTCCCATACAGATTTCTTTTTCACTTAACAAAACTGCAGATGACTAGAAGGTGGAAAAGCAGGGCTCATCCCTGTGCTGCCACAGGGGCCCACAGGGCAAGGTGCTGGCAGGCAGGTGAGCCAGCAGCATCTCAGTGACGGCCCCATGGCTGGGGCAGGTCAGAGTCAGGGGAGCCCTGCCAGAGAGAGAGCACAGCTGCCCACGGCAACCCATCTGTGCCTTGTGCTCACGACAGCTCCTGCGCCCGTCCCCGATTTACCTTCATGCCGAAAGTGAATATCGTGATGACAATTTTGAACACCAAAGCCAAGGCGAGCTGCCACATGGCAGAGTAGACCCCGGGGCCGGCAGGTCTGTCGGGAATGTCATCCACTGGCCGGGTCATGTTTGGGTCATTGATGTAGTCACAGAGCTGCGAGGACTCCAGGGCACCACAGTCGTTGAAGAGCTCAGAGATCAGCTCGCTGGTGCTCCTGCGGGTGTAGGGGTTGGGGTAGGCGATGATGGCAGTGATAGCTGTTATCACGATGACCTCCAGCACCGGGTATTTCCCAAGCCTGGTGGTTTTTCGCCTCCTGCACCAGGCAATGTTGCATCGGATAAAGAGGGTCCCCCAGAGGCCCCCAAAGACGCCGAGCAGGATGAAGGGGAAGAGCTCGGCCATGTACCAGGGGGTGTGGTACTCCACGTAGAACAGGACCAGTCGGCTGTTTCCAAAAGGATTGATGGACCTCAGTGTGAAGGCAGCCACGAGAGCAGCAAAAAATGACCTCCACAGGGTTTTCAGAGGAAAGTAGTAGCTGACCTAAAACCAAGCAAAGACCATAAACATTTCACCGAGTGTGACAGAGGGTGCTTCCTTTAACTACCATCACCATCTGTTTCATTTGACTTTACTGTGAGCACTAGACCTTACCACAGCCGTGGTAGAATGTGTTCACAAAGGCATCAGAAAAGGCATTTTCAGGTTTCAGAAAAGGAATAGCAACTAGTTTAAAATTGATAAATTTGAATCCAGAGTTGCTGTCTAGAGAGTATAAGAAATGCTTGACAGCTTGATCCATGCATTAGCAAGCTGAAGGCTGGAGAAACCTCAGCAGAGGGATATATTTCCATATTGAATCATCTAATTTGTTTCCAGAAAGCCAGCACCCTTCTGCTACTCAGATTATGCTAAAATATCTGCTTATTTCTTATTACTAGAAATCATAGATTATTTTTGTTTTATAGGAAAAAATAAGCATATAAATATTTGAAAAAGAATGAGTAATCTTGGAGAAAGGTATGAAATTAAAATATTTTTATCGAAGCAAGTGAACTGCCAGGTCTCACCTCTTCCAGACTAAAAAGCACACCTCCGATTGGAGCCCCAAAGGCAACAGAAACTCCTGCAGCAGCTGCAGCTGAAAGTACCTACAAAGCAAATGTTTACGTACAAGGCATGAGTCGTTTGAAACCCCTGGTATCCAGACACGGAAATTAGAAATTTATGAGCCGACCTCACCTCTCTTCTCTTTCCTTCGTTCTTGCTGTACTTTGAGAAAAGGCTGCTGAAGAAGTTTCCGCAGCAACAAGCCACGTGGACTAACGGGCCCTCTTTCCCAAGGCTGAGGCCTGAAGACACCACCAGAACCAAGGTGACTGTTTTGATTAAAAGTGTCCATTTTCCCAGGTAGCCCCTAATAATGAACCCACTCAAGATGGTTTTTATCTGGAAAGCAGGAAGAACACGTTGAAGAGATGAAGAAACCTTTTCTACTCTGAACTTTCAAATGGAGTTAAAACTCCAGCAGAGTTTAAAAAGTTGCAGACTGCTTGAAAAGAGACAGTGATGGAGAGAAAGAAACCGTAGGTAGGGCAGCTTTCCCACAGCAATATCTGAGCAGGGGTTAAGCAGACCACACTTTTACTGCTGTTACGGGTGGTCCCCATAACAGTCAGTGAGGACTCTCACAGAGATCAATAGAAATACGAAACTCTTACATATCTCCTTGGCTTAGAAGATCAGAGTTAAACTGGATTTGAGTTTAACACAGCAGAAAAAAAGCAAATAAACAACAACAGACTTTTTCCAGATAAAACACACAAAAAAAGTTCTAGATATTTGGAATCACTGTGCCATGAAAGCATGCATATATTATGAAATGAGAAAGTCCAAAAGATCATATTTCTACACATTTTGTCTTAATTTTGCTAGTGAGTGGCTAGGAAAGAGCACAATGCATGTGCATGACACACAGGCTGCAGGGTGGGGTTTTGGTTTGGACTCTAGGCCTGGAAATAGGCTGGAACTGAGCATCACCTCACACGAGGGATTTACCACTTGGAAACTGGCTTTATAGTTAACTATGAAAACTTTTTAAAACCACAAATATATCAAACACATAACAAAGACATACATGACTACTTTGAAACATGGAAATTATTCAAATATTTTAAATTATTTGTGGTGAGTTTTTTTGAAACATTTGGATGCTTCCCTTAGAGATCAAGAACAAAAGTATGCCAAGATTTCTAAGCTTTGGGGCTGTTGATTCTGTCTGCCAGATTCCTAAATAATAATTCCAGTGATTCCATAGCACTTTTAACAAAAGACTGCTCTGATTTCAAAGACTTTTAATAACTCTGCTGGTTGAATTACAAAGTTCATTTAAGAGCTTAAATATGGACTGAGGCAAAATATTGAAAATCAAGTAGATATTTTGGCTGCTATAATGTTGTCATGCTGGCACAATGCACATTACACTGTCTTCAGGACAATTTGCAAAAGACATGCACCAGACACTTTTCAGGCATCCCAAATGATAGGCATCTTCAGCAGTTTAGGAAACCTTAGCTTTGTAGCCCACCCTCTTCTTTTTATTTTGCCTTTATTTAGAGTCTAGCCTAGAAAATAACTGGTTTTGTAACTGGCCCAAGTAATTTCATCCTAGGAAAATTCTCTATAATCTTCTAGTGAGTATGTGTCTCTTGGAGATGTTGATTTTTAATTCACCCTCTGGCAATGAACAAGTACATGCATTAACCTGTCACAGTGACATATGAACACCTTTTACTATGAAAAACTTAGATGATCACCATAAAAGCATAGACAAAGGAATGAAGGCAGATGAGATGGAAAGACAATTTTCTTGTTGCTATTCTATCTCACAGTACAGTTCTGGAATGGGAAAAGGCAGTAATTTTTTTTGTTGTTGTTTGTGGTTTTTTGGATATTCATGCACAAAGAGAAACTCACCTCTGGAATTCCAGAGCCACAGGCATAAGGAGCAAACACTCTGACCAGGGAGACTGCCAGGAAAGCAAAACATAGAGCCCACATAATGTACAGAAAATAGTTTAGAATGTAAGCACTTGCACCCTAGAAAAATAACAGTAACAAACATTGTTAGACAAATGCAGGTTGGCAAATCTCACACTTCTACTAGGGATCATGATGGCATGGAGCCTGATTTTTCATTCACACGGTAAGTGCTGCTTTTCCTCAGGAAGGACAAATAACTTTATATACTCTGACAATTTTATTACACATGGAAAGAAGCAGCATACTAATAAATACCTAACCTTGTCCCTACAGTCTGTTTGTAAGGGACCCAAATACTTCAAACTGAGCATCTTTCAAGCACTAAAAAATTTAACTAACCCTCATAAAGCTCCAAAACATCAAACAAATACGTCATAAGGGCAAAAGCAATTGGTTATGAAAAGGCACCTAATAAAGGAATCTGCTGTGTTCACCCCATGGTGGGGGACAAGGAATGAGACCTTGATACGTATTTTTCTGAAGGCTGGTATTCAAAGGTCAATTCTCCATGCAGATGCTGATCTTTTCAAACAACATCCCTGTGTATATCAGTGGCCAGTTCAGTTCACCACAAACAGGAAGGGTAAAACTGTAAATAAATCCTTTCTTTCTATATGGTGCTGTCCACAAGAGGGTTGAAAATAATTTTAAAACACCATAGCTTGGCAGAACCCACTTACACATCTCAGTCATTTTTGCCCTAATATTTAAAATCATTCCAGACAGTAATAAGTCTATCTTCAAACTGAATAGCTTTACCTTTCTGACAGAATGGGAATGCCAATGATCATTAGCAGTGGTTGACTGTGCAGTGCCATAGTGAAAGCATAATCAATAGTGACCTTCAAGTTTCTACCTTTTTCCAACAGTCAAGCCAAAACTTTTGTTAAAATCTGCATTGGAATACCTCTGCCTCTTCACATGCATATTTTTTTTAGATTAATTTCAAAAACCCACCTACGTGGAAAAAAGAGAATCTACTCAGCAACATCAAATTGATACAAGGAGCTTAAGCCTTCAAACAATATCCTGTAGCAACATGACACTACAGAATAAAAAAATGAGATGAACCTCAGTGCATGAGTTGGTATGAATCCTTCACCTCTAAGTGAACTCTTCCTACCGGATGCAATCCCAGCTGCTCAAGAACACTGGGGCCCCTACCTCTGCTCTGCAGGACAGCAGCCTGGATATCAACATTATGATAAATCAAGTAGGAAAACAGGCATTAATCAATTGTATCAGTTAATAGAGCTGGTCAAGCCCTGTTCCCAGTCATAAAAAACCTAGAGCTGAAAAGTTTCCCCATTTTCAAATCTGCAAGGAATCAACTTTCAACAGCATGGATGTTTGCTAGCTTCATTTTCCAGGTCTGTCCAAATGAAAATGCAGTAAGGATGCCACTAACCCTTATCCTTATGGATGTATCTGGAAGAAGGGCAATTTGTTAAGCTGGTGCCTGCTGAATTTAGCAGCTGGCTTTGCTGATGATAGCAGAATGCTGAAGCAATACAATGTTATCCCCCAATGCCCTGAGACTAAGCAGTCGTGGATCCCACACTTGCAGTGATTGACATCCAGCTGTAGTAACCCTGGATCTTTGTTGCTACAGCTGAAGACAGTCTCATGAATGTCTTCTCCTAGTGCTTTCAATTACAAACAGCTATGACAATATTTACTCTTCCTCTAGAGAAAACTCTGGATATCTTGCCTCAGGGCAAAATCCTCCTGTCAGTGTGAACCTGGAATACCTCCAAAGAAGGCCAACACCATTACAAAAATTTGGCCCAACTAGGTTGAGCAAAAGCTGCAGTTTTGCTTCTAAATTCACTGGAGTAAAATTAACTTTGTTTCTTTTTACTTCTTCTTCTTTTGCTTCTCAGAAGTCACAAGAAAACTCTGTCAGCTCGTTACTGCAGTCACACATACACCTACAGTGCTGTGGCAGGACCCCACAAGAGTCCGTACGGCCAGTTCAATCTTATCCCTTGGGACATCTTTCGTTGTTACATTTTCCAGATATCTGGCATTCTGCAGGTTCAACTGCAGCAGTTTCTAATGATTAATAATATGAAAACCTTTGGGAAGTGAAGTAGCAGTAACTCAGTACAGCAAATGGTTCATTTCTCATCCATTACATGCCATTACTAAGGCTCTGAATCAGTGAAAGTCTTGAGCGTGTACACTGGAGTCAGAGACCAAAGCAGCTCACCAGCAGAGCTGATCCTGCTATGACCTTTCCCATGGCAGCTCGAAAGACTCACCCTGGAAGCAACAGTAATGAAGCAAATAGGAAAACTAAGCAAAACTTTGTATTTTAGTTTGCAAGACCTAAGCAATATTCCAGATCTGGTGTCAGTCCAGTGTAGATACAAATGGAATACAATTGAAAACAACCCTCACAAACTCAGAATACTGAAATAAACCACATTCCTCAGGATGCCCTCCAATGTATGGTTACTCCAGAGGCCCAGAGCTCTACTCTGACTCAATAGGGATCTCACAGTTTGCAGACTCTCTCCTACGGATTTTAGAGCAGTGTGTGCCCTCAAGACTGACAGATTCAAGGCTGCAAAATTGAGAAGTGGGTTCCAGGTTTAGAGGGACTTCCTTGTCTTGCAGGTCTCAGCTTCATGAGAGGAGATCCAGAAGCCCCAGGTTGGGAATCCAGCCCATTGCTGGATCCAGTGTCATGATCCATGGAAGACACAGGGTCCTTTCCTCTACCCTGGACATGTGTAAGCCATCAAAAATGGGGTCCTCAGCTCCAGTGAAGCTGGGGTTGGGACCAAACTGAATCTGCAGGACACGGAAAGTCCAGATCACCAGTGACATCTGATGACCTTTTGATCTGCCAGGGAATTTGAGGCTTTGAAACTTTCTCACAGCGAAAATCCCTCTTCACCTCCCTCTTTGGAAGTAGTTCAAGACCAGAAGGATGAAGGAGACAACTGGCCTACAAAACAGTGATTAGGGAAGAAAACATAGCCTGGTTTTAGGTCTAATAGACACACATTAGGTGTCTAATGGGCTATTATGCTTTCCATAATAATTTATATCAAGCCTCTGCTTTGGGCTCATTTTATAGGAGCACTAGAATGGAAACATTTTTCAAAAGATGCCATAGGAAATGTCACAATTCTCCATGAAAACATATGTACAGGGTTTATCACGGCCATAAATTGGCAAAACCATAAGGAAGAACTGATCTAAATCTCAGTCCTCAAAATGTCAAATTTAGTTGGCTATGACGAGAAAGAATCACAGTCATGCATAAAACAAAGAAGACATGTCTGACCAGAGTACCTTTAGGGAAACTGTTCCAAATACTTTTTGCCTAAATTGTGCTCCAATGCGCACTGTTGTTTTATAGGGCTCTTACGTAAATGTCAGGCACAAAGTGAAACATAGAAAAAAACCCCACCAAAATTATTCTGAAACTCAGTCAAGTTCAGTGTATTTTGATACCTGCTAGAATCTTCTCTCACTACAGGAACCTTATAATGCAAAACTTGCCCATATCATAAGCCTTTTGAACAAAAAAGAACTTTTACTTTCCAATTCACATTTTTGTTGGGCTTTCCCTGGGATTTCAGTGTAACAGTAACAGACAGATATATTAATAATATTTACAGCCTCCATCAGACCATCAGGAACCCACAGATCTTAGAAGCCCATTTGTTTTAGGAAAGAGACTAAAACTAAGCCAAAACGAATTTTTTTTTTTTGTCCTACTGTGACACTACACCAGGGGGTGAGAAGCCCAATTTGAACATGAAGTGAATGAAGTTTCACAGTGCTCACCTGGCTGATACCTTTTCTAAAGGCCACAGCACACAACAGTCATTACTGCTGATTTCGAGAAGCAGGAGAAAGCAATAAATTTTCTCAAGGATATGGATCATGTATATATTCCAGCCAAAGTAACAGCATGTCAAACACATGCACAGGATTTCCAAATCCCCTAATAATTTTAACAGTCTCCTCTTTCTTTCCTTCTTCTTTTTTTTTTCTCTTAAATTACAACATCACCCCCATCCTGCAGCTTTATATCAGGATAATACTTCTTCGCTGTCACAAAGACACAGCCACCCAAAACATCTGCTGATGAAGACCTGGGTGAACCCAGCAAACCTCTGGCAAAGGAAAGCTTGGCACTGCGACTGGCAGCTGTGCTGAGAGATTTTTGCCTTTAATTACATGGTGAGAATATTCTATAAATAATTGGAACTATAGAAAACTGAGCTATTCATATGCACAGACTCTCTCACCTAGTACTTCTTGTACTGTAAACCTAAAGCAGCACTGAAGGGAACATAAATGACACACTTGCCTGGCAATGAAAGCGTCCTCAAACACTGTCTGCAGGACCAGACAACCTCCACACTGGGGGAAGATCTGACATGACCTCTCCAAATCACCCACCCGCATATCATATTCAGTTTTTGTCAAGTTCAAGTCAGAAATAAGGAGGAAGGGGGGATTTGAGACAATAATGCTGCCAAATATTTGAGTTGTGAAGGGATCAATATTATTCAGTACATTGAATAACTTAGGTTGAAAATAAAATGTGGGGTTTGTGTTTTTTTTAAAGCATTATCTGCTAAATGGTATACAGAAAGGCTTCTTTTTATTTTTTTTCAAAATGAAATTTTCACCTGCTTTGTTTTGAGACAGCACTCTGTGTATTTAAAATTACTACAATTATAAAAAAAAAAAAAGTGTAAGGGAAAAAAAATTTAAAATATAAAAGTTCCATGTCTGTCCAGATCAGCTTTTTCCCTTCCTGTCCAACATCCCTGCAAATCCTTCACTCTGGCCACCCCCTAGGGAGCCCACTCTTTCCCCAGCTTTTGGTGCTAGCTAAGTATCTTGATGTCTGACAGAGCAACCGACTGCAATGGATAAATAAGCAGTTCTTATGCAGCTCCCTGTATCAGAATACATAAAACCCTATCTTCAATCCCAAAACCATCCTCATAAATGTATTCGTCAGTGCTCGTCTTTTTTTTGTCCCATAAAATTATGTTTAAAAGGGAAAAAAAATGCAGCTCAGGTCCACTGGTGATTATCTAACGTGTGTTATGAAACACTTTTAGTTTAATACTGATAAAAAGAGAGTGCAATCTCACGGTTTTCCAGTTTCCATCACACTGAAACCACAAAACCTCCTTCAAGTTGAGCAGATATTGCGTGTGGGAATGTCTTTTTTTTGCAGTGTGCTCAGTTCATTACCTTCTCTTTCAGAGAAACTCTCTGGAGGGAACATCAGCAAGTATGAAAAAAGGGCATTGCCTGGCCTGCTGTGACCCCAAGCTAATCAGGCCCCCCGTACCTCGGACTGGCTTACAAGAAGTTCAGACCATTTCTGCCACTGGGGACATTTGTCCCTGTCATCGAATGTCGTTTCATTAGACGTCCAGCAGCACTGCTCGTGGCTGTACCAGAAGGCAGACAGGCAGACACCCTCTTTCAGGTCTGTCATCCAATCCACAGCTAAATCTATCACTCCAGCTAATGTACCTGGGAAAAGAAATGCAGAAAAAGAAATGCTGGCATTAAAAATAATCAAGTTGCAAGGATAATATATCTAATTTTATTAACAGAATAAAACCTGTGATTTGGGTAAGCAGGTGCAATGTAAGTGTTCTCAGCCTGGAGAAGAGAAGGTTCCAAGGAGACCTTATAGCAGCCTCCCAGTTCCCAAAGGAGGCTTATAAGAAAGATGGGGACAGACCTTCTATCAGGGCCTCTTGCAGTAGGGCAAGGGGTAGCAGTTTTAAACTAAGAGAGGCTGATTTAGATTAGGTATGAGGAATAAGTTTTTTACAATGAGGGTAGTGAAAAAGGTTGCCCAGAGAGATGAATGCCCCATGCCTGGAAATATTCAAGGCCAGGCTGGATAAGGCTCTGAGCAACCTGATCCAGTTGAAGACGACCCTGCTCATTGCGGGGGTGTTGGACAGCATGACCTCTAAAGAACCCTTCCAAACCAAACTATTCTCTGCATCAATAAATACAAATATACCAAAGAACTGGGGGCAATAACAAGTTTTTCTGACCTTCAATGCCCTCGCATAAGCTTTTATTTTAAACATTACCGTTTTCATACTGACCGATGGCCAAACAGGGGAGATATAACCAGTGTCAGGCCTGCAGCCTGTCCCAGGCAGGTGCCCCATCTGGCTGAGATGGGGAGGACATCGTGCAGGGTCTCTGTACACACACCAGGCCACGGGTCTCAAACCCCACTGTGTATTTCAGGCGTAATGGAGGAGAAGGATGTGTATGTTTTTGTACAGCTTTACTGCTCCCAACACACCAAACTTTTAGAAGGATAATTTCATTACAGAGACAAAATGGATACCAAATTCTGACTTATGAACTTAACAGAATGGGGCTTTTGATATGTGTGTACATTCATTAGCAATATGGACGTGCAGAATAAAATTATCTTTCAAATCTTCCCTGTACCACAAGGCTCGTTTCAGTTTCTCCTCAGTAATTACGCAGAGCTACAGTGACACCCGGTGGCCACCAGACACAGACACAGGGAAACTTGCTGTGGCCAGACACAAAAAACCAAAATTTCTGCTTCTCTAGGTCATTTGCTCATCAGTGATAACAACCTGCCCCAGCAGCAGCACCCTCAGAGCAGGTGGGTGCCCAGGAATGCACGAGCAGCAGGAACCGGGAGCTGGTTTATTTGATATGGAATTAAGTTTTCTGATATTCCTTTCTGTAAAAGAGAGTGGGGGAGGAAAACACATTTCAAATAATTCAAGCATGTGGAGCCTTTTTTTTTACTCCAAAGACCAGAAAAAACTGACAGGTTCTTCTCCCACCCTTAAGAAGGATACTTGTCCCCACACTGACAAGCAGTGGTGACCGGGGTAGCAGTGAAGAATTTCTGCTGTACAAAAATAATCTGAAAAACCATACAGATATAGTAGACAGGATGAAACAAAAAAAAAAAAAAAAAGGCTGCAGAAGGGATTGATGATGTCTTTAACAATTATTTTCTTTCATTAAGGTCTTCTGTTATCTTGGTTACTCTTTTCCATTTTTCCCAAGTTTCTATGGAAACAATGAACCATACTGCTAGATGACGATGAATCATTGCATTGCTGGCAACATCAGCATGCTTAGCTTCCTGCTTTGCAGCGAGCTCTAAATTCGCCTCCAGTTTTCTGGAAGTTTCAGAAACAAGGAAATTTTCATCTCTTGGACATGAGCACCAAATGCTGTGCCTCTTGCACGTCTTGATGGATCTTTAATATTCTCTGTAATCTTCAAAGTTTGCATCACACTTAACCAGGCAGCTGCATATTAATGCTACCTAGCAAAAGGTGCAAAGGAAGACAGACTTTTGAATGTGTTTCCCCAATAAAGTTAGCAACCATACTGCAGAACAAACATTCAGTTCTCCAATATAACAAGCTCACAGGCAGCTCAGCACCACTAACACAATGTGCTAGATTATGCAGCTGATCTAAACCCTTTTGCCAGATTCTTAGGGATCCACAGAAGGAGGAACATGTTACATGCAATTCACTACACTGGCCTTCAAGAGAAGAAAATCATAAGGAGGGCCAGGATAATAATGCAATAGTGAATGCTTCACCACCTATGTGACCAGAGAGAGAAGTTTTTCAAGATCTCAATTTTTGCAACTTTAAGTGAAATTAAGGCAAGTGCTACACAGTTCATCATCTCAAGGTCAAGCTTTTAATTTCTTATGCTTATTTTGGCTGCCAAGACTGTAATAGAGCGTAAGTTTATCTCCCTGCTTCTCCCATCAAGGAGCTGAGTTTGTTCCCCCTTCTATGTAATCTCCTGCCTGGAAGGAAAAATAATTAAGCACTCCAAAGCCAGACAATGCTGAACATCATTTTAGATATTAGTCTTTTACCTTTCTCCTTTTCCTTTTGTTGATATGGCAAATTTCTTCCTTTACAGTGCCCTAATGAGAATGCTAAAAATTTGCTTTGAAAAGATAGTTTTCCTCATGCACCTGTGTCAGAAAACAGCATCACCAAAGCCGTGCAGCACAGAATTACAAAGGGAATTCTTGCACATCCAGCCTCACCATCAGAGCATTTCAGCATTACTATGATGGCACTTTTTGTCACATAGCTTTAGAAAACAAACACTTGCTGATCCAGAAATAGCATATGCTCTCAGTTGGCCAGTAGTAATGGTTAGGCTGAGGAACATCCACTGGCCTGCAGGCAGGATGGGCCCAGCAAAAATTCCGAGTTCCTTTAAAACAAATGCCTAAAAAATTTGGCATCCATACGTAAATTTTTAGGCTCACTCCTCATACATTGCTTTATATGAGGAAAGCATGGAATCTCTGACTGAGACAGGCCCAGGTAGTGCCCAACATCTTTTTCTGGGTCATTGTGTGAACAGTCTTCATCTGATCTCCACACCAAACAACATTTGCGGGTTTTACTGTTCCTTCTCTCTTCTCTGCAATTAGCAGGCTTTGGCTATCAAAGCCTCATTTCCAGGAGCTCCTCAGTGCCCTTCCTGCCATTCGACAGTGTCATACACCATTATCTCCCTCCAGCCTGATGTTCAAGGTCCTGTGAGTACTTGCCACAGACTGGAGGCACTGAGGGGCTCTGCTCAGGCTAATTTATGTGTTCACCCTCATGCAGGAAACTCTGGTCTGATCCCAATGGCTGCTGTTACATTCTCAATACACATTGGTGTTGCCTGTAACCCTGAAGCTGGCTCTGCTGTGAGCAGGAAGCCAGAGCAGAACCCCCTCCAGACATCCCTTTCCTACCTACAGTTTTCTGGGACTAACAAAGGATGCAGGTTCAGTGACACTTCAAAAATGACAAGATATATATATATATATTTCATACTGCCAAATGAGATGGTCCTCTCCTTCCTCCTTCCATCACCTCCTTCCCATCAGCTGTATTTTATTTGCTTGTGGCTCTGTGGTGACCAATGCTGCCGAGCCCACAAATCAACTGAAAACTAATCTGGCCAAAATCCATTTTTTCTAGCAAGACAGAAACAATATTCACTCGCCCAGTGCAGCTACACATGCACAGAGCAACAGGGCCCAGTGGCAGAAGCCCTGGAGAACAAGGATTGCTCCTTTTGGCCTCATTGGCTTGTGTTTGCAGTAGATGTGCAGCCTTTGGGGGACTGCAAAATCTGAAAGATAAAGTTTACCAAATTGATGGGATTTAGGCTTCTAGATCAGTTAAGCTCCCTTTAAACTCCTGGGCCTGGTAAATGACCCAAGTCTTTTTGGAAACTTGTGGAAGCCCCTGCCAGCCTCTTCCCAAGAGCCCCATCTTGCTGTCCTCCATGCCCAGCACAGGGACAGCAGGGGCAGGATGCTCCACGGGACCCTTATGTCCTGGATACTGCTGCTGCCACTTTCCCCTTTCTCTCCCTCTCCTTGCCATACTTTCTGCTTGCCTCCAGTAACGCCTGGACCCAGCTGCTCAAGGGTTCACCCAATGTCCATCCACTGAGCCAGGCTACTCCTCTTGGAGCAGCAGTAGCTTCTGCCTGCTCAGCAGAGGAGGGACCATGGAGGAACCAGGCTGGTTCACGCAATCCCATCTCATTATACAGATGCCCCTGTGGCACGCTTTCTTCTCTGAGCAGGCAATATTTTAAGAAGAGAGGAAAACAACACGAAGTGCCTCTTGACTGCACCACCACCTCCTCCAACCTGACTCATTTGGTTTGACTCTTTGAAGTAAAATGTGTTGCTCTGCACCCTCGTCATTGAAAAGCTTGCAAAAGCTACCAGATCTCAGCTGTAGCTTACCCTCAACCCCCATTCCCAAGCTGGGCATATCAGTGTTAGGGCTTATCAGAGGACAGTGACTCTGGCTTTTAACAGCCTTGAGGATTTCAGCAAAACGTTTCATCGCAAACTAGAATAAAACCTTCTGGGATGTTTTTACTAAAACGGGAATGTGTGCATGTTTACCACAATCTTTGTATAACCTGAGGATTACTGAGGTCACTAGAATCTTCAAGGACTTGCTCTAACTTTATTTGCAGGCAGAATTCTTCATCCCAGGTGAGCCCAACCCTGGCCTTCAGGCAGCACTCAGCACCCCTGGTCTATCACACTTTCTTCCCATCTCACTCTCCCAACAAAGTTTTTGTGGAAACAATTACATGTCTATAAAATTACATAATTTACCAAAAACGTCACTTCAGAAATGTTTTCTCAAGAACTTCACCAGTACTTCTGAGGCTCCTAACAACTGTAATAAACATATTAACTTGACAGATGCTGAGCAGGAAATTCCCATCACCCCTTGGAAACTGGGAAACTTCACAGAGTGCTTTTACCAAGCAGCATGACACAAGAGCACCCTGACATCACTGAAAAAGCATAAAAAATGGCAGCTGTCTCAGCTGGCTCAGAGAAGTGCAGCTTTACAAGCCGAAAGATGTGCTAAACTGAGGAGAAGACAGGAGAAATTGAGGAAATTAATGAATTTGCCATGTGAGTTTGAGCAGGCTGTTAAATATGTAATGTCTGTCTGGCCTGGAAGCAGATCTGAAACCAAGTCTGAAACTGTATTTTGCCTTCATGCACGCATAAAGAAGATAACCCAGTGGAAACAGCAGTTTATAAAGCTCCCATTTGAGTCCAAAATGGGACTTTTATAAAGCCCATTTGAGCTCAACATTTTGCCCACATCATATTTTCTACTTGCAGAATTACAGTGATGACAAGAAAAGAAAATTCTAAAAATAAAATTGACTTCTGAAAAGCAAAGATTCGGAAATTCAAAGTAGTCCATCGAGTATGAAGCACTCAAATGCAGATTTCTCAAAGCAACAGAAAAATCCCTCTACTGTTGAAAACATTTTTTTCTAGGTCAGCACTCAAAAGGAGACTTTGCAAGTGGGTATTTTTATTTAGGATCATAACTGCATGAATGCAAAGTTGTCTTTTTAGCTTAAAAACAAAAAACATCAATGGAGAGACAATGAAGTACAAAGAGAAGCAGATGGTACTGCGGCAGCTTGCGTGAGATGCTTCAGGCATAGCTGTAGCACTAACACATTCGTACCTGCCAGTAGTCCTATGAGAAGCATTACAACCCATCCTGACCAGGCATCCAGCAAACTCTTGATGAACTCCCATATAGATTCTTTACTTTTGCTTGTAATCTGAAATTAAACATACATATAGATGTGTTGCTGATTCAGGTTGACAGTTTTAGAGTACAAAATTTAAAATAATTAAACTCCTATATGGTGCATACAATGTCTCTACTCTCTACTTCCTGCAGTCCCAATAATTTATTCAGAGATGCTCAGCTGATTAAGTTGCAGCAGCTCTTTCATATTTACAAACTCAGGACATCCCGCATCCATATATTTAAAAGTTCTCCTCAGTCATCCTACATCTATATATTTAGACGTTCCCCTCAAGTCATGCAACAAGGTAGGAAGCAATAACTTTGGAAAAATGCTTGTTTTTGGCACTACCAGGATGTCTGTGACCCAGGGACTGTGATGCATCAAAGCCTGACACCGTTACCTTGCGATGGCGGTCAGTGTCACGCGATTTCTCCCGCAGCCAGTCGATGGTATGGAAATCTTCGTAAGTTCCAACATCGGGGAAAGGCTCATCCAGAAAATCCATCAGGTTGCCTGAACCATTCATGTCTCCTGCATTGACCATATTAGGATCTGTATGTAGAGGAAAAACAAGTTTGTCAATAAATTCATGCAGCTTTGTCAGGCGTTTCAGAACCAAGGCTTCTGAAATACCTCCACAAGCCAGGAAATCAAGACAGCATGAACAGTAGTCCTGGGGGGCACACACAAACTCTTCATATTTGCTTTTATTTGCAGGGGGAGAAATATCCTTCATTTTTGCAGGGGGAGAAATATCCACCACACATACTACTAAAGCACAAGAGGAAATAAAAGATACCTGTCCTCAAACTACAACAAACAGTTACCAGAGGCATTTGATGAGAACTTGGATGAGGGCATGCAGGAGTATGAGAAAGTCTATTCCAGCCAGGTGGTTTGATCGGGGACATTGGAACAATATGGGCAACAGAGGAGAAACCAGAATCAAAATATACAAGAGACACAAACCTGACGGAGCAAACATGAAGACCACGAGCAGAAACAAACCTCACCACTCATGCTAATTGAAGAGCCATTATGTGTGTGCCTCTGGGATGCAAGCTCAGCTGCTGGTTGAATCTGCACATGAGAAAGTGGCAGCCAGGTCCATGAGTGCTGGGCAGGCGGGTCCTGGGCTGGGACTGGAAGAAGCAGCTGTGCACTTCTATATCACTTAACAAAGCGTTGCTCTAAAGATGGTTAATCCCATCCATCCTAAAATAGGTGCCTGGGAAACGGGGTTTTCCAGAGAATACCTAGGGTTTGTAATCCAAAATGGCATGTCTGAAAACAAAATCTGTTATCATGGAGTTACAAGGAAAAAAACCCGTGAAAACACCTAAGAAGAATGAGGACATATACAGACTTTAGGGGTTGCATGGAACAGATCCTGCAGAGCCTGTAGCTCCTTGACTGACACAAGGCAACTTTTGCTGGTCACCGATGAGGTCAGCACAGCACCAATGATTGCCACTCACTTTGCTCCACCAGTTACAGAAAGGGGAATTTCACAAGAATTTGGATCTTTGAAACTGTGAGGAAATTTCCCAGCTCTGTAATGGGAACAGGCGAAAATGTAGCAGATAAGCTTTTAGCGGACTGTCCATAAACACTCTGCTCAGCTCTCTTTATTCAGTGCCTTTTTTCTTTCCCCCTCCACATTTTCAACTGTTTTATTTGAAACTTCACAATGTAATTTTTTGCCTTAGTGGTGACTTTAGTAATGTAATAAGTGTGAATACTCAGCTCTGTCAGTCTCTGCTCTCCACCCTGTAAAGTTTTTGGATGACACAGACAATGTGCTGAGCACAAGCAGCCGAGAAAAGCACGATCTTACAGGCAACCAGCAGGTACCATTATACCATTAACAGAAGCCCTTGCAAATGCAGAAATCAAGTAACCTCCCAGCACCATGGCATGTTTGTCTGAAAGAGAATCAAGCAAGTGAATTGCAGCCTGGGGAAGGAAACTCAGTGCAAAGCAGGTGTCCTATGCAGTGCTGCAGAGCACAACTAAGCTGCCACAAGACTGAGGTGATTTAAAAAGTTAAGAGGAATGACAATTGAGAACAGTGATACTTCGCCAAGCAGGTGAGAGCGTGAGCCCACATTTGCTAGGTGAAATGAGAATCTGAAGGTGGGATGACGTGGCTGACAACAGGAGCTGCAGTTGCAAGGGGACCTTGAGCTCAGTGTCTCATAAGAGGACTGGAAAGCGAAGCTGAAATGAGGTGAAAGGGTTAGACCATGCTATTACTTTTTAACCTTGTGATATTTTGCAGATCATTTACTTCACCCTATTCTTCTCATACAGCAAAGAAGGACCTGTAAAGAACATGCAGCTCAGACTGTCTGCCTGCACAAGGCAGCACCCCCTGCTAAATAAACAAACTTCTGTAAACTCTTGCACTGAAAGCATTGGCAAGTTATCCTTCATACCACAAGAAAATTACCCAACACGCTAGTTATATCACGTAAAAAATAGCTTTTTAAGTATGTTGTCAACGCCCAGCACATGACAGTATTGTGATGGATAATAGCAGGCCAGACCACAGGTATGTAGGATAATTACAATTTCAGTCTGAATCTATCCCAAAAATACGTGCTACACAACAGGTCCAAGGAGAGAAAAAATGTGCTAGAGACCACAGGGCGATAGAAGACTAAGAAAACAAACAAACTTTGAACTCAAGGTAATGTAGCAGTACCTGGAAATTGCAGTGAACTGATAATTGTCAGCCTTAAAGTTCACTTCAGGTACCACAATTTTGAAAGCAGAGATGTGATATCAGATTATGTAAAACACAATTTTAGTAAATAAAACCTAGCTACAGCACTTTTGAACTGAGTACTACAGAGTTTCCATCTTATATCCTATCACCAAGCACCATAACTATCCCTTTCTTTCTCTTTGTTTTGCATTTATTTCTCTCACCTTACTTTGGCATCAGTAATAATTCACAAGGTTTATTTCAGGATGAGCTAACTTGCCCTCCGAGTGAAGCTTGCAGAGATGCTTTCAGTTCTGCCAGCTGAACTGGAGCCTTACACCAATCAGTCAGCCACAGATATTTTAATATACATAAATTAAGGGCAAATTAGCCTCATCCAAACATGAATTGTAGCCAGGTGTACTGCAGCAATACACTCCGATGATGGCAAAAGCATGCACAGCCGTGGTGCTGCTTGTCTCATCTAGCATGAGAAATCTGCACTATACTCTGGACACTAAAACCTAGACTCCTTTCACAGCTGATGACAGGAAACGAACTATTAACATTAGAATGAGAGAGATTACTTCCCAGCAGTGATAATTTCTGTTAATTGATTAAAAAGAGATGTCAGACATCTTCATCTGATCTAACGAGTGTGACACCACCAGTGCAAAAGAGAACATCGCAATACCATGACATGCAGAATTAGTTACAAATGCAGCTCCTCAGACCTGAGCATCTAAGAGATCTGGATGCTCTGACAGAGCTTATTGTATACAGTGAAAGGTGTTGAGTCTTTCTGAGGAATTGTTTAACATACGTATTTTGTCCCTTTGTTGTTCCATGTCTCAGACATCCTTGCTGTCCTTTCCACTACTTTTGCAGATGCTGATGCAACATAATTTGTGCAAGGGCTGTTTCCTGCTTAGTCCCCATATTCTTTTCCTAATAATTTCTGGCAATCCACCAGCTTTTCCTAGGGCAGACATCCAACACTGAGCAGTCTGCTGTGACTCCCTGAGAGACAGTGTCCAGTTTGGAGCCCATCATTCTGTAATCTCTTAGGAACATTCTCCCCTTTGTTTTGCCTTTATCCACTTTGAATTCCATCAGCCATTTTATTCCCTACAATACAGTAGAGAGCCTTAACAGTGAGCACCCATTTTTACTAACTAGCTTACTGTATCTACAACTGAAAGTTTGTGGCTTTAATAACTGCAAACAGTTTCTTTCTAGAAACTGAACTAGAAAACAAAGAAACCTGACTGAACCACATATCTCTGGAACTCACAGTGTTCTGGTTAGCAGACTTCCCTGGATTTAGACCCATGCCAGACTACTGTGATCCTGTAGACGTAGCAAAGTCCTGGCAGGGATTTAGTCACAAATCAAGAGAGGTCACAGTGCTAGACTGACAATTGTGCCTCCTGATAGAGGCTCTCCTGGCTGCCACATAACTCGAGACATCTTTCAGAAATCTTGGGCCAGATCAATCTGATGGTCAGTCCCTGATCTCCCAGCTAGCCACGCTTGGTGCACAGTATTCTGAAGCCAGAAAGAGTTAGTTACCCTACAAATGTCAGAGGAGCTGCATGAGAGCAAGCTGGAAGTAAGGGTCCAAATATTAGCCTGTGAAGCTTTATGACTGTAGGAAAACAGATAATCTTTAAGCACATAAGGAAAACAAAGAAGAGATTCATGCAAACAAACCACAGAAGCCAGGGTGCAAACACAAGGAGCTGTTGATGGACCAGGACACACCAACAAGCACGGCCAGTACTACACAGACAAAAGATCTTGTTACATTTACTCATTTTTATTATTTTCTAAAGAACCTTTTGGTTCTTTAGAAAGGTTCAAAAGGTAGTATCATCATATTTAGGATCACAATTTTTTTTGCAAGTCTTATAGTGAGTAAACTCATCATGCAACTTTAATCAGCTTGGAGCTATGTTTTATAGAAGAGCGATAAATCACATTTCCAATGAAAATGCTGACAAACTGTCAGCTTCAGAGCGCTGTTACAGCACGTGCAAATGTAAAAGCCACAGCTCGAAGAGCTCTATCAGTGAACTGACATTCTAGGTAGTATGCTGACTGACTGATCAGATATGAAATGTATTTGACATGGCAAGCACAGACCAAAACACCCCGTGGTTCAAAGAGGCTGAAAAGTATACTGATGGAAAACAACTAGCTGAACAGTCATCAAAGAAAAAGACTTGGCCCTGGCCTACTGCTCCTAGACATGCTAGTTCCACGCTATGTTCTCCTCATCCTGTTTTCTGTTTTAATTGGACACATTGCAATGAGCCAGGCAGTATGAGTTTCAATGCAATTTCAACAAGTTTCAAGTTACTTTCAACAGATCACAGTTACTGAATTACTTCAACACTTCAAATGTTTCTAGCAGAGAAACGTTCACCTACACGCTTTGCTGTTTTCCTTGAAGTAGGGGGTTGCTATGTGAAACATGACAATGCAGGCAGTAAAGAATACCTCTTCTGCTGTGGCATAAGGAATAAGTGAACCTGGCAAGAGGCTGAGAGAAGAAAGCAGAAGCCTAAATGCCAGTTGCAAGTTTCTCAATACACATTTGGAGTGCCTTTTTCAGGGTGTCCAAAGCATCACCTGTTCCATCTCTTACAAATGTGTCATGCATTAGGCAACACACCAAAGGAGAACACGGTGTGTCTCAGGGCTTTTCTATGCTCTAGTACCAACGTTCTCACAGTGATAAAACAGAGGAGATCCTACTCCAGACACAAAGTTTCTGAATCATGACTCCATCAGAGCTGAGCCCACCACTGACCTGAATGGTAGGTCAGATGAGCTGTGCTCATGTGGCGTGACATAACAGCAGTTACCGCAAAAATGAAGGAGCATAGGGGCTGTGAAAATCCCTGGGATTTATTTTCTACACTAGTCAGTAATGAACAATGCAATTTTATTGGCAATCCTCACCAGACCCCTTTGCACTGACAGATGGTTTGCCACTCTGTGCCCCTAATACTTGTATTGACAGTTCCAAGGACCAAGCATGGTGCCCCAGCCCCACGTCCATTATCTGCTCAAGGTGATCTGTCACGCAAAGGCACCTCCTCCCGAGAGCTGGGTGCTCTGGAGCATCCATCCATCTCCACTCCCAAGGAATTTTCACCCAGTCACACAAATGGACCCAGAGCACTCTCTTCACAGGGCCTCCAGGCAAACAGGTCAGTGCTGCCAGCAGAGTGAGCTGAATCACAGGGAACAGCTCAGGTTGGAAGAGTCAGTGTTCAGGAAGAGCCCTAAGAGGGTAAGCTTGAGGGAGAAAGTTCCTGGAGCCAGGCAGGGTTACACCACAAGTCTTCAGCACCACCCGGCCAGAGAAAATGGGCCTGACAGCTGAGAAGGCAGCGAGAAAGATTATTAACAGGGTCACCATGAAAGTCATGAACGAAAAGTACAGGGAGATGATTAGGGGTGTATGTCTTTTGGGGAGGGGTCAGAGACTGAGGTCTGCTTAGCCTCAAGCCAGGAAGGCCAAGGTGGTGTGGATGTAATTCCCCTTCCACCAGCTGCCATGTAGAAGATTATTTAGAAATGTCAACATGATATCACACAGGATATAAGGAGACAGGCAAACAGATATTAAACATTCTTCTCACCAAGAAGTAAGGTGCTGTTAGTTGATGATTTTGCAAGGAAGAAGTCTTCAGCAAAAGCAATAGGCTGAATCCCTAGCAAGTTAAATGGGTGATTTTCTACAGGTTGAAAAATATCCGCAGGCAATTTAAGACTATTCAACCTAGAAGCTTAAGACTGAACAAGCCGAACAAGTTATTGACCTTCTGTCTTAGTGATGAAGTTTATAAAAAGGTGTTAAAATGGTCTTGAATCAGAGTAATCAAGTTCAGACTCCTGGAAAAAGCAGAAAATGCTGAACCCACTTACAGACCTTTTCTGGAAACATAATATGGGAAAAAAATTTCCCTATAAATTGAGAAAATATAGAGGAAAGACAAGATATTAAAACTGGCAAATGCCCTTCCTACAATTCAAAGATTAATTGCCCAGCCTCCAAATACAAGTAAATAGCCCTGCAAACCCTCAGTCTCCCACCACACTAGCACAGGCAGGCTGCAGTATCAGAAACAGTACTGTAAAATATTGCAGCATTTTTTGTATGGCCTCACCACCACATATTATGGAATTTCCAGCTATGATAGTGTGGTCAAGCTAAATACAGTCACATCTTTGATGTGCAGCTTTACCCTGAATAACCTCTCTGGAAAAAATTATGAAGCCACAGCAGAGCTCAAAAAACACAGGGCACCAGATCACAGGGGAGAGGGCCTGGGAGAGAAGGGAAAGGCAGGAGGGAACATTTGGGATAAATGGCAGAAAACTGAGGCACTCCTCTGACCAAACCACAGCCTTCAGCTGCCCCTCCTCAGCCACCACATGCTGTGATGGGGTGAGCACAGAGAATGGTGGTGGCCAGGAGCACAGGCAGAGGGAGGCATGGGGACACATGAGGCACAGCAGTGCACCCCAGGAGCTGATACCCAACCGACAGGGCTTTCCACCCTTCCATCACAGCCAGACTCCCTCTTCTCCCTTTCTCCTCCTGAGAGGCATTCTCTTCCTTTGAAGGGTAAACCACACCCCAGCATGCTGCTCCCTGCTCCTTCCCACTATGACTACCCCTTTAGAAAACAATTTCTTCTGGTGTGAAATATCGTGTGCCTGCTCCCCCTTCAAGTTTTCTAGGAAAGACTGAGCAAAATTAGTTCAGCTGCTGAGTTAAGTCAGAAAGGCAAGGGGAAAAAAAAAAAATCCCAGCTCTTTCCCTGCAAGCTCCAAATGGAATTTTTGCCAAAATTGGGTCTGTATAAAAAAAATATTAAACTCACATCTCTGTTTCCAGTGAGTCTTAAAGGTCCCTCTAAAAAATTTACTTGTTAGTGCAGATGTTGAGGCTGTGGGAAAAGCAGGGGGGAAGCATCACTGCCTCTGCAACATCCATCTGCAGTTTTGAAACAGCTGAAACATCTCTGTTAAAGGATGCTCCTCTGCTAACAGCCCAGAAAGTTTGGGCAGATGAGCCCCATGAACTGTATCAACCCCACATCCCCTTACTTCTTGAAGGAAACAAGATTTGATTATGTAGAACTCCGGAAGACTTAAACTTCTGGGTAAGAAACTACATTTCAGGAGACAGGACATCCTGGAAACCAGTCCTAACAGTGTAGGAGCATGTATGGTTTCTATTCTTGGTTTCCCTCAAGTCCCCTTCCTCACAAAAAAGAGGCGGAATTTTCCTTCTGAACCCACGTTTTTTACTGCCACAGAGCTCTAAGCCACATCTGAAGAGTCAGGGGTGCTACAGAGTTTTCCTCCTCGTGCCAGACACAGCTGAGTTTTGCAGCATCAGATTTGGTGTTCCAGTGCTGTTCTTTGCCTCTTCATTCAGAAAATTCTGAGATTAAGGAGGAAAACCAGGTGTGGAACTGCAAAAAGAAAAAGCAAATGCATTCAGAGAGAGCAGAGCTGCACCGTCAGAAGGGAAGTGCCCTGGTACACAGTTACTCCTAAACAGCTCTCTCCTGAAATGGGATGTTCAATAGCATTCAATGTATCTGTCGCTGAAAACCTTTTTAAGCCTTCAGCTTGAAATAAAGCTGATAAACCCACAGTGGAAAAGCCATTAATCTGTTCCACCGTGTCACTTCTCGTGATTTGAGCAGAGGCTGTGAGTCATTTTCACACGGGAGGGTTATGTTTTCCAGTTCACAGGGCACTGGCTTTCACTGCTGCATTTGATGCCGATGGGCTGCACAGCTACAGAGAAGTTACTTCATCCCGCTGCGAGGAAGATCCTGTTCTTGAGATGGGGAAACCCTTTCCTCGGGGTGATGCTTAAGAGCAAAATGTTAGAAGCGCTTTAGGAATAGCAGCCCAGTGTAACCCTGACAGAGTCTCTCTTTTGACATTAATAATCATGTGTGATTTTCTGGTTCTGCTGGGCTAGAGACGAAGAAAGCTGAAAAAAACCAATACCTGGTGTATATGTATGCACACAAAAAATGAATTAAGACTTCTTCTCTACAACCTGATCCCATTTCACTAAGAGGAAAAATTAATACACACACACACACTCCTGCTGGGCACCCTGAAATCTGCAGCATGATGGCAAAAGCAACCAGGAAAAGGACTGGTACCTCCAGGCACCACACCGCTTTTGAGGGTTGAGCACCATGCTGAGCTAGGAGCTGTTCAGGCCTGAGAGAGGCTCCCGCAACACAACACCAACCTCCAGCACAAGCAAGATGGCTCCAGACTGTGAAGGAGACTGGGTGTTGGGAGCACCCCCTTTTCCCCTGCTAAGCACCTCTCTACAGTCACGATCCTGCTCACTTTCCCCCCCAGGTCAGCAAACAACTTCACGATGAAGCAGTTCCCAGCCCTGGGAGGCTACAGCACTCCAGAGGAGCCTGTTTGGTCCAGGCAGATAGGAAGTTCTCTAACCCAGGGTCAACACTCCCCATCTCCTTCTCCTCTGCTCCCTGTTTAAAAGCCACTAGCCACTACCTTTGAAAAGGTACAACCTTTGTAAGAGAGGTCCCCGTGTGCATAGGGGCTGAGCACTCTTGCAGCCATGTGTTGGAGCCCTCGCATGGCATCCCAGTGCTGCTGGAGAGAGCACCTTCCAGCTGGGGATGTCCCCAGGGTTCCCCTTTTATACTAAGTAACTCTTCTAGCACTTAAATCCTTAATTTCTGAGGATCCCCAGCATACATACAAGGCTGGTGCCTTGTCTTCTTGCACAGAAGATGTCTGACCCAAATTGAGAGACCAGGAGAACCACTGCCTGGCACGTATTTCCATAGGGCACTTCCATATGACCCAGAGTAGGGGGAACCCACCACACTTGCAGAACCCAAGTGTGGCATCCCTGCTGTGCTCCTTGAGTGGGCAAAGAGCCAAGTCTCAGTGTGCCTGGTGAGCGAGGGCACAGCTCAGCTCACAGCCACTGCTGGAGAGAACTGAGCCAGCCTTGACTCCAGAGGGAACCAAAGAGAAGAAACCCAGCATTGCCACCCACAGGATGCAATCTCCTCCCACCTCCATCACCTCGTGCAGCAACAGGTTTGTATTTCTATCACTTTAGAGGCTTAGTCTTGAAAAAACAGGAGAGGTTCTGCTGGAGAAAAATAAAACTGAAATTTATTTTTCTTTTCAGTTTGGAACAGCCGTTATCTTTTTGTCCTTCAATAGTTCATTATCTACTTTCTCCCCCCACACCCCTTATTTTCTGATCCTGACACAACTGCATACCTGATCACTGAGAACCAGAATTCACTCCTCACTAGGATGTACAATCTACTTCAGCACAGGAGATCCAAAATATCCCCCCTTTAATGTATGGGTGAGCACACAGAGATTGTAGGCCTGCCAAATTTTCAGATTTTTCCAACAGTGGGAAAAAATTATATGAACAAAGAACAGGATTTTCAAGAATAAAAAAAACTTCCTGTAGACCAGGAGTAAAAGGTCACCTGACTCTCTGCCTGATGAAGCTGCAGCTGAGTCATGCTCTGTTCTCTGGCAAAGGCACAGAATTATTTATAACACTTGTTTAAAAAAAGAGTAATTTTCTTTTCTATTATAAGCTAAAAAATTAATTCAGTTTCTCACACTGTAATCTTTGCATTAGAATAAAGTAAAAAAAAAAAATTTAAAACCCTAAAATATATTCTAAAAGCTATACAGAAAAAAAGCTCCACGGAAGAGTCACCATTTTTTCCCTTACAGATATATATTCATGTATTTGTACAGAGTACGTAATTAAACATCCACAACAGACTTTGGACTTTGCTTCCATAAATATCAAGTCCAAAAGGACAGTTTACTGTGGATTTTTCAGCCTTTTGGTGATCGGCATTTTACAAGAAAGCAAAAATCCACTTCTCATCTCCTATGTTCGTTTTGGAAAAGGATTTTTCACGTTTATATAGGACAAGGAAAAACCAGCCTTTTACTACAGCAAATTATGCAGGAAACCTGTCGGACTAGGTGCTTTGAAACCACATCAGCAAAAATTAACAATAAAGGAAAAGCCTCTTTCCCCAAATACACCTCTTAACCCCTCAAGCAAGTTAATCCTTATTCCTTTATAAGCTTAGACACAACAGCAACTTCCTTTAAGCATCCAGGAAAAAAAAAAAGCAGGGGATGCAAGCAAAACACTATTGCTGCTCTCTTTGCACGACTGAATGATGATGGCTGCTCACGTAAATACAGAATTCCGCAGACACCCGAAGGAGCCATTGGAAAATACGGGGAACAAAGGGCCTTCTTTAGCTATAAAGCTCCATCTGGCAGCATTCCTACTGGAGATGTCAGCCGGGCGATCAGCACGGAGCCAGCAGGCAGCCTCTGCACCTGCAAACCCTCTGCTTGCAGAGAAAATGTGCCGCTTTATTTTCCAGCAGAAATTCTGCCCGACGGAGCTGGAGCTCTACGACTGCAGCACAAGAGCAACTGGCAAATGATTTTTTCGAAGAATTATGTTGCTTACCTGCAATGCAACATCATTTAGCCCAATCCCAGTGATTTTAATAGCATCCTTCCTTGGGCGGTATGGCTGCACCAGCAGTGATGTCATGGGGAGGAAGCAGTAACAATCATGTGACTGCATCCTCCGTCTATAGGATATCTGATCGGGGGAGACGCACCAGCCTGCAGTCCTGCGGGATTAAACTGCAAGCCTCTTTACCCTGCCCTGCCTGCTCCGTCACCACTGGAACACATGCTGCTTTTTTCCCTCCCTAACCTGAGCTAATCGTTCTGTGCATTTTTTTGCAACAGCAACAACATTCACATTTTTCACGCGGTACAAGCGTAGGAAGTATGTTGTGTGCAAGCCAGCAAGTATTCCTGGTGACTCTGCAGGCCAGGTTGCTGCTCTGTGAAATATGTAACCACAGCAGCTGGGAAATGAGACAAACTGCAATTTCACCATCCCTTGTGTTTTTCCTTTCCTGGCACTGCATTTCAAGCTTATCCAGACTGACTTCCCTCCATCTTCTGTGTCATATTCATGCTCTGCAAGCCTCCCTCAAAGGTTTCATCCTTGTAACCTTCACTTCTTAATTCTCCCATCCATCCATCCATCCATCCATCCATCCATCCATCCATCCATCCATCCATCCATCCATCCACTTGCAGTCCTTCTGCCTTTTCTTCAATGCAACTGTCACTGCTTGAAAGATCCTCTCCTATATGCCAGCCTGCTTTTCCTTTTTGAAACATCTGCTTAAGCTTTCCCAAATATTGAAAAGCTAGAACTTCCTAAAATATTTTTTTGAAAAGGCAATTAGCCTGACTTTCACATTTTGATTAACTGCATATAGCATCTCAACCGTAATCTTTGGCGCTTTTGTTGTTGTTGTTTTGTTTTCTGTTTGATTTTTGGGGTGGTTTTTTGGGTTTGTTGTTTGTTTTTTTTTGAGGGGCAAGGGGGATGTTTAAGAATTTTATCATACTCAGCAATGTATTTGATTTCTACAAGAAGATAATAATTTCCAAAGTTCTGATTGCACAGATGTTGTACAAGCCACTAGGGCTGTATTCTGCAAGGCAGAGGTTGCAACTGTTCTTTCTGAAGACCCTGTACATGTTTGTTCAGGCGAATGTCCTGAAATACAACACACTGCACATTACTGCTCACCTTCCTGTATTTGAATATTGTGCAGACTGGTTTTACCCCTATGGGTAAGCAGGCAGGGGCTTTGTATTTCCAAGCAGGTGCAACAGCTGGGTAGAGAGAGGTCTTGCACAAGCACCCATGGAAATACCCCCAGGGGACTGAGGGCACACAAGTGACTTCCACTCACTTCAAAGTCGAAGGAATGCAGTTCTGGAAGACCTTTTTGTCCCAGTGTGTTTGAGCAGTGATTTATGGATGTGTCATGTATTTCTGATAGGGACTCCCCATGCAGAAGCCACACACTGGATTTTATCGACAAATTTGAACACTTAGCTTGCTTCACCTGAAGTTTCCACACCTTTCTGGAGCAAGAAGCATGCCTTCAGAGAAGAGGTTTGATTATGCCCTTCACACACAGCACTGCAGACCATAATCCTCTACCACTCAGAGATCAGTAACAGCCCCAGGCCTTTAGAACCATGTCAGTGAAATGTGGAAAAGTGATACAAGTCCCAGCTTCCTGCCAGCATCTGTTCTTTGTGCCCATTAAAATCAGTATTAACAGGCCAATTGAATTTGTGAAGGAAGCTAAACACTGAGCACTTGGTTTATTTTCTTGGTAATACAACTGCAATTTCCTTCAATCAGTTTATCAGAGGAAAATATGGAAAACAGGAAGTAGCATTTACTTGGTGAAATGTCTGCACCTGGGAACTTCTATGCCAAGGACACACACTTGAACACAAACACTGTGCCCTAGACACAGAATAGTAATTTTGTGCACTTAACAAATGAGTGTAAGGGTCTCAATCCTACATTTTTTCTCCTGGACAGACCTTCCTAAATTAATTTCCTGTTTTTACCTTGTCTGTTACCAGCTGATCTCATTAAATCTCCTACTGAAAGTACATTTTTAGTTGGGTGGTCAAACTGCAGACAAACTAAAGGGACAAAATACCTGATTCTCTATTGAAAATATGATAGAGATGTACACTCAAATGTAAGAGATTTTCAAAAATGGTAAGGAACCAGAACCAGCTCCTAAGCAGCTTTTAAATCCAAGAATACGGAGATTTTCCAAGTGCAAGCAAATGATTTAACTGGCATTTACAGATTCTAAAACCAAATCAACACTCCTTGGTGTTTCCTTCCAATGATACTCAGTCAATTGTGTGATCTCAGGAAAAAAAATATATTCTTCACACGATGTTTTAGAAAAGGCTGCTCTTGCTTTTGTTAGCCTGCAGTTTCTCAAGTCTCTCTGTAAATGCTTCTTCCTCTCAAAGATGTACAACACTCTATTTATAAAGGCGGCTGAGGTCAAAACAAGCTGTGATGGGCCCTCTTCCCTAAAAATTCGAACTTCAGTTTTATATCCACTGAAAACAAAACACATAGTTCATCTAACCCATTTAAAAAATATAAAATTATTCTTTTTTATACTGCACTTACCTTTAAGTCCTGCAAACTGCTTAAAAGAACTGCAGCAAGAAATACAAATAAGACTTCATTCTTACAAGAGAAAACCCAACCCGACGTACCCATTATAGCTTCTGTTGTTGCTCCTGACGGCAGCAAGACGGGGACAGTTGTGGTTCCAAATGCCTATTTCTAGCAGACCGTTTAAAAATAACCTAAACTCTGTCATACCCTTGACGCCTTGCAAATACTGGAGAGACAGCAGTCACATGTCCTTGCTGATTTTGCCTGTGCTCCTGCAGCTTAGGGTTGCAGAGGGAAACTGAGAAATGGCCTTTCTGTAATTATGCAAATTTAATGGTTCCTTTGTGAAAGCGGCAGTAAACTCCAGCCTAAAAAAGTCAACCAGTATTCTGTTGAGTGGTTTCTACCTTGGAATTAGCCATAAATAAGATATTACAGAACTAATAATGTCAACTTGCTTTCAGTACTAATTTAGAAAGTGCAAATGAAAAAAAGGCAGCTCAGCATGTTGTAAGTGGAGCTACCTAGGAATTCTGGGAATATTCAACTACGAGCTTCTGATACAGCTGTCAACTTATCATGAGTGATAAGCACTTGGAAGAACATATCTGCCATTCCTTACACTCTGCATGTCTTTCACGTCTTCAGTATAACCCCTATAGATCTTCAGTTTCCCACATTTTCTCTCTTACCTTTATTTGAAAATTCATTACATTAACCTAAATGACAGTGTTATTCAAAATGCTGGAGTTTTTCCATTAAATCATCAGGAATGTGGCAAATATAAAAGATTCAAAAAGTATCTCTGACATACAAGAAAACCCTTTTTCTGTTTATGGCAAATTATTTTATTTTATAGAAGAAATACTTTCAAATAATACAAAAATGACACAATCATACAGAACTGTGACAAAAACAAGAGAGATGAATACTGAATATGATAACTCATTACCACATCAAGACAGAGCTCATTACAGCAGTCAGAATTACAGACCCACAAGATACACTGACGACATCTCACAGCGGTCACAATTTAAAAACCCCGTGACACAGAGACCACTGGACATTGCTCCTTGGTTATAGTCACAGAACAATTTAGGGTGGAAAAAAGGCCCCTACCCCAACCCCGCTCAGAGCAGGCCTAATGTGACTGGGATGCTCTGGGCTATATCCAGTTAAGTCCTCATCCACTCTATGGACAGAGTGCTCCACCTCTCTAGGCAACCCCTTCCAGTACCTGACCAGCCTCACAGGAACATGGTGCTGTCTGTTCTTAGTACACAGCAAGCACTTCTGGTGTCACTGCATGGTAACTTTGGATAAACACTACTGTGTGACAGCCTCCCCTGGAAATGAGGAGCGAAATTCTGACTAACTGGTCTTTTAAAGTAATGAGCACTGAAAAGCTTGCTGGCCCTAGACTTTTACCCAAACACTACAAATTTCTCACATGATTTGGTTTTTATCTGCAGAGTTTCTGAATATGTCTAGTTGTGCCCAAGGAACCCAATATACACCTACCAAAACTTTCTGGCAAAACAGGCTTCAGGATGAATAGCACGATAAATGCTAAATATAATTCAATTTCACATAAATTGCTATATGATCGCAACATTTGATGCCTGTAATGACTATAGGCCATATTAGGAAACAGGAAATACTACCTTAAATGTCTGTGTTAATAAACATTCATGCTTACAATCTTTTTTCCCCATTACTTTTTGCCTCAGCATGGATAAGTAAAAGTAATTCAATTTCTCTTCCAGGTTTTCCTGACCTTTGACAAGGTAACAGAGTCTAAGTTCTTGAAACTCACAAAAAAAACTTACTTACAAAATATTTGAAAATATTCTGATAGGTCTGTTTAGCTTTTGGCCTTTGTTGTTTTGATTTCCTGACATATAAAAATCTGGAACCAATTTGATCTTTAATTAAGAGACAACATGATCTTCCTTCAGGAAGATTCCAGTAATTTGCAAAGTCAGTCTTGTGTTGGGCACCTCTCTTTGTAGGTAATGTATAATTAGAAAAATATGAGCAACTCTATTATAGTAGCTTAGTAAAGAAGTATTTTTACATACTTGCAAGATGCAAAGAAACAAAACTGGCATTCTCGGGAATTTAGGGTGACAGTCTTTCATTAAAACTGATGGTTACAAATAAAATTATTTCTTACCAGATTTTAGCTGGTCCAACTAGCAATCAAGTGAGCTGTACCTTCCAGAATTATACACATTACTCCTGCAAAGTGTCACTGTTCAACAGAACTTGCTTGCAGTAACCGCAAAGCACATCCTTTAGGATGAACATGTGTTTAAGCACCCTTACTTAAAGCAGCTGCTTTCTGAAATCAGAACACATGTGCTTTCCTGAATCAGATGAGAATCTGTAGAACTGGAGAAATTACTGTAACAGTCCATTAGCAGGCTTTCCACACAGCTAGCTCACACTGCTCCTTTAATTCCCTTTTCATTAAACAGCAAAAAAAAGACCTGTCACCCTTTTTCTTCCCCCGTTTAAACTGAGGATCTAGTTAAGAATATAAAGATACTTTAGACACAACGGAAATGAAAACAATCTATTAGTGCACAGTAAGAACATGCAAATGAATTCTGCAATGTTTAACATCACTTCTAATTAGTGTTAAACACATTGCAGGTGATAATATTTTGCTATAACAGACAGTGCTAAAGAATACAATGTACATAATAAGCTACAGATAATAAAGCTGAAAAAAGTGACAATTTTAGAACATAGTATTTTCATTTCAGGTATCAAGAAACAAAACCAGCTCAATGGTTCCATTCTACTGTATGACAAATACTGAGGAACAAAATTTCAGTCTTAAAATACATCTTAAAGTAGGTATTTTCCTTCAAGGAAAAAAGGCACTATAAATAAATTACACTACAGTGAATTTGCCTGAACTCACTTTGTTTCCGTCTTCCAGCCTTTAAGTCAAATAAAACAGCATAAAAACTGTACACGCTCTTAACAGGATAGTCGATCTTTTATAAAATAAGTTGTCTTCAGAGATGTCAGTTTCACAACAAGGAAAAACCAAGCCTTGTTGTAGTCGCTATTATAAAATATATATGTATATATATTTATATATATGTTTTTGTTTATGTTTACTTTTTTTTACTTTTTTTATTTTTTACAAAACGTGTATATTAGCTTTTGCACAATTTTTTTTTAAAGAAACTTGTCTAATCTAAGAACTTCATTAAAATAAAAGCGATAAATACTTCATGTTTACAATGCAACATGTCATACATCATCAGCTGGCAGAGGAGGTATGTTAATCCTTGGTCTTGTAAAAAAAGCTATCTTCTCTCTGTGATCAAAACAAGAGAAAAAGGAAGTAAATAAAATTATGCCTACATTCCCCCTCCTCCCCACAAGAACATGGTTTCTTTACTCTGGTTCATGGTTAGTATTTATTACTTAGGTACTGAACCGGTCTTTTATTTTAGTCCAACAAACTTCCAAAAACTACTGAACCTCACTATATACTTCTGGCAGCATTCCATTGAACACAATTACTATTTTTGAAAACCTAGGTGGAAGCTTTATACAACTCACTGAACTTCAGTCATAGTTAATTGTAAAAAGGCTCCCCAGGACAAGTTCTGCAATGCAAAGTTCACCCTTGTACGCTTTGCAAATAATATGTACAAAAAAGAAGGGGAAAAAAAGATGGCAACTCTGGAAACAGAGTCCAAAGAAAAGGCTCCAATATCACTGAGTAATTATTAGAGAGTGTGTTACTAGTAATTTATATGTAAGACATTAAACAAACTATTTATGCCCACAGGCTTGTATTGAAGAACTGACACATCATTTGGACTTCATAGCAACTAGGCTAAGTTGGAAGAATCACCTAAGCTATATTTGCTTTTGAAGCTTTTTTCCTTTTTTTTAATTTCATGTATACTAGAATTGTAACACTGCAATTTTACCTTAGCTTTGGCTCTTTGCAGAACAAAGCATTCAAAGGGAACTCATGTCCAAATCCAAATACAGTTTAAAATTACCGGTTAAATTACTGGTTAATTACTTCTGATTAAAATCAAAAGACACGCAAAATTTAAGCTAAATGTTTCAGAAAGATTTAACCTGTCTAATGAACTGTTGCTATGCTATTTCAGTACGCATTGCCACTTACCTAAAAGTCTGCACCTGAATAGGTTCTTTCTGATTTTGCCCACGCAACTGGTATATTTCTTTTGATGCTTTCTTTAGCATCTTTTCAGCTGCTTGCTCCTGGTGATGTTCAAATTTGGTCTGTCTGGTCTGAAAACAAGAACATAATGCTTAAAATGGGCATGTGAATAAATAAAACACAAGAATATTCACACTAAAAGAATGGATTTTTTCCCCACTCACCACAGTGAAACTACACAAGTACAGTCTGAAATAGCTGATCATCCAAGAGCTATAAATGCAAAAGACTGAGTTGTTCCATTCATTAATGCTCTTCAGAAAGACATGTAATAAATTAACAAAATTTACTGCACATAGATCCATCAAACAAGATCTTACTATAAATTTAGGCTCAGTTTTTGTCTCTGATAATCCAATGAGAATTTTGTCTGTTGTGCAGTTTTGCCACCTTTGTCTACAACTTCTTTCTCCAAGAATAGGAAAAAAAAAAATCACATACTTAAGGAACATTCCAAATACTTGTAAAAGAATAAATATCAAATCAGCAAAATTTCTTTTAAATACCAGAAGAAAAAAAATTATTAAAGTTCCAATAACAAATACCTAAACAAAAATAAATTAACAACAAATAAACAAAAATCCAAAACTAAACAAAAAGTGCCACTGGCAAATAGTGCCATTCTCCAAAAATTGTCCTCAAATAAATACACAGTTTTTTAATAATCAATGTAATAATTTTTACTGTGCTAACTTCAAGAATATAGAAAAAACATTCACTATTTGAGATTCTGTACAAACAGCCCTTTAAACATCTTAGCAAAATGAAGACATTTTGAAATGAGAAGTTTCTGAGCAAACCGAGTGCTTATGTCATATTACCATACCTGCCTTTCTGCTTCCTTCAACAAGTTTCGGAATCTCTCATCCCGAAGGACCCAGTGGGGTAAATCTGTCTGCCCTCTGAGCTGGGCATCTTCCAGACGCTGTCTCAACTCTCTTAAAACACATATCTCCTCATTCAGCTGTCTCTGTCGAGTTCTGGATGCCTGGAGATCCAGCTCCAGGTCTAAGGATGTCCTTGCCATAAGCTCAGCCAAAGATGATCTGCAGGACTGTTGAGTTATAAGGATTCAAATAAAAAGCACAATATATTACTCCCAACATAGTTTACTGGTCTGCCTTTAGCTCTATAGACCATATATTTTCTGTACTTACTCCACACAAAAAGTCTTTTCCATATGAAGTTTTGGAGATTATTTACATCCCCCAGAAAAGGCTAGATAGCTGCAGAGGTTTTCTGTACCATACATTAAGTTTTTCAAATAATGCTTTCTACTACTTCCTTTCACAGTTTCCTTTCGACTTATAAATATTTACCTAACAAAGTTTATGGACTAAAATTCCATGTTATGATGATAATAAAAGGGATGCAATACGAAAAACTCAATGACATCGTGACATCAGAAAAATACTGTACTGAGCAAGACTGCTCTTAAAGGGCTTCATTCAATATTGGTTTTAAGATACATTCTGAATCAAAATGGGAGGCATGGCTGTCTACCTGCCTACACCAGCAAGGCATTAACTTCTGCTGACCAGATTACATGTTATGGCATTTATATACATAACATTAATGCCTCATCTGCCCTTCTCTGTCCACTTGTTTGACAGCATGAGGGGTGGCAAGGGGACAAAAGGAGAGCTTAACCTATTCATTCCTGAATATTTGGGTCTCAAATACTATTATTTGTTAGGCTGCATGGGAGGGGAGATGAATGCCTTAATGGCACATTCACACGCTCGTCTCTGAACCTGCACCCTGCATCATAAACTAGATTTGGAAGATTTATCAAACTTTACATCTAAATCAATATAAATTCAGTCCCCATTGAAGTAATTTTTGTCTGCCACACTTTTTTCCCCTTGTTTAAAATTGTTCACAACTTTATTTAACTTCTTTACGTCTACCTTTTAGCTTAAAAAGCCCAAAACAAACCCAAAACATGCACCCCTCCCCCAATCACACTGCAGAAATTTTGTACATTTCCTAAAAGGATCAGAACGTACTTGTAGACATCTAAAGCTCTTAAGTATAGAAGTACCAGTGTTCTAGCAACTTACTGAAAGCTAAAGATCATTTTCCTAGGCATACCTGCTTATACCGTAGAGTCCGCCTCTCCAAGGTATTCCGGACAAAAGGGGACTTCCTTGGCAGGGTTGAACTGTCACTGTCACTGCGATACAGCTGATTAGAAAAGACATTGAAAATAAAGGCTGCTTGCAAGATCATCTTCATTAAGAAATCTGGTTTGTTTTTTTTCCTTTTGCATTTGAGATTTATTTTTTTAAATATACTGAACCTATCTTGTTTTAAGCAACCGATTTTTTTCAGCTTTAGTTATTTATAAACATTTATATATAATAGTGCTCATATGGTAGTTACAATAATTCACGAAAACTTAAAAACCATCAATGTTTTACAGATAAGTTTCACTAACCATTCTACTAAATATCCAATACAATGTAACCTAAAAAAGGGGGAAAGGAGGACTCAGAAGCAATAATACTTCATCCTAAAGCATTTATTGTCATGGGTACAAACAATACAGTCTCTCACTTTTTCCCCACGTCTGATTTTAAGTAAGTGCAGATTAAGTGAGGGTGTTTAATCATCTTTTCCTTTTGGTGCTACCCTTGGTGTGCAAGGATCTTTTACTCACATTCTGCAATTATAAACAGATACATAATCCAGAAATTAAACTGAAGAATTTGAAGGGGCCCATAGATGAACTGCACACAACGTAAATAAGAGAGCAAAAACCAAAGGATCCCTTGTTTAAAGTACAGAATTAAAAAATCATTCCTGAATTTTCAAACTCAGGCTCTCAGAAGTTTATGAAAGGGTATGATCAAAGATACGTGCATTTCACCAATACTGCAAAACCAATACCCATGTATTGATCTGCAATACCATGAGCCAACTGCTTATAAGTCTTCTGCCACTGAATGCAGCAAACAATAAATGTGAGCTTGAAAACTGCTGTGCTGATCCTCAATTACATGCACCAATGCACCCAGGAATCCTATGTCCCACTGTAACAGGCACCTTATGACTGATATTCATGACAGCAGAGTTGTATGAATATTTACGCAATAACCCTAACATTAAGCATTCAGGCCCCCTTTTCAAACTTTTATGTATGTGAAAATTAAACACGGCTCTAAGCTAACTGCTTATACACCTCATCAGATAGCATTGAACCCCTGTAGAATCAACTACCCACACCTAACATCTAAGGTCGCCAGGCAAAAGAGCTTAATATCTAATTCATCACGGATTCTTAAATTTCAAATCAAATCCATCCAGGTATAAGCTCTTAAAAAGAGGCAGGGAAGCTCTTCTCCACTGCACTATTTAAATTCAATTAAAGATTATTCATTAGTATTAAAAAGTAATATATGTTTCTTACAAATGCAATGAAGTCTTACAGAGAAATTATCAAAAATGTATAATATACTTGTGTGTGGAGACCCCTTCCCCCTCCTCCTTTTCAAGCATTACTCACTCTGCAAACATATTGACTTCGTGCTCCAGGGGAAAAGGTCTGGGAGCGAACAATTGTGCTACTACGAACAAAAGCAGAACCCCGTGGCCTGCGGCTGGTTCTCTCTTTTGGAAGAATAGCAACTTCTTCAGGAAACAGATCCTCAGTGTTAGTTTCCTTATCCACCTACAATTTCAACAAAGGAAATTTTTTTATTTCTTCCTTATTTTCTCTCTCCTAGCAAAAACAATCAGACATTTCAACAATATCAAAAGTAAACAACTTGCCCTGCTAGCTAGATTCAAATTTTAATGAGCACTGAAAGGATGAATCACCTCCCTTTTGCAAAAGTTTTAAAACTAGGTCATTCAAAATTGTAAGATTACCTTTCAGAAGGAGCAGTAACAATTATGAGATGCAGTTATATCACAGCTGCAGAGCACAAGGACTGCATTCAGGATTGGCAATTGGGCATTAACCAAACTACCACCTGATCTCCAGCCTCAACACAAGAAAACTGAGTCACCTTTCAATAAGCACAGTGACTCTGAAGCAAGTAACCACCTTAAAACTAGAAGTTAAATGAAGAGAAGGAAGAAAAAAGGAACTGAGAGACTGTTCACACAATTATACAGGAACAGTAAAATATTCAGAAAGACAGAAAACATAGGCTAATCTAGCAAAGCTTCCAAACCTTTAGAAAACTCACTCCTCAAAAAGAGGTGTGATCTTCTCTAAAGGCAACACAAACAGTTCATCCTCTATTTCAGCGGAAGTCTGCTGATTTCAGCTTGTGAAGGATTATCTTCAGTGTCTCATATCTTGACTACAAAAGTTTTTAAATACATCAGTTTCAGCACAATTATTCCATGTTATTGTAACGCTGAAATAGTAACACAAGCTCTAAAATTTCTTTCTTCGCAATTCCTTTTAAAATTCTTACAGGAATAAGAGCACTGGAATTTGATCTGATCTTTTCTGTTACAATTTCAGGTAAACGCAGAAATTGATACAAGTGCGTATTTATAGACTGGATAAAAGCCACAGTAAAAATAGTTTGCCTTTTGAAATAAGAACCAAATTCTGTTCAGAAGTAAGTAGTAAGCAAACAAAAAAAACCAGCCCTAAAGAGCGAACTTCTACAAACTCAATAGCCATACAGCTGTCATGAAGGCAGTGCTCATACAGGGTTGCCAATTCTTTTCTCTCCTGGCCAGTTCAGACTCAAACTCCAGGCACAGCAGTAGCTCACTGTGCCAGGCAGGGCAGCAGTTTCCATGCTGCGGTGTCTTCTCTCATTACCTTTAATGGTGGAGGCTGCATTTTTCCAGAACCGTACTGGCCTGCTGGAGTTGCAAACATGTGTCCAGCTAATGGATCCCCACAAAATGGCTCTGGATAAGGAGGACTAGTCTGGGTGCAATTACTGCATCCACTGTCAACAGATTCTGCTTGCCAACTCCTAAAGTCAGAACATCACAATAATTTTGCACGTGTTAAAAAACCCCATGCAATTACTCATTACATTTATGTATTACAGTATCTAAGCCAGTTTATCATTTTAGAGTATTATTTCTCCAATAAACATACTGTATTTCCAACAGGAGAACATAGCACACTTGCATTTCAGCACATGCAAATAAGCAAATACATTTCATTGCAAAAAATTCACTTTCCCTAATTTTCTTAAGGCATGTGTTATGGTCTTTATAACAATACTAAGAAAACAGTAACAAAAAGAACACAATTCATGTAACAAACTAGGAGTATCATCAGGAATGAAACCCTAACCCTAACAATGTCCCATGCCACCACTAAATTTTATTTATTTTTTCTTAATACAGGGCTGTTACAAACCCATTACAATTGCCTCCCTAGCAAAGTTTCTGTTTGATATAATGTTTTCCCACTCTCCAAATTCCAAGTCCTCTAAACTCAACCAGCTATTCCAATAAGGTTTCCTCCTGTTTGCAGATCATGACATAACAAAATTTTATACTTGTAGCACTAACAGGGAGCAGATCTCAGAATAAAGACCTCCTGTTTTTCCTGCTTTATTTCAGACTATACCCATAGTGTAAATATCTTTGAAGAAGTATTAGTTATTATCTGTTTAATGAGGTATTTAAACCATTTTTACCTTTCTGATATGGCTTCTGCCTGATCTTCCTTTCTTTCCATCTCCAAGATTTCCTCCTCTGTGTACTCCAGTTTCACTCTCTCTTCTGCCAGCTCTCTCTCAACTGCTTCCAGCTGGGCAGTGGTCCTAGCTAAGAGGGCTGTCACTGCATCCTGAGAGGTAAATTAGACTTTAAATAAAACTGTTTGAACAAACCAATGTACTTAATAAATATTATTCAGAGAAAAAATTAAAAACAAAGCCATCATTGGTTCGTTAAAAAACGAAACAAAAAAACCAAACCACAACCAAAAAAATCTGTTTTGAATCTTAACAATTGAAAGTACGTGGTGTTCAACTTGTCACAGAAACTGGGCAGACTTTACTTGACTGTGGAGCATCATCCAGCAAGTTAGGTCAAAAGAGACCTCTGAAGGTCACCTAGTCTGATGTCCTGCCCAAAGCAAGCAAGGCATCATAGGCAAGTCAGGCTGTCCAGACCCCAGTCAAGGGCTGAAAACATCTCCAAGGATGGAAATTGCACAACCTTTCTTGACAACCTCTTCAAGTGCAGTGGCAGTAAGTAACTTTTAATGTGTTTTAGTTGGACTGGAAACCTGCATACAAACATACAGAGGGTACTGTTTCAAGCACCTGCCCAGACATGATCTAGTTTCCAATTAGTCCTCTGAAATCTAGCTCTTGCCCCAAGAGTTAAATTAAGTTATCACTTCCTGTGATAACTCAAAAACCTGCACCCAAGGTAAGATCACAACCACCCTGCCAGTCAAATAAAGTAAACAAATCACTTTTTTAGAGCCATACTGTTTTAACTGCAGTTACATTTCCAGAAGACTGAGGAATACTGTCTTCACATTGGTTTTTGGTCTTTGCTCTCTGGGGCTCTGAACCAGTGAAGATCTGAACAGGGTACCAGTGCAGCTGCATCTCTCCAGAACTCTCTGCATCAGTCAGGTTTATCTGAGAAATGCCCTGTGAAAAACAAAAAGCATTGACCACAATAAGATACACATACTCTGCAGGATAGACACCTTCTCATTTAAAGAGTATTTTACTTACAATGCAAAACCCCCACTTCACCAAATACTACTGTCTCTTAAAAAGAGACAGTTTTGTTCTGTTGTGTTATGATCTTTAAGATTCTGAATTTCTTGCGTCTTCTTTACTACCAGGAAGAATCGAAGTAACTAGTAATATTTTTAAAGTTGAAAAGTAAAATTTGTATAACTGATGTAGATATAATTGACACCAGATAGCTATTAATATTTTATTTTTAAAACCTTCTCAACTACATATCTGATTTCTATATTTGCTTAAATTAACATCCCTTTAATAATATTACTTTAATTTGAGGGGCTTTTGAGATAACTGTATTGTGATACCCTTCCATTCTCTGGCCCTCAGAGGCATCTTTCAAATGGAAATAAAAATGTTGTGTAAACTAATTTTTTTTCCCTGCCTATTTATATCATAAGGTAGTCAAATGGGCTATAAAGCCGTTTTTCTACTTTCCAGGCCATCCTTCCATCTCCCAGATTCAGGTCAAAATAGTTTTAATGGAGGCTTCTCACTAAAAGTATTTCAAACTTTGAAGTAACCCTACTCCATCAGAGAAAAGTCATGTAAGAAATTTCTCAGTGGTGTTCACCTAAATGAAAAACAGCTGTGAACAAATCCATGCTGCCTGGTTTTTTTATTTAATTATTTTTAATCAGTTCACTAGCTGGACCTACCATTGATTTTCTATCAGCCACCCTTTAAGTACCGCTTTTTGTTTCTCTGGCTATCTCTACAACCTGTTCATTTCCATGCTAATGGGCCACATGCTAAGAATGTTTTGTTTTGTATCACTAGAAAAGTCCTGTAAAAATGGCTTTCATCTCTCACAAATCAAATAACTGTATACAATCATTCTAACAGCAAAGGCAGTAGGAAATGTAGATAGAAACTGCATTCAACTTTAAGCAGGTAAAGAAACAGTTAATTAGAAAGCAATAATAAAAAAAAAATCATTGCATTGTTTTTCCAAGACAGATGTTCCCTGGGGCTCTGTTTAAACAGGTGCATAGAGGACAATGGAGAAAAGGTTTTGAGACTAACGAAATAATGTGATATGGGGATACAGCATGTTACTGAGAAAGTCATTTCATGTCAGTATACGAGAGGCTACAGAGATGCCTTTTCTTTTTTCTGTATAACACAGATGTCTTCTAATTATCTACTTGCTCTGATGCAGTGGAAGATATAAATGTGCATCAAATACTCACACTTTTGCATCAGAGGTGGAAAATGTTTAAGACACACTGAGTTTAGTTTAGGAGGTAGAAAGTAAAACTGTTTTCTTGCCAGCAATATTGGAAAAAGCATAGGCTGACTCTTAAGACACCTGACACTGCCCTATACACTGTATTTATTAGGCAGCTAAGCAAGTCTGCCAAAGAAGCTGCCTCTTCAAAGGGAATAACTAATTGAGTAGAAAATCACCATCAAACTCAATTAAGAATTATCAGTACTGAAAGGACTAATTAATATTTCATGTCCACCTCAAGATTTGGAACTTATTCAAAAGAATGAAGAAACCAAGATAGGTCTGCTAGAGGTGTATCAAATGCCTGCTCTGACGCATTTGTTAACTTGGATGGCAGAACAGAAGTATTTATGAATATCTCTGTGATGTCTGACAGGCATGTCTCTTTATGAGAAAACAATCAGGATTTAAAAATCATGCTAAAAAATGGGACAGATGTTCCAAAATAAAAACAAAAAATGCAAAAAAAATTACACTCAAGAAGAAATCAAATAAATTAAGACAAGGAATAATTGGTCAGGGCTGTAAAAGATGAGAAACTGGGAGTGAAACAGCAATGCTGGGTGATTGCAAGAAAGGCATTCATATTTCTTTTATGTTTTAACATGAACTGTATATGCTAATCATGGAAAATAACAATTCCTTTATCTCGACACTGACGAGGCCACCAGGGAAGAAATAATCCAGCTAAAGACAGAAAAAGATCTTTCAGCCATGCAAAGCATAAGAGTAAAAGGTTGAGGAAATGGAAAAACCATCCCCATAAGCCTACTATATTTATTTCTTTAAAACGGAACTATTTCCCAGATGTTGGTTTTTTTTTTTTTATTCCCTGTTAGGTACAAGTATTTATATAACTTAGGATAAACTCCAGTCTGGCTTTTGCACTTAGGAAAATATTATACTGGCATAACCTAATTGAAAAGAAAGCAGTCATCAAGAATTTGAGAAATATATGCATAATTAAATAGGTGGGAAAAACTGTAATCTCAGTGGGAGACATCTTGAAAGACAGAGGCCTTGTTGACAGGCACCATCACAGCAATTCCAAAGAGAGGTAGCAGGTAGCAAATGATTTCTCAGTTTGAGAAAATGCTCATTCTCGAATTACAGCTGAAGAGAACAATCATAATGTTTAAATACATACTTCAATGCACCTATCTTAAGAAACTGGCATAGTTTCTCTCTTTTTGAGTAGTATTGTTAAATTACCTTAAACTATGTTACCAGTTACTGTTGACAAAGATACTTCTGACAAAACCAAATAAAGAAAATGAAAGAGAAAAGAATTGCTACCAATATAACCTGAAGACCTGTATTTTTTTGGGCAACTCAATAACAACAGTTAGAATAAATGCACCCTACACTTAGATGCACTTTCTTCAGTAGAAAGATGCTTTACACTTAAATAGCTATTTAGATTCCCAGAGGAACAGGATATACCAATATAAAGCATTTTACACCACTACATCCAGCCTGTTCTTGAGATGCTTTCTCTTTAATTACATTGTAGACAAAACTTCCTACTGCAGACAAGACCTTGAGTCCACTTCTCTCAATATTAAGACCCCTGTTTATACAAGATGCTACTTAGTTTCAAAGGTGGACTAATAAAGACGCATTCTTGACCAGATTTGCCCAAATAAACACCTCTTATCCACAGCCCAGCATGACAGTGAGATGCTTGTACCTCTTAACTGCTTTGATAGGCTTAAAATTTTTTTTCACTAACCCATTCAAACCCCCCGACTGAAAAGACTGCCCACTCACTTCAAAATGGTCAGGACATCAGCCTCAAGGCAGATTTAGTTGTGGATATTTGTATTTGACAACAGCTAAATAAAGCTAACATTTAACACACCTGAAGTTAGCACATGATATCTCAATCAGTTTAAAGTAAAAAGCTGAGGTAACAGAATTGTTCCAGGGCCACTATTATCCTGCAACAAGGTTAAGACTGATGAAATTATGTAATAATGTAGTCTTCTTCACCCACTGTTACATAATAAAAAGGGGTCTGCATTTGCTGTCTTTTTAGTTAGGAACCTATTTGAATAGTACTGATTCCTCACACAGGCATTATAGTATCATGCAGAAACCTAAGTCTTGAGCACACTGTAGTCTAAAAGCTGTCAGATGAAGTCTTTTTTAAAATCTCACCTCTTTACTTCCAGAACTATACTTACATATATGAACAAATGGACACATTAACATGTAACTCTATCAGAACTTCTTATGGAAAAATTAGGTCTTTACATTCTCTTTTTAAGCTTAAAAAATATTTCCTCAGGTTATTTTAGTTTCTCATCTCACATGGCTTTTAAGAAACAGAACCACTTACCAATAGTTCTTCTTGTTGTTGATGATCAACTGAACAGATATACAGCTGCAGTGATTTTAATTTCAAAACACTTGAGTGCACAGGGATTCGGAACACTTCATTAAATATTAACGGAGTTTGGAATTCCAAAGCTCTAGAGCAGTAAGTGGTTGGTGTGCCTGACTCAAGCGGTGGCAAATAAACTCTCACATGGCTGGCAACAGCAAAATAGACAAATAGCACAATTCAGACAAAGAAAGCCATTTTGCATTTCTCAAAAACAAGGTAAGCAAAAACATAAGTGTAACTTCTACATTAAGAATCTGCCTTGAGATCTCCACATCACCAGAATTTACTTTGCATTCTTAATGCAGAAGACCTGCAAAGCTGATTTCAAAATGCTGTATTTTTTTAACTAAAACTTTTTTTTTTTAAACTTGATGCTTAAGTAGAGGCACCAAGTGGCACTTGAGCTGTCCTGAGGTATCCAAGGCATCTAAAATGAGCTAGCAATTATAAGATGATCTATGGGAGAGCTACACAGAGCCTCCCTCTGAGCAGCAGCAGCTGGAGGCCAGGTGCTATGCTATTTCAAATGGAAACACATGTCTATATTTAGGCAATTGAATTGTCCCATAAGTGTCACCGATCCGTTTCTTCCTTCCACCCACTAAGCAACCTTTTTCCCTCCTTAAGAAGTTAAGGAATTCAGATGGCAAAAGAAATCTGCAGTCACTACATCTATCTGCAATCTCAAAAGACAAATTTAAATACGTGGTACCACGTCATTTAAGACTCCAAGCCAAAAACAAAATCAACAACCATTTTCATCTGACAGCATAAGCAGCAGAGCTACTTAAAACAACTTAAACTTGATAAAAGCTCTTTCTGCTTTTTGGTAATAGAAACTTATTTTTTGACTTATTTTTTAGACCAATCAATTCACCCTGCAAGAATGCAATTTCTTGATTCCAGCAAAAGTAGGGTTGAGAAGGATGAAGAACAGAACTGCATTTTGAGTCATTTAGAGGCCTTGTTGCCTAGACGACAATGTCCAACAAACCCTCTGGACAAATCTTTTTTTTTTTTGTAACTCTACTTTACTACCTTCTCTAGATGATGCTTATTTCTTTTTCTGATGACAAGGCAACACGGCTGAGTACTACACAATGCTCACATTTCTCCCTATCATGTGCCCTTGCAGTCACACTGAAACAGAGCAAAAGACCAACACTAATATACTGACCTACATGAAGAACTTCCACTGCAGTTTTGCAGAGTTAGCAAGGTGAAGTTCTCAACAAAGATCAATTCATTCAGGGAGATGTATGTCAATTTCACAGCTCCCACCAAACAACTTATTTTACAATACAATAATGTTATCATACCTCCATTTTCCAGTTTTCCTCTCCCAGAGATAAAGATCAACAATTTTTACATGTTGAATTTCTTTAAAATATGCTAAGCTACAGATCTCTAGATAAAACAGTGTTTTATGACAACACTGTGATTATTTAAGAAACATTTATTAGAATAAACTAAGCTCTGTTCTATATGTGATACAGAATTTGAAAAAGTAGCACAAGCTGTCAGAGGTCAAAAATTCAATCTTTTGTACTAATTCTCAGCTAGTACTTGTGTTAATGTTATCTTCAGAAGGTCTTTCACAGATACTCAAGGAGAGCTGTACAGACCACAAAAGTCTGCAGATCCTTTGTTGCTGTTTGCATGTTTTCTAGTGTAGTTTTCTTTCTTAAAGATAAAAGGCAAGGTATCTCTCTCACTGATTAATATAGATGTTGCCATAGGAATTGAGAAAAATACACTAAGCTTGATCTGGACTATCGCAGATATTTATGAACAAACTTTCCTCTGCCTAATAAACATGTAAGAACACAGAGACCACACTTGTTACCTGAACAGTGTGACACAAGTTCTATAAAAGGGATACTTTGTGACCATAAAATTAACCCTTTCCTCATGAAAATTAAGACATACCATCTTCTACAGAAATGGCTTAATTTTGAATGAAACCAAATAAATCTACAGTATTTATAACTGCAGCATAAAACAAGCAATGATCAGAGTCTGGGTGAAATTTAAGCTTACATTTTGCAGTTTTCTTTAACAACTAGACTAGTAAAGTTCTTCAGCTGTAGTACATGGACTAGCAGACATTCACTTCCACTGTCATGCCTGGAAAATAAATTTTCTGTGTTAGTCACCAATCATGGATACTTTGCTTAAGAAATAAAGATGAAGACTAAACAGATTTAAAGAATGTAAAAGCACATTTTGTTAAACAAATTTCTTGCACAAATCAGTTTCAATCAAAAGCATTAGCTACAGTAACAAAGTTAATAGAACTACGTGAATTAAACATTATTCAGCCGGAAAATAAACTGGCCTTCCTATGCCTATTGACAGAAAACAGGTTTTATCGAATACATTCCTTAGTTTAAACAGTTATATCACATGCATATGTGTGTGTGCATGTGTAACAACATATTAGTTACATTACACAAATCCCTCTGCATTATTTTCATGGGTTATTGAAAACAAAGAAAAAAATTCTACTCTTCCACATCAGCATGAATTTTGCAATGCGACTAACAAACCTGGTTGGTATTTTAAAAACTCCCAGTCTTAGGAATTCGTTTTCCAAGGGGCAGAGATGATTCTGGAGGGCTAAGATATGACACCCTGTCTTGCATGGCAATAATCTGCCCTTCCCCACGCTACTCCCACTACCAACAATAGCATGCCATAGGCACAGGATTTCAAAGATGTATTGTACAGCTGGGACTGTTTTGTATTTGTGTCTCTTCACCTGTGACTTTCCTAAGGTAATCCTCCTTTACTTGGCATAAAAAGATCTTGCTTACAGATACACATCCCTACACCCATACTCACATTAATGGCCCAGACAATGAAAATAAACGCTAGGGAAAGAAGTCATGAAGGCCCTTTTATCAGTCAGCATTGAAAGGACACTGAATGAATTGTGGTTAAGGCATATCCCCAACACAAAGTGGCACGTGACTGACTAATCTGTACATCCACTGAACTTTGGCTGTCAGTTGAGAAACTTCTTAAAAATACCCACCACAGTCCAGTTTATTAAAAGGTTAAAAATCATAAACAAGCAAAGTAGTGAGCAATTCCTGCAGAGATGACAGGGAGAAAGAGGAGGAATTACTCACAGAAATCCAACATGTATTTGTGGTTCTTCATTACTGGCAGCATCACCATAAACAGGCTCTTCCAGATCTTCATTCCTGCAGGAACAGAAAGTACTGTAAACTACATAGTGACCTAAGCTGCTAAATGATGAACTAACATTTATTTTGTGATTTGTGGATATAAGCAATTAGTTGGTAATACAGGAGGGAGTGGTAATCTAGAAGGAATTGAGACATCTATTTAAAAACACACAGTAGTAGTAATTCACAGTTATAAAAATTGAGGTTTTAGAATTACTCTTTCAAGATATTTAGGTTATTTTAACATTTATTTTGTCTTCCATTTCTCTTTAGCATCCTCCAAACCTTATCTTCTTCCCAATTACCGCTTCCTGTGTTAAAACAATTGTATTAAGTAATGTCTTTCTACATCCTCTGATCACTTGGTGAACCTACACATTTTCAGGCCTTTGGGCAGTTTGTATGTTTCTTCCTTGCAGTTATACTTTTATCACATGACACTCAGAACTGTAAGTCACACTCTGTATAATTTTATTTTGTTATAGTTGGTTGAAATAGAATTACTGATTTATGACTAATAGGATGAGAAAACTATCTTTCAAGGGGGATATATTAAAATAAAAAGCAAAAGGGACTTGGCACTTGAAGATGAAAGTGGGACTGCACATGAAAAGCTCCTTTCCTTTAATACATGCAATCTAGTAGTTTTATGTTACTAATAATTAGCAATTTTGAAAGCCTACTCATAAATTCACAACTAATTCTTTTGGGCCGTGTGGCAGAACAGGAATATTTCCAGCTTACTATGCATTTATACACCTGACCTTTTGCTTAAAGCTTCAAACACGCCACTGTCACTAGCCAGTGAATGATCTGAGAGACATGCTGAAACTCGCCTGGCTCTCCTCTCCGATCTTCTACCACTGTCTCCTCGCAGAGTTACAGCTGCCATGGAGAAAAAAAAGTGAGAACAACATCAGCTCAAGGCAATTTCTTCAAAATTAAACAAGAAACATGTATTGTACCAAAACTAGCAGCAAAATATAGCACAAATGCAGTTCACTTATTTTTCATTTAATTTAAAAACCCAGAATAGGACTGACCAGAGATTTTCTATGGGAGAATTAAGGAAGGAAGTTTGTGGCTAATTGCTCTTTGACAGGACTAAGTATAAACCAATGGCATTGTTACTAAATGTTTTTCTGGTAGAATAAGTCCTTCCTAAAGGAAGACTTACATTAATTCACATATGTACACATGATATTCTAAGCTTTTCAGATTTACCTACTGAATATACAATAGGTTGAAAACAAACACAGAGACTAATTCTTTTTTAAAGTTATCTGATAACACAATGTGAGGTTTTGTTCTCATTTGTTTCCTAATACAAAGTCTCAAAGCATACTGTTTATACCATCACATAATAGCAGCTTTTATTTACAGTCTGAGAGGCATTATCAAAAAGAACCAGTGTTTTCCAGCTCACTCAGACCAGTGTTCTTTTCAAATTCTTGGTGAATTACTTTGAAAACTGACTAGGGGAAGGAGGAAGCAATATTCAACCTCCTTCTCCATTCTTCCCCGAACCACCAGCCACACAATAAATAGCAACTCAGCAATCACTTTCACGTCGTAAGTGTACCAACAAAATTATGTTATACACCGGGTTTTGCACAGGCAAGTAGGTACAGCAGCTACCAGTCCTTTAAAGTACGTGCACGCCGTAACGTTCAAGAACTCCATAGGAAAGGCTTCAACACCTCAACAAGAGCTCCTAACTTGAGGTTGTTTTCCCTTGAGTCCTAGAGAAAACCACTAAATAGACTTGTGAAGTGCAGTTTCTTCACTGTGCGGGGAAGAACTTTTACTCTCTTTCGCTTAAGGTTCAGTGACTGTCCTCAAAGCAGGAAAGCAATGGCAAAGAGATCACAGTTCAAAAGTGGAGAAAGCATTTTATTTGCTTCTGCTCACACTTACAAACTTAAGACAGCATGGAAGCGTTCACAGTTTCAGTGGAGTGACAGTAGCACAATGCAGGGGAGACAAGCACCAGCTGACATTTACAGCTTATGGCCCCAACTAGGGATGAAGCATTTCTTACTCAAAGTAACAATTTGTTAAGTACCTCTGTTGCACATTATCCTAAGGCATCCAAATTTATTTCTGACTCAGTACGTTTCCTTCCGCAGAATACCAGCCACAGCCTGCAGAACCCCGCTGAGGTATGCTGAGTCACCCCCCTGCACTGTACCCACCTCACCTCCCACCCAAGCACCACCAGGACAGGACATCAGGACATGAGAACTTGATAAAAGTTTTCCAGATCAACACAACCACGCTGCTGCTATCGCCAGAAGGCTCTGGCTAAGGTCAGCTTTAACTCACTGGGGAGCTGGCAGAGAAGGTGCACCAAGCCCAGCAGGTTCTGTGCCAGACCAAGATACATTCCTGTTACCAGGCCACTAACAGCACAAAGTTACCACAGGAGTTACAAAAATCACCCACCTAAAATTCCTATCTATCAGAAAAGCCAGTTCTCTGTCCTTTGGATTCATAAGTAGCCCTAAGGACCTCTCCTCCAAATTCAATTAAGGATTCAGTCGACTTTAGGTATGCATGAAGTTTATTTGCTGGCTAGGGACAGCCCAGTCTGCACTTGTCTCTGCGCCCAGAGAAAGAACCACCATTCCTCCCCATCTCCAGTTACAGCATCCCACCCTTCTTGTACATCACACATCATGCAGTGCTGCTCATGACATCCTCACCACAAATGAGAGCCAAGTTCAAGTGAGCACACAGAAAGAAAAAAACTGTATTTGAACCACGCTCTCCTCCGTATCACTTGTACAAAAGTGGTGGGTTTGTGGGTTGTTTTGATCGGGTTTTTTTGTTTGCTTGGTTGGTTTAGTTTTTTCCTTCTTTTTTTTTCTTTTTTTTTTTTGGAAGGACTTTTGATTTGGTGAGCCTACCTCACTGTCTGATATTTATGGAGAATGTTCGTCACTGGTATTTATGAAGAATCAAAACTAGCAATCTGTAGAAACATCTAAATATTAAAGTTTCTCAAAAATTTTACATCACTGGAAAGAGGTTGAACTTCACAAAAATGTATAATTTTTTTTTTTTTAAAGTGCTTCTATAATTTTTGTGCTAATTTCAACAAGTTACGCTAGGACAACTTCTTTTCATAAATAAGCACTTGGCTCACCCCCTATGTGAACACTTTGTATAAACATAGCAGAGGAAAGATCTTGTGGGCTCTGTCCTTGGGAGGCTCATGTTCCCAGTTTGGCTGAAAGGAAAAGTTGGTCTCAAGCACCAATACAACGAAACGAAAAACTGACACCTTACAATAATGTTGTAACTTGACAATGATTTGCTCACTGTCTGCAGGCCATGGAAGCATTCGATAACCTCTGGACAATGGCACCAAGTTTGGGAAAGATGAAAACACCAGCATATACCCTTGACTTGGGGGGGTAAAAAATCAGCAGTAAAAATTGGTAAGGATCAAAGACACACCAAATTTTGGTGTAGACAGAAAAAAGTTTACAGCAGGTTACAGACTTTGCAATGCTGGAAGCTAAGGAATTGTTTAAAAATTAGGTTTCTAAGACAGACCATGACCTTCCATTTTCTTATTTAAATAACAAAATCAGTAAACAACATATATGATTTTCCAGAACTATTGGGTGCCAAAGCTTCATAAATATAAGACAGCCCTGAATAAAAGAACATTCTCATTGTCATTAGTTGAAAAAGTGAACTTCAAAGGAAATTTTGCTGTCCAAACTTTCATTCGCTGAAAACACACATAAATAAATCTAAAGCATGTTTCACAAGCTTAAGTGACTACAAATACTGCATGTCAGCTCAAAATGCACTAAAAAAAGAGTAGAACACTCTCATAAAAACTAATCAGAGACACAAACAGACCTTACCTACCATAACACTGTCAGGCATTACTATTATTTAATAAAGCTGAAGGTCAAAGAACGCTTTCCCCAGGAGTTTAACTACAGCTGTGAATGTCTTGTTTAGTTGACATAGCAAAAAAATTAAGTATGCCATAATGATTAAACAGATACAGCAAAATATCAAACAAAACCAAATGTAGCAAAATCTCCTGTTTCTTCTCATGCAACTCCAAAAAAAAAAAAAAAATCAAAACAACCCACCCCAAAACAAAACAACCAACACATCACACAGAAGAACACACAGTAAGAAATTTCAGGTTCACTTACAGTGAATTTTGCTGTTGTGCCGCACGAGAAACAAGACAAAAAGCATACAATGATAAATCACCCTTTAGATCTCTGACAATATTTTATAAACAAGAGATTATTTAGGCATTAAAATAAATTTAGCATTTGAAAGATTTAGTATAGAGAAGATATAGTGAAGATATTAAAGCCCAATATTTTATTAACATGTTTCCTCCCAGTCCCATCTTTATAAATATGATGAACTTAACTTTTCAAGCATATTCCCTCCATTCACACATGCAAACTTATTTCACAATGTGACCCTGTGACAGATGCAGAACAATAAAACAGCAGATCAGCAACTGAACATCAAAACTGGAGTTAGTGAAGAACCCCTTGAACTTGCTCGAGTGCTGCATCAGTGCAAAGTTCATACAGTTTATTCAGTGTTGATCCTCCCAGCCCCCATTATTTGCAAATTACCAAAATTACCTCATGCTTCGTCTAGTGAAGGAATAGGCAAAGGTTTGCCAGAACCAAGAGCTCATTTTTGCAGCATGGCATTCTGCTGCCAGGCCATCGGGTGGCAGCAGCAGGGCACACTGCATGGTTCCTCACATCAACCCAAAACCCCCGGCATCTGCAAGCTCCCAACTCTGGCATACAAGCTGGATGCTCCATCCAATTCTTCCAGAAAAAGAGTACAAAACCAAAATACTTTCAAAACTTCCAACTGCTACTTGCGAACAACTGCATTACAATTCCAAACCACCAGCCAGTGAGTGTGGAACTCACAGTGGCCAAAAATCAGAAATGTTAAATTTTTTTAAGTAATTGTTTCCAAATGCAAATATTAAAAATTAAAAAAGTCTCAAAAGAAGGCAGCCTGGCTACCTTTTAACCATACATTCTGCCTCAAAAAGCAACACAAAATACTCTGTTGTACATAGAGAAAAGTTGTAACCTCTGGACTAGGAGCTGGACACTGCAGCACTGACAGCAGGTTAAGCACAGAGGTTTTCAGAGAAGTGTGAAATGTGCAGAAACATAGCAGAGAATGGGGAAAAGGAAAATCAAAGCAGGAAGTTGCCCATCATCCTGTATTGCTGCCTAGGCCCTCACACCAGGCCTTCACTTCTAGGAAACACATACAAGCTATAAATGAACTACTTAGATATTTTCACTTACCACAATGGGTGAAGACATGCTGTGGTTTGATTTGAGGTTTAAAGAAAGCCTCAGGAAGCCTCTCCACAGCACTAATTTAAGCACAAGTTTTCACGCTGGTCTCTGGAATTCTGTTTATTTTGGTCAGAAAGCTACAATATGGGCACTAGAAATGTTTACAGGCAGTAAAAGTAAATTCTGCTGCAATATCTTCTGGCAGTGCTAGCTGCATTAAGGAACGTAAGTAAGTCTAGACTCAAATGCTTTTGAACAATACAGGCTTTTTAAGCATTGTGGCAATGTTTTCTTTTTTAAAATGAAAACCTGTAAGGTTTTCTGTAAATACCATCAATGTTCCTTTGTATTATCACTTAATAGATAAGATTTTGGTAGGATAATATGGTCCATTCTCTGGTTATAGTTAATATTATTCCTGACGTCATGAGTCCCGAATGTGACATTCTACACAACTGCTAACACAGAATTCTGGATATAGAAATGGGATGGGAATCACAAAATTTAAGATGAAAATAAACTCTAAAAGCCCTTCTTTACTAGTATGGTTTTATTAAAAAAATAAGCAAGTCAACAGACAAAAATGTTATCATTATTATGTTTTTCATACTAAGAGCAGTTCTTCATTTGGTTTATCAAAACAGGAAAATAAATTTGTCATGTTCCTGTATGCTCAGGCTTTTTTCATTTTGTTTCATTTTTTCAAAAGTTTTCTGGTTCCTCTTTTGATTTGTCTAATTTATGTTTCTCAACTGCCGTGCTTCAGAAGCTTCTGCCAATGCAAGCTGAAGCAAGTCCATCAATCTGACAGTCCAGCAGGAAAACTCAATAGTGTGTGTGCTGTGCTAACCGCACCCACCACCCCTCTGCAATCACAGCACACAGGCGCTCAGAGACAACCAGCCAAGCAGACAACAATATCTTGCACATCCCCTGCAGAAGATGCTCCTTTGCTGATGAAGCACCTACTCATGAGTGCACCGTGCATTCATGACAGCCATGCCACTGTGGCCTCTGCTCCACCACCAAACTTGGACGAGGGAACCTGGTCTGGAATACGTACAAATTCAGCATGGAGTCAGCCAGCCTTCAAGCACTGTCAGCAGCATCATCTCATGTTTTGTGCTTGGGTTTTTTTGTAGGGAGTGGTTATTGGTTATTTCCTATCTCTCCCGAGTTTGTGTTGCTTTACACTATCACAGTAAAGGCGACATTAGCACAACTGGGGGCCTCAGAAGTAGCTAACTCATACTTTTTCTTACTAATACCTTACTTATTCTTGCTAGGTCCTTGATAGGCTACACTCCAATGAAAGTCTATATTCTATTTCTTTTCTTTCAATCAATTCACCACTGTTTTAAGACCTATTGAAAAGGATTTATCTCTTCTTTCACCGCTTTGCCCTAAAACTAGTTTGGGCTTGGGGGATTTTTCCCATGTTTTGGTCAGGCTTTTAACAGATTACATCTACCATGCAATTTTTAACTGATGGTAGTAAAATAAGCCTAACTGAGGAACAATCTCTACTGTGCTGGCATGCTTAGGTCTGTGTGACCTTTTCTTAGAGAATGTGACAAAATAATAATATCCATTAACTCACCTCCACCAGTAGGGACAGCAGTCAAATGTGGTCCCATTTCTCGCAGCCCTTCATTGTCCAGAGGGTAAGCGGACGTCTGAGATGAGCTTGTGCCTTGGGCATCATCGTCACCCAAGGCTGTGGTCTGAGCCCTGAGCATTTCCAGGGCTCCTATGCCTGCCATCTCCTCAAAACCCTCTGACATCTGAGCCAATGGAGAATCTCGTGATGCAGAGAGAAACGGGGTGTCCAGAGGCGAGCTTGGAGGGGACAACGATGACAGGGAGGACCGCGATGACAGCGATGCCAGGGACTGCGGGGTATCCAGAGACCTCCGCTGCTTATTGAAAGTCGAGTGTCCAATGGGATCAGCATATGGCACATCCTTGGTGAGAGACTCGAAGGGAATTATGTCAAAGCGCAAATGCTGCCCGTAGTCTGTAATGCTGTCTGACTTGTCGTACTGGGGAAGGCCATAGATGTCTGTAAAGCTGACTGAGCTGAGGGAGCCTCTGCTGGAGGCCAAGGATCCTCGACTGGAGGCCAGGGATCCCCTGCTGCTGCCAGAGGACATGGTGAGGGTGCTAGCTGACAGACTATGGCATGCAAAGAAAGAGAAAACACAAAAATGCCCTTTCAAATATAATCAGAACCACCAATGCAGACATTAAAACACTAATCCGAATTACACAAGCAATTTTACATGTATTCAGTATGGTGACATGGAAAGATGATTCGGCACTTTGAAGTCTAGCTCATGTCTCTTGCCCTGGTCTCAAGCACAGCCATGACTGGAGCAGCACATGTGACAACCAGATCAGGGCCAGGTGCCTGAAGCCAAGAGTCCACCAGGATGAGCCTCCTGTTTCCTCCAACATGTAAGCAGCTGTGATTTGGCAGAGAAGAGGCCAGAGCAGGCTCTGGATCAGCAGATTCAGTGTAAAGCCAGGAAGGACAGATTACCATGATCCAGCTCAAATTTACAGTAATGATTGGTCATAAACAATCCAAGGAGAAGAAGTGCAAAGGAATTTGCAAAGTCCTAACAAACTGCTGTGTAAATCTCACTCTCACAGGTTTTTCCAGTGCAAAATAGAAAGACTTTAGGATGAATCCTATTCCAGTTCCTCTTACCATTCTCAGTTAAGGGGGAAAAGAATATTAGTGCCAGAGAGAGATGAAGTGAGACAGGAACTCAGCAGGAACTGAGCTTTTGATGCTGGTGTGGTGCTAAACTGAGGAATCCCCAAGAGCTGCATCTCAAAAGGCAGCTGTGAGTGTGAATATGCAAAACATTCTGGACTTCTGTGTGGGTCTTAACACATTCTCATATTTAAATGGCAAAATTTTGTCATCTCACCAGAGATCAAAACCCCCTACCTTTGAAGGTATCAGAATATTAAGAACTCACAGAACTTACAAGAATCCTATCTTCCCATTAGTAAAACTGTAACAATATTACAACAGATTTTAAGAACTTATCTCCTTTCCAGGAAGTAAGATAACATATATAAATTCCTGGATACACTTAATAATGTAGCCTGAATAGCCATCCTTAATACTATTTATGAAACTCCATCCAAATCATCACATTCCACAAAGCAACATGTATAAATGAAGTAAAAAATTAATTTACTTGGCACACATACACAGAAGTATAAAAAGCTAAACTTCATACATTAATATTCTTCTCTGCTGTAGTTACTTCAAAACCTGCTGGTTTTACATAACTTACCTTTTTAACTGGGAGTGTAAATATGAGGTTAAACGCGTAGCTTCTTCTAGTTGCATAAGCAAACAATTTCTCTTCTCCTGTAACAGTATCCTGTAATTAAACAGATACATATTACTATTTTCTTCTTCACAGTAGTGGTCAAAAAGTGCTAGGAGCTTCCCAAGTGTGGAAAAACATCAATGCATTGATGTTTGGAATATTACAAAGAAGTTGCACTGTTTAATGAAAAGTTTTCATTTATGCTGCTCATATGCAGCAATGGTAATTCCAGCAAGAACACAAGAACCAAGACTCCAGGAGAATTCCCAGACAAGAAAAGTAACTGAAGCACAATGTAAGAGTCATGATGCTGAAAATACATTACAGCAATTAGCAAAGTCATAAAAAGTCCTAGGCAAAAATATCAGACTCTACAAGATTACTTCTTCCTCTTGCATGAACCTGATTCTGCCATTAAAATACTACGAACTTGCACCTCGTCACAAAAAAATATTCCAAATAGCCCTATTATCCAATACAATTAGTGTAAGATTTCAAAGATAAGAAGAAAATTTTTGAAGGACTTCTGTTAAGCGTAACCACCAATGTCAAATTCAAGTTCTTATTCTATGTGTTTTAGGTGCATTTATTTATCATTATATTTAAGCAGGCCATACAGCATTTTGACTACTACATTATGAGAAAAATCTCATGCTGCAACTTATTTTTTGCCCATTCTAATAAAAAGTAGCTGAATTACTCAGTACCACTGCCACAGCAGAAATGGAATGTAACTTTAATGCCATCAATCTCATACACCTATAAGATATCTTAAATTCTGTATTCTGATGTTCTGTTTTTCCAAGCCAAACCACTGAACTTCAAGATAACATCAAGGTAGTATTCTGGTTTGTGTTGTACATTTTGTATGTCCAGGAAAGCTACAGCTCCAGTCCTACATCACAAGGTGGGTGGAAATGAGGATTCTGACAGACTGTTTGGAGAAAGCAGATGAAACTTATTAGACTGCCTCAGACCTTCCTCAGCTGCAAAGACTGCTGTTAGAATTCAACATGTTAATGAACAGGATTTAAAAAATCAACAGAAAGGGAGCTCTCCTGGATAAACCAGCAGCTCTCAGGCTTTTCTCCTGCCTCTGTGCACCCCAGGCCAGGTTAACTAGTGGCACAAGGAAAGCTGCAGCTCAGCTATGCAAACTTATACCATATAGGCACTGCATGCAGGAACCAAAAGAAAAGGACAACTGGACACAAGAAACTTAACTGATTCAAAAGCTTGCAGGGGAAAGCAGAGATAGTCACACCATCTACTGTAAAAAACAAACTTAGGAATCTACACACCACAGTGATCAATGCTGCAGGGTAGGTACCTTTGCTAAAAGGTAAGAAATGCCTCCAACTAAGGCTGTCAGCCAATCTTCGCAAAGACAACACTATACCAAAACCAAAAAACTCACTGAAAAACCCTCCCCTCTGTCATAGAGATTTTGTTTTGATCTATGCATAACTCACTGCCTTTAAAACTCAGTAACAGAAAAGAAGTGTTAATTATTTAAGAAAGAAATACCTTTGTATTTCACAATTAGAACAAAGTGGAAATACAAAAGCAGAATTAGGAATATTTTTGATTATTTCTGAGTCTAAAACAAACAAACACAAAAATCAGGGCTACTAATAGTTAAGCTTTCCTCCAATTTGGTATACAAAAATAGAGTGCCCATCAGCATTATTCTAACTTCTGTGCAACTTTCTGCTAGCATTTGAAATATCAAGTCCCACACTGGAATGTTGGTTTCCACAGCATGAACTCCATGGAAAAATAGCTTGGCCTTCTTGCCAACACAGTATGCACTACCTAACATGAGAGCCCAAAAACAACAAATAAAACTTACTACACGACAGTGTAAAGTGAACTCCCTTTTCTGTCAGTTTAAGCTGGAAAGCCAATGTAACGATATTGCAAAAATTGCAAAATATATTTCACAGCCAGCCTACAGGTCAGTGTCTTTTCTATTTATTGCCTGAATTTACTGTCTGAAGTAAGCCTTTCAAAGAAACTGAAGTTTTCAAAATCTGTATATGGAAAGCATTTTCAAGTATTTTTAAAGTGTCTTAATTGTGTAAATATTAACCTTTACACAGATCACATTAAAACCAGTTCTTGTAGGTTTTCCTGAAGTGTCAAAGCTGAGGTTTTACCACTATTTAAGAGAAGCAAGAACAAGTAGTTTCTTGGTTTCACTGGAAGCAGTCTGTGGTAAAAAGAGATTAAGAAGTTTTGTCCTTTTCTCTGGCTACAGGAAAAGCTGGACAACTTTGAAATAAACATGGTGTTTCCACTAATATGTTTTTTGGATTCTTTATTTTAAATATAACTTGATTTTTAAGTTTTCAAGAATGACTCTGCTTACTGTGTTCTCTGAATGGCAGAATCGGGATGTGTTCCCACCAACGAGATTGCAAATGAAAAGGAAATATTGTATATAAAAAGCAGCAAAAACATAATCATTTAACTTTCCTGTTATAAGGTAGAAACTAAATATAGCAAAGGATCTTTGTTCTGATGCTTTTGGAGATGAGTACTACTCCACTGCAAATAACAATCACTATCCAGGTACTGTTATTCAGGTCTCTTATTATCAGACAGCATCATTCAGACCTATTCCAAGCATCTTTTGGGATTCTATTCAGATTTCTCCTTCCTATTCAAACTTTTTAGATGGATGAAAGGAAAACTAACTAGGTGACATCACTGCAACACTGCTTCAGAAAGGTTCAAGACAGATAGAATTAAATAGTGACAGCCAGGAGCAGTCTCCTCCTTTTCTGAAAGTAAATTTCTCTAGTGACTTACTTTCTCCTTAACCACAATGAAATTCCCTACTCTTCCTTTTCAAGCTACCTATATGGATCTCACAATAGAGAAGAAAATTATTGAAGTTCCCAAACCTTTCAGTGGCCCCGTGAGCAGACGTTGCTCGAGCTCTCTGAATTTCATCCTCCAAGCGTCTTTTTTCTTCCTCCAAACGTGCAATGTCTTCTGGGGATCGTCTCTGCTGACTGATGAGCTGCAACTCCTGAAGAAGAGCCTCCTTCTCTTTGATGAGCTGAAGACGGTCCCTGTCCGCCTCAGCCATTCCTGGCCACGATTCATTATCTAGCAAGGCCAGCTGCTGTTGTATATTCGAAACTCTTTAAAAGATGATAAATGTATTTCAAAATGCAGAAGAGAAGGACAAGAGGAAAAATATCAAAACATGAAGCCTGTTGATACCTGTGCCTCTTTTCTTCTAAATGTCAAACCAAAAATTTTAGAGGGGTTTGTAAGGATTATTTGTTTCTGGGTTTTGGGGTGGGCTTGTTTTTGGGGGGTTTTGTTTGGTTGATTGGTTTGAGGGGTTTTTTTAATTGTTTTGTGTACTGTTAAAACAGTAAACAACTGCAAGTGTTCCTACATGTGTAGATGTGCAAGAACGACAGTGCTTTTATCGACTGTATAGACATAGACAGATACAGACAATATTTGTCTTCACAGCTTTCTCATTTTCTAATAAATCAATTAATATTTTAGACCTCAAGTTTGTTGCCTGTGCAGCTGATGAAGCTGAACATTTTTTCATTCCTCATTCTTCTACAATCAGATCTTAAATTGGGATTTCACAAGTGCAGTAAGAATTTGAAGAAGCTGAAGGTGAGACACTTAACTAGTGACAACAGGTCCATACATTCACGTCCCACCTCATAGAGGAATGGTTCAAGGGGCTGAAAATATTAGGCTACCCTAAATGACAACAAAATTTTAAGAATATATAAGCTGCCATTAAAACAGAAACAGCAGTCTGGAAAAAAGATTTACTGGTTACAAAATACAAGTGGCTTTAGATGAATCTATCAAAAATATGCAATTAAATAAGCTAACTTGGTTTTTTCTCTGTAGTACGCTTTATAGTTAAAAGTAGTTTCCTGTATCTCAATATGCTGAACCATTACATGAAACAACAGTTTTAAGAATAATTCCACAGCTGACATTTTAAGAAAATGTTCTTTTAATAACAAATTTTGAACTCTTATCAATATTACCAAGAACACTAAAGCTAGACATTCCACAAATGTTTCTTCTGGTATAAGAGGGAGAACACTTATTGCTAGATGTTTATGTTTGTCTTGCAATGACAATTTAGACACTTTAGAATGTAACTGTTATCTAGATTTTCTCTTCCTTACCTCTAATTTTTTCTGATTTTTGAACATTTGAAACTCAAGAACTGTACAATATTTATGGAGTTTACATCTCAGTTTCATCTTCACTTTGAAATAGTAGCATTCAAACAAAGATCAGTACCTCTAAAAGATTACTAATCTTCAAATAAGTAAATAAATCAAAGCATATTTACGCCAGCCATAAAAGTGGGATATAGTTCATTGATTTTGGTTAAAATAATCTTTTTCAAAAATATCTGGTAAGAAAGAACACTAATAACAAACAAAGCAAGGTAAAGGCACATAACACACAAACAGAAGATCCAGAGTGTGATAACGTGATTATGAATAAAAGAAAAGGCATAGACATGACAAAGGCAAGGTTTCCCCCATCTGAAAACAAAACCTCATGCAATAAGGTTTATCTCATACTGACATCTGAGAAGTATTTGCCCATCTTATTATCAGGGGAAGGGAAATAAACTATCAATGTAAGTCACTTTGCAGTGACTGCATTCATATATTAATAGGAATTTCATTGTTGTTTCCCCCCCACACCTTAGATTTCATTTACAGCAAGTAAAGAAGTTGGGTATTATGTCACATTTTTGTCTAAAGCAGAATACTTTATCAAGCCGTTCAATACCGTTTCCTCCTCCTTGTATTAATAACCAACTTCCTGCCAATAGCTACTGAAAGCACCATTGTGAATCAATACATACAGTCTACATATTTCACGCTTCAGCTATTGTGCATGAATTCCAGATGCAGCTTCCTGAAGAACACCTCGCCCCACTGACCAAATGTCAGGGCCAGGAAGTGTGAGCAGGGTCAGGATCCCTTCTCTCCCCTTCCCAGGCTGCTCTGCTGCTAAAGATTCAGTAAACACTCCTGGAGCACATACAGCTTGATTTTCAGGTGTTCAGTGCCAAATGAAACAAATAGAGACTCAAGATCCTTTCAACAGCATCAAAGAATTCTGGTACAACTGAGTTATCATAGCTTGGCAAGCGAGTGTGAATCAGATGAGCCTGGACTACTTGACTGATTGTGTTCATAAGCTTTTACACAGCTTGTGGAGAAAAGAAGATGAAAGTCATCTCAAGTCTCTGTGTTTCTTCATAAGACAGCTGAAGGACTGACCCTTTCCTTCATTTTAACACTCACAATTGTTTTGCTAGTTGTTTTTACATTGCAGGGTGAGCTGGTTAAGAAGCAGACCACAGGTGCAAATGAACACTAATGAAGGTAACAAGGAAGAGAGAAGTATGACTAGGGAAGAGATCCCCCTCTTTCAGTGCTAGCGAATCAATGATTCCACTTGTCTGTGGAATAAAACACCACCCTCACTAAATACAAGAGGTTTTAATTTAGACTCTTGAGCTTGCTGAGAGCACGTAACTCCCTTTGTGTATGACATTCCAGCTTAAAGTTTGTTTTTTCCCTTCAATTTCTGTTTTGGTGATGCTTTGAAAGTAGGAAGTTCTCACACAATAACCTAATTATACTGTTATTAAAGGGGGAAAAGTACTGCTGTGGACAAGGTTTGTATCACTGAAGAGTTCCAAAATCTGATTAGGTATTTACTTTGATTCCCTTGACACTCTTAGCTAGTGCTTTCAGCTAGCTGTTCTTGTTTCTACACTTTTCACTTTACAAAAAGAAAAAGCAGGCACCAAACACTATATAATACAGATATCTGTTGAAGCACCAATAAGCCAGTTTTCTGCAGCCTCTATTTCCTGCACATGAACTGAAGTTTTGGGGTAATTTTGTTGCTTGCTTTCCACTGAGGAATCCCTCGGTATGGCAAGTTGTTCCTAAAAGCTACCAGTGACAAACTTTTTAATATTTATCTCCTTGGCTAGAAGACATCCTTAAGGCTTTTATGGTCTCATTCACCCAAAACTAAGAAAAAAATCTGAGTAGTCATGTTTAGTTATGCTCAGAACTTAATAAAAAAGTCCTCTTAAGTATGTTCTGTAATTGCAATCTGTCTCCTCCAACATGAACTTTTCTTCCAATCACAATAAATACACAAATTAGCCATTTCACTATGCTTGCCTATGCCAGACTTTATGCCTGTACTACACCAGCCATTCTCACTGCTGGTACGTTAGAAGAAAATGGCTGTTTTCAAACTCAGTGCATATATTAACCCACCTTAAAACATCCACTTAAATAAATCAATGACTTGACACAGATTGCAACCTAAAGTGGAAAAAAAAGTATTTAGGATCCTTTACGAAGCCTCTGTTTTTCAAACACATTTTTCCTTCCTAATGAGTATTTTTAAGATACTATTTTTTAACTGTAGTCACAGCAAAAGAGTGCTTTTGTCTGGCCTAATGCCAGATACTGAGGTCCCTACTGATCCAGCAATTTAACATATTCCTGTGGAAAAAACTGTTAATTTTGAGCCATCAACATTCCAGGCATTTTGCCCATTCCCATCCTTGCATAACAAGTGCTGAGGAGCTTGCATTCCACACTGGAGTAGGTGGTATCAAATGACTGGTTCCCTAGGTAGGCAGGCCGACTTGCTGCCTAATTCAGTATTTAAAAATTTCGAATGGAGATGAACATAACAGTTCCTGTTAAGGGACGGGCACAGATGGGATGACAAAGGTTTAACCTGATGATGATAAGCAAACACTGACTTAAAATGGCACACTTGCCCTGAAATGGCCATACCACAGTATCTAGAATGATGTCTCACTCAAGATAATGCAGACACAACATGAGGATGGAGATTAGTAGAGTCAGTAGTCTACTATACAAACTACACCATGGGGAAAAAAAGGCATGTATTTCCAAAATTTAATTAGATGTAATTTAATTAAATTTCGTAGCATCTCTAAATCATTATAGCTCTACACAGCTCCCTCTCCCCCTGACAAAACAGGGCAACCCTTCTGTTACTGAAAATACCTGGGGAACCTTAAAGATTTTGTTAATGTCCAGAAAATCACTTTCAAGGCTGATAACTGAACCCAGCACTAATGAAGTTATATTGCTGAGCTCAAGAGGATATTTATTAAATATAGCATGAGAAGTAAGTAAAAATCACATTTTGTGAGATGAGTGATTTACACTTACAATCTACCCCGTGTTAGATCCTTACTTGGACTATGAACATGACAGGTGTCTTGGGGAGGGAAATGCTCTGAACCAATTCAAAGGTATTAACTCATGCTCATAAAATGGACAAATTATGGGTATTCTACAGCTGGCACTTGTTCTTCAAACTTAAAATGATTTGAATTTTACAGGGAGAAAAAAAGGAAACCAAACAGTACTCCTCTACATTTAAATGCCTAGGCTTTTGGCTGACATACCAGACCACTGTAGAACGGAGGCCTTTGTTACCTGTGGTGCGGGAAGACCAGTGGGGATAAAATAAAGAAAATATTTCAGTTCCGATTTGAAGGAGAACAGTGGCTAAAACCACATAAATCAGCCCTGCTTACTCTTCTCCCTAGGCTTGTACTTGCACCCAGTTCTCTGACACTTCAGGTAACAGGGAATATCTCCCACATGCAATACCCAAAGGAGGTGGCTGTGGGACTGAAGACACATCATGAACGGTGTAAGAACTTGGTAATTACTGGTATTTACTGACCCTCTTGAGTGTGGATTATGATTTATATCCAAAGAGGGGAATGCTAGAGAAAGACGAAGAAAGAAACGGAAAGAACAAGAAGCTGGGGAACTCAGCCAAATGCTCACAAAATTTCTCCACTGTGTCTATTTTGGCTGTTCCTGCAAGTATGTGCCACTGTGGCTTTGGCAGACAACACAAGTATGCTCTGTAGAATACCCAGCCTTCCTGACAACCCAATTCATTCAATAACAACGAGGTCTTAAATAGGCTTAAGAAACTCCTGAAACCATTAGAGTCCACTGGCATTCTGCAGATTTTAGAAAAATTGCAAAAATTCGCTAAAAGCAAGTTTTCCCAAATGCACAGGTGAAACAGTATAAAACTTTAAAGAAGCTCAAAAGCATGTCTAATCTCCCTTTATAATCCAAGGAAAATGTTTTATGTTTAAAAACCAACACTGGGAGATTTAGGTTTGGCTGAGTCAGGTATTTATGTGATATCAAACAAATTACTTCATCCTTAAATCAGATTTTCAGATTAGTTCAGCAGAATAAAGCATACAGATCCACTGCATTTCACTAGAGATTAGGTAACTAAACCTTGAAACCTACCTATACAAGATAAATTTTAAAAGGAAAATACTTGACTATTTTATTGTATCAGTACTGGAATGTTGCTATCAATAGCCAGTCAACATGTATTTTGTCACTATAAGCACAAATTGCACTGACACTCTTCTGCTTACGGTAGCAATTTTAAAGGCCCAACTGAAATTTAATTTTGGAAATGAGACAAGTTTGCAACAAACTATACTGAACAGAAAGAAGTAACATCCTTAAAGACAAATGTGGACATATTTAGTGCATCAGACGAACAGGTTTTTTCAACACTAAAATAAATCTCTTGACATCCACTGCATGCCTCTATGAAATGAAAATAACATCTCTGAATTTAAATTTACAGAAGATACAAATAAATTACTGCTTCTGCACCCGAACTAGGTAAGCTGGTTGAAGATGTTGGAATGTATTAGTTCATTAAAATTCGCTACCATCAGACTGGACTATTAAAAAACCAAAAAATAAAACCCCAAAAAATCCACAGCTAAAACTTTTGTTGCTTCTTATTGGAGGGATTATTTTTCATCTACTGATGGATATGAGGCACTGCAGCAATGACATTTCATGAACATTTGCTAATATACATCATGTAGTCACTATACTGAACTGCACAACTTAAGAGTTATCAAAGAAAAACAATTTGCTTTTGATTTCTCGTGCTATGAAGCAGTCTATTCAGAAAAGTGCTTGAGGGGTACACTTTCCAGTGTGCAAATGCTTTCATGAGAGGTGGTCTCACTGAAATAGCAACTGAAACTAAAAACAGTATTTATCCAGGCAGCTTGGGGCTGTCTGTTCAAAAAGACCGTCCTCCCTCCCCCCCTGCTTCTCTGGAGGGCCACACTGGCAGATCTGAGAGGAGAAATTTCATGGAAATAAGGTACAGTTTATTTAGAAATAATGGGGGAGGGGGAAGAGTACAGAGCGGAAGAAAAGTGATTGAGCCTCCTTTCAGCATGATTGGTGAGTTAAAAAGTAGAATTTACAAGATTCCTCCAAGAGCCTGGATCAGAAACAGGGGAGAGGATCTCTTCCCCAGCATGCTGGAAATGTCAGAACCCACAGTGTACAACATGTGAAATACCCATGGGAAAAATTAAATTGCAAATCATCCAACTTCCTTCCAGTGGGAAAGTGATGGGGAGAAAAAAGCTATGTGAATGTCTTAATTTATGCAAAGGCCAAACCATTCAGCAGTCAGAGAGATTTTTGAAGGAGTAATTAAAATGAAACTATCCTTTATGAGGGAGGAGAGATCTTTTGGGAGTGCAAGCCAACTCTTCTGCAATCACTGGGTCTCATCTCCTGAATTCCTCAAGAGAGTTCATTCAAAAATCCCAGCACTACATTTCCTTGCTTTGACTCCATATACAGAGAACATATTTTAATTTTAAAGACTTTTTAGTACATCTGGCAAATATTCTGCTTATATCTGCCTAGAGTCACAAGAGCAACTAAAACGCAACACTCTGTCCTTCAGTTTGTGGGGCTTTTTTCCTGCTTTCTTTTCAGGGAAAAGATATACTTTTCTCTTATAGTGCATTTTAAAAGTCTCCCATTAAAAGTTTGTCTGGTGTACTTATTTGCTATACGTTTCCACACCTGCTTGACAAGCAAGCAGACACAATATACTGCCTTACAGTTGTGACATACTGTAGCATTTTAATTTTCTACTTTGTAGATTTAATCCATGGCAGCACATTCCGTCACCCACACTGTGCAGTAACAGTAGATATTTCACCAGCCAAGGGAGAATGAACACAAAGATATTTAGTGGAGACAAAAGCCCTACAGAAATGCCAGCAAGCTAAGGGGAAGGAATGCATGATAAATGAAGAATGCAACCACAGAGATAACTGGTAGGGGCAATGAGCTTTGTGCAGTTCCACTCAAAAGCTGAAAGCTGATTACTTCCGTACAACATACTGAGCAGAATAAGGCTACTCTTTTAAAGCAACTAACGTGCTTTTGCTAAATAACAGACCATTGTCAGAGCTGCTATCCTGGTAAAGCAAAACTACTCTTACTGCAATTACCATTCTCTACTTGGAAGGTTAGTTACCCAGATTTTCTACACTTAATTAAGATCAAACACCAGCTCACTTCTGATGTTCAGAAATACTGCATTCCATGCAGAAACAAATGTTCAGCATTTCCAGCTGAGAAATGCTTTGCTACTAAAAAAAAAATAATCCATAAAAACTTAACACCTCTTCACCCCCTCCAAAAAAACACCACTCCATCTTTTCCCTGTAATAAACAAACAAAAAGAAAATTGTTTTGAATAACACAGAAAAGGTATGTCAGAAAGCTGAACTAAAAACATTTGAATACAATCTTCACAGCATCAGTGGCTCTGTTAAACTGAACAGTATAAAACTAAATTCTATCCTTCTTCTTTCAGCAACTGTAAGTCACTAAATTATCACTGGACTATTAAGTGCTAAGTTAGCCTGTGAGCAAACAGGACACTGACACTGTTTTGTTCTTTTTTTCCCCAATCATTTAACCGTTATTAGGTAATAGTCACTGGTATTTACACACAGTATGTACAACACAGACTTCCATTCAAGTTACAAATCCTGAAGATTGAGCTGTGTTTACCTAACTTGCTTGTACCAACTTAATTTTTTTGAAGCCCGTATTGTGTCCAAATGTGGGTAGATTTTCCAAGAACAATAAAATGGTGAACTGCCTATAAACTTCCAATTCCTGCCAAGACATGTGACAGCATTACAGATTCCCTCAAAGTAAAACTCACCATGATACAAAAAAATGAGGCAAAAGACTTGAACTAATTTTTTTAACTCTTGTTAAAATGCAGAGATGTAAAAAACTGGGAGAATAGAACACACTGAAAAGAACAAAAAATCCTACTTTCTACAAATTTAAAAACTATGGTTTTTGAGGTCAACTATATTGAATCTTTTAAGTGTCAGTCAAATTCAGTAACAGAATATTCTACCAGCACAAATCAAAATAATCGTAAGTGCATTAATTTACTGAGTTCAAGTCATCATCTGTACCCACACTACTGTCCCGAATATGTGGCAAAGAGCTTGAAAACAATGAGGTTCACTGAGGACCCGCTAAACTATTTAAGCAGATAGTACTTTTAAAACTTCTATAAACCCATGGAAAAAAAAACTGCCAAGACTGGCATCCACAAGAGAAATACTTACAATAAGCAATTAGACTGAAGGACTTAGTGAAGAATCAATCTATTTCAAGTAATACTTTTTATCATTTTTATCAGACCTTTTTTTCCTATTTTAACACTTATTTTTATGTACCCTTTTGTTCAGCTCTGAACATCTTCATTTATCTCACATAAGTTCTGCATTCTTTCTTCTTCATGGCTTCAGTACACTGAACTTTAGATACAGGTATGCAAAGCTTTGGATATACTGACAGACCAGGCTGATAAGTGTAAATTTAAAGACTGTTTACATCTAGGTTTGAGAAGGAGGCTGAAAAAATGTAGAACAGTTTAACTGAACCACTACAGTTTTGTGTTTATACAAGTGTAGAACGGGGCTGACATTTAGCTTTATCTCTGCAAACAAATATAATAATCTTATGATAAAGTCTTATGTTTACCTAAACTTTTATTATCTGCGAACTACTCAGTAGAGAGCAAATTAGTCTTCTCAAAGACATTTCAGCTAGGAGGCTAGTTCCAGTTCTACTTTGAAAACTTTAATCACAAAAGTAAATATAAAATCCAATAGATTTAGCTTTAATTACCTTTTCTTGGCCTCTTCATATTGCCAGTTCAGCCTTACTTTGTCTACAAGTCTTGTTTTGTCATCAAACCCAAACTTGCAGAGTTGAAGAGCAAGGAGAGGAGGAAAAAGAAAGGAAGAAACAAGTTAAAAACACTCTCATCACAATAAAAAAAGGGATAAATTAGTCTTCCTTACTGGACTCACTAAAGAAACTTCTATGCTTTAAGTACTAACATAATAAAAAATCAATTTTATTCCTTAGAAATGCAAAACTAATTTATAGCTAAAAGCAGAGAAGATAAATAAGCCTTTTCAATGAATTATTAACCTGGAAATCAAGGGTTAGCAAAATGAATCATTGATAAATGGTCAAAGTTTTTCAACTTTATCGAAGTCTAAAAGACAAAGAGTGTTTTAATTGAAATATTTTGCTACTTGATATGGCTATTTTATGAATAGCTTTATTAGAAGCAATGCAGATTACATTCCCTGTACTGATGTGTCATCCAGCACTTACAGCATTAGTGCATTTTAAACATTAGTACAAAAAAACACCTGATCCTTGAAGCAGCTGTAGAATGTGCATTTATGTTGCAACTCCTATTGCATGGTGTTTCTACAGCAATTTCTATTTTAGGGCATTAGCACTTCCCTCCTCAGAAGTTTGTGTACGGTCTAATAGCTAAAACCTAAGTTCCTATACAAGTGCATTGCTGCACCTCCAGATTTCTCCTCTAGCTGCTGTTTTTTCTGTCTCCATCATCACATGAGTAAAAACTCCACCTCTTTTCTACTCACATGTCACTAACAATAGTTCAGTGAAAAGATTTGGATAATTATATAATTTTGTCTTCTTTACAAAAAGCCTATACCTGATAAACATAATTTCCATAGCGTACTTGTCTTGGATTATGTACTGTGAATGGGAAAATGCTCCTGTGTTCCTTTTGGTAATTCACTTCAGAATTCAATAATCCCATCCACCACTCGTGAGAAATGGCACCCCAAAGGCACCATCTGCCTAACATCCCGAAGACAGCCTAGCATTAGCTCAGTTTTCTCAGATTCTTGAAGAGTCTATTTTCTCAAAAACAAGATTTCCGCTTCTGTAGGGACCCTCTGGAGACATCCAATCTGACAACTAGCCAGCAGTGAAAGAAGATTATAATAGAGGAGAAGCGGGATGATAAAGCCAATAATGACACGATTTCTAACTAAATGTGAACTAACATCTAAACTACTGTACCAACGAACTACAAGCAAGTTGCCTTCTTGCTCTGGTGTCAGTCATCCAACAGAGGCATATGTTTTACTACTGATTAACAACTGGGTTGCCATAGTACTAGTGCAAACCAAATTTTTACTTACTATTATTTGGAGTACACAATTTCATTCAGATAGAACCATTTCCAAGGAATGCCAGTATGTTCTCAAATATCATCTTTAAAGGCATATTTGAGAACAAAGGTATAATAGATTTCATCGGAAGTTTTGTTGATTAAGAAAAATACTTTGAGAATAACAAGTACTCTCCTTGTCTTAGACAGAGGAAAGGAGCAGCGATCTACCACACATCTTCAATGTATATGAACAATGATTACGAGCATGATAAAAACAAGATTTAAAAAATAAAACTGAAAAAAATACATAGCTATCACTACTACTACTACAATGCTAACATCTCATGCAAAATCATGTCTCTACTGCAACTTCAAGCTGGCTAAAGAATTTTCTTCCTTCCTGCCTCATTACAAGTATCAGTAATTTAGAGCTGGGAACGTGAAGAGAAGAGGTCCGTGGACACCTAAGCAAGAGCTGTTACTCCAAGATGAACCTGCACTCACCAAAGTGGCAATGCAAGAAGTGCTCTGCTGGGCTGGCTGAGTCCAGGAGCTGATTTTACCTGTCACTGCCCACGAGCATGTCCCTGCATCCCTCTGCCATGCCCAAGCAGCAGAACCACCAAGCTCATAGCTTGCACACTGGGGAAACAACAAGCAAATGCAACACCCTCACCATCAGTATTGCTTTGGATTTTTCCTTCTGCTCCAGCCAACACCTCTTAAATTAAAAGAGTAAATAACACTGTATCGCTATAGTTCAAAAGCAGCTAATTTTGTACAGCAAATGTTTCACATAGGAACACTCGCATACCTCTCCAGTGATGTCAGTCTGAGAACAAGCATCGCAGTGTTGTTGAGGTAAACAGGACTCACTGAGTGAACTAGAATTGTGCTGGAGATCCTGCAGGGAATCTGTAATACAACAGCTATTCCTGAATCCATCTGTTAACTTGGCCAGGCTCTAAAGGAGAAGACATATTTTAAAAGATCAGAAAAAATGGTTTTTATAATACTTTTTAATAACAGAAAACAAATTTTAAAATTGTATTTAAGGAATATGGCTGGTAGCTTGCCTATACAGAGCTATTTACAGAAAGTAAAATTCATTGTTGTGTTACTAGCACGCAAAACGTTTGCTTTGGAATAAACCTCTCCTTTTAAAAGATGCATGTAACAGTAAACAGACTTTATGCTCTTTGTTTTAGATCTACGAATGTTTTATCTTCTCTATGGCTTGCAGCTCTTTAAATCTAGCAGCTGTCAACTTCATGTTAGCTGATAGGGAAGACAAATGTGATTCACCTGCCCTTTTGCCATCTTCTGCACAGGTTACATTCCTTAGTCACTACTGTTATCTCATCCAACTTGATGAATACCTTGTATTGATTGCACTTTTATGACAGCTGATATCATCCCTGTGCTCTCTCACCCAGGGTTCACATAGTTAAAAGATATTTTACACTTTGGGTTAAGCAAGGGACATCGCTGAAATGTCTAGACAATGACACAAACTGTCAGACTAAAGCAGAAACATCAGGGGAAAGGGGAATACGACAGAATCACACAAAACAACAAAAACAACTTTTTTGACAATATAAGCTTGGTTGACAGGCCTTAAAACACCTTTAAAAGAACAAAATTTTTAGTATCACTTTTATTTTCTCATTGTGCATTCTCTCTTTTTCAAAAATTACAGATAATGTAGTATTAGTAACAAAATCACTGTGCCAGCTGTCCTTTATGACAGAGAGCCTAAGCATTACACATCAAACAAAAATTAAAAACATTCTCTCCTCTCATCACAGGGTAAAGGACAATCTAAAAATGTGGGGGAAAAATTACCAGAAATTTGAAGAGCTGTAGTAATTTATACATCATAACATAATCAAACAATTTGGTTCTAAAAATACACATTAAAAACTTTCTAAAACTGCTTACACTAGTGCCTGAACTACAGAATCAGGGACAACCCTGAAACACTGCATTGGGAAAAGGCTGGTCCTCAGGAATTTCAGTGGTTCTGACCATTAGTGATTTGCAACAAGCCGAGGTTACTGTCCATATCCAATTATCAGAAGATTTCTCAGTCTTCAAAGCACAGTTTAAAAAGGATAACACAGCAACACTGCTTTTTCTTACACCAAATTCAATTAGTAGAGTCCAGAAATGAACTCCTGCTGCGTAACAGCAACTGTTTGCTACTGATAGGAAAAGCAAGGCCACTCTGAAGATGAAGGCATCTAGTTTCAGAGCCTAGGAAGCATCCAGGATTATGGAACTGTAGCAGCCTAAAAGTAGCCAGAAAAAGCAGCTTTTCCTGATGGTCTCCATTTCCATCGTACATGGTCCATTCCTTTGCTCTCACATACCAGCCCCTCCCTCAGGCCAGCCTCCACTAGAGATGAAAAAGAGGGAGAACACCCAGCCTGGTACAGGATGAGTGAACAAGTGGGCTCCCTAGCCACAAGAGCGGGGGTCCGTGTTCCTCCCTGACAGCCCCTCAAACCAAACACCCTGTTTCCTTCCTATCAGGGAACGGCAAGGACAGGCACAGGTACAGCCACGTATCAGACAGCTTGTGCTGCTCCCTCTTCAGTCTCTGCCTGCTGCTCTACAGGTCTGAGAGGGGCTGGGATTTCACAAGCAACATTGGCAGGGACAGAGGACAGTGCAGAGCAATGCCAGATGTGCTGGCAGTGCGACAAGGCTACCACCACTTGCCTCCAGAAGCTTAACTTGTCTTGGGTCCTCCAAAAAAGCCAACTCTTCTGCCACCTCCCAATTGAACTGAGCCATCTTAGTATGAAGGACAAACAACATATTTTCTTCTCAGCCCTGAAACAGCAAATTCAATTTCAAGTTACATTGCCAAGAGATCCCTAGCTAGCGCCCTTTTATCCTCCAAGACTTGTTGTGAAAGGAACTGCTCCACAACATGGGAAAAAAAAAAAACTTTTACTTTATGAAAACTGCAGACTCCTGTCTAACTCTCTTCTTCAAAACTCACCAGAAATCATCCAGTCCTGTCAAGACTCCTGCTATATGAAGGATCAAGAGGGATCCCTAATGGGTTTGTAACATGGAAATAATAACTTCAGATCATGGCCTCTTCCCAGTAAAGCATAGCCAGTTGCATCAACAAAAACTCAGGATTCAGAAAGCCTGAGGTTTCTCCTAATAAGTTATGTTCCATCTGCCTTCTTTGGTTAACACATATTATGTGTTACAGGCATGTGCAATACCACAGACCCTGACGCCAGAACTTAAATCTAAACTTTTGCCTGTATTTCAGCTACTTTATGAACTCCTGGTATGCTCCTGATGCCCTCTAGCAATGTCCCTGGCAGGTAATGAAGGGCTTTTTGGCTGCTGGCCAGGCTTCCTATCCAGGCACAGTTGCTGAATCCTGGTCACTACTTAAAAATGAGAAAGCATTTGACAGGCAGCAGTCACCAAGCAGCATCACCTTAACTTACATCCACATGCACAGGTGACAATGCCCTAGGGCAAGCATATATGCATCGCGTCCTTCTAGTTGGATGACTGAAACCACAGGCACCAGCAACCTTAACATGGAAAATTACAACCCGAGTCCGCGCACTTTTAGATAGAAACAATTTATATTAACTGCTCGGAGTAATTTCCTCCCCAGCTACACGGAGGAATTCATCTTTCATCTCGAGTTTAAGGATTGTTTATGGCAATCCCACGGAAACTGCCAAAGCAGCCTACTGTTAATGTGAAGTTCTAGGCACACCAGCCCAGACTTACCCAAAAAGAGAGAAATAAGCACTGCATTTCACCATTATCTGTTGCCATCTGATTTGGGAGTGTTCTGCACAATTTCAGTGCACTTCCTATCTAACTTGTTTAGCCAATTTAACTGGTAACAAAGAGAAAGGAAAAAAGAAGAAATAAAAACCCCACAAAAACCAAAGTCCAGTGCTCTCCAAGGACAACATTTTAAAACCATATGCACACTGAACAGAAACAAAATTATGAAAGAGATGGGAGAGTAGAGATAAACACACTGCTTTCAAGAACCTAACCACACACCTTTATTATTCAACCTTATACAAGAAGTCTGCCCACTTTTTTAGAGCAGTAGCACTGCATATTTTGCTTTATTTGTAATCACAGCATCCAATTTACATCTGACCACCCTCTCCTACACAACTAAACCAATTATCATACTTCTACAACAGCTACAATTTTCCAAGCACCTACACAAGACTGAGTCACTTCTATTATGTTTAGTTCTGTCGCTTACACTGGCCAGATTTAAATCAAAAAGTAGTAAGAAATTGCCTGTTTTCTTTCTCTGAAATAAAACCCCATACTTTTTACACTATACTTCTAACTCCTCTATTAACAAATTTCAAAATAAAAAAGATTTTCTAAGAAACTTTGTCTGAACAGCAATAACTTTAAAATGTAGTATTTTCAAGGACAAAACAATTCCAGTATTGATAGGAAAATAAAAATTGAATTCTGAACTCATTAGGAAGATAATTATTTGACACTTATTTGACAAAGCTAACTAAATCCATGACAATAATCTTCCAGTAGTTATAAAAAGGCATAGCATAGATTATTTTGGTGACAACAAAAGTAATGTATTTTTTTTGGTCAAAATTAAAAAAGAGAGCTGGATATTTTTGCAGAGCACAGTAAGGTGGCAAAAATACACAATTTTTACAACTGTAGACCTTGTAAATGATGGCATTTAATCCTGTATAGTCATTGTAACAAAACATGCAGAACTGTTCTGCATGCTACACTTGTGTGGAACAACTGTTTTCTACATTCTCCTGGACTACATGTAGTCTAATGTTGTATTATTGGATTCTACCACAAAAGATTCTCATTAATTAAAAAAACCTATACTTCGTAGACTCATATTTCCTGTATATCACACAGAGCCATGAAGAAGGATAAAACACTTCGCATTTTTCCTTCTGTCTTGTGCAACCTCTACATTCTGGTCCTGCCAGCACTGCCCAATCCTTGACCGAATGATACCTTAAGTTTTCAGCTTTTATATTTTTCAGATCCTGTACTGCATTATATATTCAGTGTATAACTCTGAACTCCATACAGAGTGTTTTGGTCAGACTAAACAATCCTTGTGGGCCTGAGAACCAAGGTCACATCATCTGTAACTGGACAATTAACCTCTGATATGCAAATAGACCAAACTTATATCCACCTGAGAAACTCATGACCGTCATCCATCTTGGGTGTAGCCTCTGCAAGGCTTTTGCACTGCCCAAGGTGTATCCCTTGAAGGCCTTTTAATAAATACCTACTTTATTCTTTTAACTCTGTCTAGCCTCTGTTCTAGGTAGGCACTCCAAGGCATCACTAGAGTTCTAACTCCCACAACGCTGTATTTAAAGAAACTGCAAGCGCACTTGAAGTTGGTTTCCCAAGTATGATTTTCAAAGCATCTCAAAGTTTGCAGCTGGATTTACTGCCACTGAGGACTGAAAATGCAAGGAAAAGAAATAAAAAAATCTACTGTGGAAGTAAAAATAAGGCCAGTAGTTAAACTGCTTCGAGATCTCACACACAAGTCCTTATATTACTGGTTAGTTTCCTAAAATGTGTGTTACTGCATCCATGAAGAACTGCCTTTCTAATCATTTCTTGCTAGCCAGGCATGTGGAAGACTGAGAATCACTTCAAAACTTGGCCAGCCCAAAATGACAAATATGTTAAAAGTTGCCAAGGCAGAAACTTTTCATAGTGACTTAAGTGTTCTGTCTACTTGAACAAGGATTTGTGGTCCATCAGATGATCTTTGTGTAATGCACTGGAGACTTAATAATTGCATAACTACAGAAATCCATTATATGTAGATTATAAGCTTCATATATCATTTAACAACTTAAAAGAAAAAAAAAACCTGAAAAACACTACTGCAGAGAAAACTGAAAGAAAATGTTTGCATGGCAATGTTAATTTAGTATGGTCCCACAACTTTAGGTAACAAAGATGCCTTCTTCCAAACAAATGTTTGAAGACCAGGTGAAGAGAACTGTCCTCATCACCTCTCTGTATATGCAGCACACTTTAGCAAGTCTATAGTGAAGTCCCTGTGTTGGCAGAAGCTCACTGTTCTTTGATCAAGCTCCCGCCACATTAGTAACACAGACATACAACCGAAAGCTCGAGCCAGGACACAGAATCCATTCAAAATTTAGACCACTACTCAGGTATGTATCTTCCCTCAATCCTCATGCTCTAATTCATCAACTTCAAGCTTGCATATACATTGTATTTATTCATACTCTTTGAGGGTTTTGTGAGAACATTTGAAACTAACGTGAGCCTTGATATGGGTACTTAAGAGTTTGGGGCAAAAAGCGACATAGTGACAGAGATCCAGTCTGGTGAAATACACATAAAGGGAAGAACATGGTTGACACAATGATAAACATTTTAGCACATGAACTCTCAATCCTATTTCATTACAGGTAATACAAAGAGACATAAGATTATAAACAAATACCACAAACTACAAAGGCTTTTTCCCAATACAGTGTAATTACTCCACAGTGCCCATCAACATAGCAAAACCAGAAAGCTATATTCAAGGAAGATGTTGAGCTAAATGAAACTTAGGTAACTACATTACTTAAGACAAAAGCATGAAATGCATATGAAGCCTTGTGCTCACAGTATAGACAACGACTACTTACCTCTTTTGAACTGCTTGCTATTGGTAATTATCAAACAGAAAAATCAGTTTAGGCCATCCTACTTCCTTATTTAAACTTCGTAAACCCAATGCAATCCCAGGCAAGAAAACAGAGGTAGGTTACTACTATTTAGTAGTTCAATAGCATATTTTTTTACCTGCATAAGGTCCTGCCTTTCTTTTTCACCTGTGCATATAGCTTTCTTTATGGTTCGAAGTTCACTCATTATAGCTTGTGCTTCATCCAGTCTGTAATTTGTATGAGCATTTGACATCTTACGATCAATCCTGTTGAAAATATTAAGACAAATTCAGGGATTTTCACATAATTAGAAAGCACACGGACGTTTTCAGACCTCTTGTTTATTCATGTACCACTTCATTTCCAGGAATAAAATGATACTCTACTCGGAATTAACACAGCACTCAGTGCCAAGCCCACTCTAAAGACAAAGCAAAGCAATTATCTACCCAGGTTCTGCAGAATCAACGAATTTCCTGGGTTTAATATCTTAATGCAGAGCTTACTGATGAGTAATGTCTGTGTGCTATTTCATGCATCAAAAGCAAAATGAACTTAAACTAACCTAGATGGTTATAACTCAAAAGGTAACGATGAGCAGTCTAGCTGCCACATTTTTCATGCAGCATCACAAACTGCAGTTATCTCTTCCAGGGCTTCTACGTGACCTTGCTTCAGAAGTTTCTAACAGAAGCATTCCATTTTCTCAGGAAGAAATTTTTAATGCCTAAAATTTTATTGCAAATGCTTTCCTGCCATTATAGGCCTCTTTGAGTATCTTTTCCATAAGACATCTATAAGACATTATCATTCTGCACTGAAAAACATGATATGGGAACATCCCAGAAGATTTTAAATCTTTAAGCAAGAGCACAAGTCATGACATAGGACTGAAGTAATAGCAATGTTTCCATCTTGACATATTAAAATCTCTCAAGTGGAACATCCACTGGCTGAGTTTTCAACCTTTTTTCCAACAATTCACAGTAGTAAAGGACAATGTATCAGGATGCAGAAGACTAGTCCAGTGTATCATCTTGATAATTTGCTTTGATTTATAGATAAAGAATAAGATGAGAGACTATAGAGAACTTACCAGAAGAACTGTTTGGTCTTAGATTTACAACAAATGGCTATGGGGTTTTAACAGGTTATTTACAGCAATTATTGAAAACCATGTAAAGTTCCTGTTAAAATACGGAAAACTCAATTTTCCCGTTAATCTAGCATAGAAAGTATGTATATAGAGAAAAGGTGGTAAATGTAATGGTCATTAAGCCAATGCTAAGAACAAATACCTTCAGGAAAAGGTATGTCAGGTTAACAGAATTAAAGATAAAAACACACATTGTTCATCACAAAGGACATCAATCTATAAAAAGATGTAGTAGGAGAGGGTATGCTATATATATAGGAGAAGAATTCCCAAACTCTATTTAAAATACTGAGACTAACTAACAAGTTTCAAGATAGATATTATATTAAACTAAGAGCACCAGCAACAGTCTCTCAGCATGTTCTGCCAGTTAAATACAAGCAGTGCAATTCCACTTACATCTGATTACTTGCTTTAAAATTAAAACATTAAAATGAAAAATCAAAAGGGGTGAATGAAAATCCTGTGGTTTTATTGTGTAGCTCACAATATTATGGGGAAAAAACAGGTTGATTTCTACGGTTTTGATTTGTTTGTGTTTTTTCTGGCAGTTCCTGTTTTTGGAGACAACATAAAAGTCTGAATCTCAAGATTTTTACTTAAACACAAATTTCTCCATGTTATATAAGAAAACATATAATCTTTTATGAAAACTGGTTCAAGAACAAGAAAGGACTTAAATGTCATGTGTATTTAAGCTGGGGATTTGTTTGTTTGTTTGTTTTTGTTTTCAAGATGTTTCCTCCAGTCTTCACTAATGTTTAGTTAAAATCCTGAGCAGATAGAACCAGAGTAAAACAATTAATCCAATTCACTAAAAGTCACGTTAAAAAGATAATACATTTTTATCTGAAGGTAACTGTAATGTTAAGAACTATGTTCAAATATTAGACATGAAAATGCCTTCTACACAACTGCTCATTATACTGTTTGCCAGGACTAAGGTGGCATTTCAGGAAAAGGAAATTATTTAATTTCAACCAGATTTCTGTCCAGTTATCCACATATTCATGTTCCTGGACGCCACTTTGGAGCCCAGCTTATGAATTGATATTTGTTTAAGGAAAGAATCAGAGAAGTTTCTACTGCCAAAAGTATTCAGGCTTAAATCGGTATTGCTGTCAACCTAAACTGACCAAAGTAGCTTACAAAATTACTTGTTATTTATTGTCTGTTAATTCTTTCCCTTTTTTTCATAAAGATCTATTTCTGAAAGCCTTGGAGTTAACAGGAGTCTTACATTTTATTAATGGAAAATAGCATGATACAAATATAGATCAGACCTTTGTATGAATAGCAAGAATATTCAACTAATATGCAAGACTGCAAGGATACAAAGATGTTTCTGGGATACACGGACTATTAATATGCTTGTCATCATTTCAGTCCTACAGGGCAGATTACATTTTCCTCCATTTTCCTCCACATGCTCTCAAACGCACAAGACTCCCCCATTCTCACCAAAGCACAGGCCTGTACTTCAGCAAAAATCTAATTTTAAAGCTTTTGTCAGGTTTCCTAACCTCTAAATTAGTAAATTAGTCTGTAGCTACAAATTGTTTAGCCAGTCCTAATTCCCTGTCACTCCCAACTTCTCACAGCATTCACTCTGCTCCCGTAGCCAACTGGCCAAGTTTTCATTTCCTTTGTTGCTAAACGCCTTCTTCCTCCAAAATTCCTGCCGGGGAGCAGTAGGGTCACTGAAAACACAGGGGAGAAGGAACTGCTCCTCCTTCTCAGTCCCGGCTGTCAGGCCAGAGGAAGGAATTTGTTCCAGAAAAGGCTCATATTTAACCCTGTAAGTCTGGACTGTGACAGGATCAGATGTACCTTGGGGCAAAGGTGCTGGCGGAGGCCGAGGTGCACCATCCTGCAGGGTGGGGATCTTTGCAGGCTTTAAACAGTGAGCTCTACAAAGTCTCCACTCGGCAAACACAAACCCATGTCCAAAGGTTTATCACACACAACATTGCCAAATTTAGATGAAACTGTACAAAGTGCGGTCCCGATAAAAAGCTGCAGCTCTACGAAGATTGGAATTCTGACAGTATTGAAGTTGTAGAGGTATCGAAACCCCCCTCAATCACGTCTCCACTCATAAAAACCCACTTCTACAGTCGTTTTGTGGTTTTGTTTTCTTTCCCTTCTCCTTAAGGATGGTTAAGCCATTTTACTAAACTGACAAAGAACAGAAAACAAAACACAGTCCAAGGCAGACACTGTACATGGAAAATGTCAATGTAAGAGATTTGCATTTAACAAAAGCATTTGAATCAGACAGCAACATAAAATGATGGAAATACTGAGCAACCCAATTGCCCTCTCCATAAAAGCTGTCTCTTCTCTGAGAGCTATACCCAGCAAAGGCTGCACAGAGAGGCACCAGGCAGCAAGTTCCAACATCTGCATATGATGCCATTCTGGTAAGACTTTCAAAGCAAACATTCAGCCAGATGTAAAGCCCAAAATTTGATGGCTCCTAATGTTGTTCTTGGCTTACACTTGAAATAAAGTGATGTACATGCCTTTAGAAAACCTGAACAGGATGCATGCATGCCATTTGCAGTTTGGCAGTTACTTGAAGATTTGACTTAGCACAAGAAGGAAGAAGAATGACACAGACCAAAAAATTCAGAAAACATAACAGAAGTGGGAAACGTCTAAAATGCAATAAACTTTAAAGGGGAAAGGGAAGGGGTGGGGGGGAAAGGAGCAAAAACCCCAGCATATTTGTTTTAAAGAAGGAGCAATGAATTTCTTTTTAGACAATATACTTACTTTGAGGATATGGAAAAATTAAACTACTTCAGCCTTGGTACTTGACTTGAGTGACCCTTCTCTCCCAACAAATACAGGAGGTAGGGGAGAGATTGCACAGCGACAGCCTAGAGGACAGCTAGGCTTTCAGGCTAATTTGCCTACTGACTACACAAGAAGGTGAGAGAAGCTCCTCTCTTCAGTTGTTAGTGTAAGTACTCTCCAAATTGGCTCACTTCCTCCTAGAAGCAAAATACTCCAAAAAAAGGCACGTATCTCACCAGAAGGGCAAATAAAAAAACCACTTAAAAACACAAACCAAAAACAAAACCACAAGTCTCTTTCACAAGTGAAGAAGTCACTGCAGAGAGCAGAGCTCAGCTCCAGGTAACACACAGGCAGAAAGTTCTCCCCAGCTCCAGCAAGCAAAAACGAGTGCCACCCAGTGCACCAACGGGACAGAGGGCGACTGTAGCAACAGCAGCAACGAGCAGCACTGAAGAATCGAGTTGTCATGCTTAAACTTTTAAATTACATGATTGGAGTGACCACTGACTAATCAGATATGCTTTAAAATAATTCCTCTCTTGAATGTCTCTCCTATAACCCCATCCTGGAGCATGGGCAACTTGACTTGGGCTATAATCCAAGACTAACATTTGTATTCTTAATCATTTGCAGACTTTACTTTTCAAAAAGCTGCACTACTTTGCTGGACTATCTTAAATGAATTACACTAATTAAAACAATCTTGAGTTTCAAATGGCCTTCAAATACTTTCATCATCCCAGTCAAGTGGTTAGTCCTTTTATAAAATAACTGAACCTATACCCTTAAAATAACCCAATAACCAGGAGAAGGAAAACAAATAAAGAAAGCAGAAAAGGTATAGCAAATCTTACTCAAAGAAAATATGATTAATAATCATAAGACAAAATTGCTTTTGTTCTGTTACTGTTTACATATCTAGGCCACCATACCAAGATGTTGACTATATTTAAAATATTACTCAGTATATTGAAACTGCAAATACTTTGAGTGCTTTATTTTACTAATTTTCAGGTAACATCATACATTACCAATTCCCCCAACTACCTCTAAATGCTTCAATAAAACTACATTTATGCCTGAAAATTATTACATTGTATCTGCTAATGAAGAATTTTGGTATTTTGGTTGAACAAGCTTTCTTTTATGAAACCTTTTTAATGCACTATAAAACAAAAGAACCTTGTTTATTAAAAAATTGAAAATACTGTTATTAAAAAAAACAACCAAACACATCAAAAATATTAAGTGCATAGGTTACCCCTTCTTTTTTAAAAGTTAAATCTGAGAATCCTCCTTAATATTGTTTTGTTAACGCAGTACCAATCAAAATTGGAAAATAAGTACCCTAACTGCTCCAGGATCCCTGGAATTTCATCAGAATTCCTGAAGTGAAAGCCCATGCTTTGTAGCACCAATGCAATAAATCCAAAGCTTCAAAATATTTCTGCAGCTGCTGTACTTATGCTGCAAAATGCATTAGACATGCAACAGTTCCAACATTTTCAGGAAGCTCCTGCATTAGGCAGTTCATTCACATGCATGCTGGAAAAAAGGTCAAGGTTTCTCAAAGCACAGCCACATATCCAAGACAGATCCAAGTGCTGTTCAAGCTCTTGGTCTAGCTGCTGGCCTTGCTGAAGGAATCTGGAAGCCACAACAACCTGTGTTTACCTGCCATCTTTTTCATGGCCTGGCAACCTCTGTTCCCTATCCCACTGGGCATCCCGTGTATGAGCTATGTGTGTAGGTGACTAAGCAACACACAAGATGGAAGTCACGCAGTTCCCATCAGATGGTCTGCAGGAAGAGTGGCAGGGAGAGGGTCACCACAACATTTCACAACCTTTGACACCACTGAGCACACAGGAAACAGATCAGGGCTGCCTAATAGCCCTGGGAGCAGTGGCAAATTGCCCTGAGCTTCCTTTCCTTACTGGGAGGAGACAAGGAGTCACATTTACACGCAGTCATTTTGCACACATGCAACAAAGTCCAAGGTCTCCCAGACCACTAGATTTACAGTATAAGCACAAATCAGCCATACAGTGCAGAATGAGATGGCCTGACCACCAGGTAACAGGGAGAAGCAGTGTTGTGGTGCACAGATTTCCCCCTAAAAAAAGTTCTGTGCCCAGCCAGAAAGCCTTTGTACTGCCATGGGGAAACTACTCTACAGCACAGTGCTTTGGGCTGTGCTCCAGGCAGCAGGTATCTCCAAAAAATACTTGGGAAATATTTTTAAAAATATAATTCCACTTCGGCAATATGTTAACGAAGAGTTAAAGAACATGGCCTGTAAAACTGTTCTTACATGTGAACCTACGCAATCACAACTCCAACCAATTCTGTCTAATCCTTCTTCCATCATTTCACATTGTTCTCATCCTGCATCACTATCACAGCAGAAAGTCTGAAGCAAAGCATTTAATGTTTTATTTTTGACAACACTTTTCTATGAAATTCATTCTAAGGCAAAAAACAAACAAACAAACAAAAAAAACCCACCAAAAAAACCCCAAAAAAACCAAAAACAAAAAACAAAGAACCAAAAAACGAACCCCAACAAAAGATGCTCCCACAAACTCTTAACTTACTCTTGCAGAGTTTCCACTCCTTTTTCTTTATATTGCAGCTCCTGTTTCATCTGTGCCAATTCTCGTTTCAGCCTAGAAAGCTGAATAATAAAAAATAATTAAAAGCAATAATAAGTAACAGTACCTTCCACAATTAAAATAATTGGTTTTTAAATACAAAATCTTAAGCTACTTTAAGGAACTGGAAGTGATAATTTAAGTTTTCTTCTTATTTTTTTGCTTTAAAATTTTGCATTAAATAACAGAAAACTTTCTCAAATATCATAAGACCCAATCAAACAGCAGTCAAAGCATTCAGCTTTCAAAGTAAAGTATCAATTCCCTCATCTATTCTATCAGGTTTCTTTCTCCAATAGCTTATGCTAACAGCTAGCAAATTTCAATCCATATAAGTTTTCTTCTCTCTTTGTAGCAGAGACACCTCTCAACTGTCTTCAGTTCTTTAGTCAACTTTAAAAAAGACAGAACATTCAAGGTTGTTAATTTTTCAATCCAGGAAAACAAAATTACTGGCAGCAGAACTGGTCTCTCTCCCAGAAATGGCAGCCTGGCTTTCTGCAGTTATTTTCATAATATCCTGCCCTCTCAATCCCCTTGTCAATTACCTTGATCCAACTAGTGAGCATAAATGGACAGTGACATAGCAAAAGTGTCTCCAAAAACATATTTTTGTGGTTTCATGGAAACAGTTACCTAAGTAGGTTGTGCAGACCATGGAAGAGCCAAGAATGATCTGCAAAGAAAGAGCTTCTTGCCCTCTAAAGCTGACAGATAACTGAAGGCAACCGGGAAAGGAGAATGCAAAGGACTGCAGACAAATGGGGGGGAATAGGGGTGTTTCAGTGTGTGGTAGTGAGGCCAAGACTGAACTGAGAGCCCAAGAGGGGCAGGGCTAGAAGAAAAAAAGCTCTTTCTTCTTAAGCTACCAAACTCAGTATATCTTCTAGAATTTACCCAGAGTGCTCTTGATTTTTAGATGTACATCAATAAATGACAAAATCATTACAAAACAGATTAAAAAAAAAAGAGAGTAAAAAAATTAATTTTTTCTTCAGCTCTATTCCAAGAGCAAGGGGCTTTGCAGCAGTACCAGGATGCAAACCACGACTGTCAGAGTCCCACCATCCTGCACAGCTCTCACCTTTTCCTCAAAATTCATGGCACCAGCCCCTAAACACTCCTATACCCTCATCAGCTCATTTAACACTCATCAGAAGTAAAATGAAAAAATGCATCACTAATATCATGTGCACAAAAACTTTATAGTTCCTATTTCATTTTATTTTCTGAAACAACTCAATGCCTATGCACACAGTCACTTGAACATATCCTATGCATGGAGTAGATCATTTTGTTTTAAGATGGAGGAAGAAAGGAAAATAGCCATAAGTTAAAACCTTGTTTATTTTCTTTAAATATTATTTGAATAAACAAGGCTTATTTTCTTGTTTAGATTATGCTGATATTTAGAGTATGTAAAACAAGCAAACACTAGTCAGCATGTAATAAATATACACAGATAGAATAAATGCCTTTGAAGGGTGGTGAACGGGATTTATTTTCAGAGGCACTCATGTGAAAAGTGGTCACTACAACAAAAATGGAACACTATCCTGCAAGGATAAGTATTTTTTATTTATTTTGTGAGCTAAGTGCCTGCAATGCTAAATCCCATTTTATCCATAAAGAAAAAGAAATGTACGGTTTTTTAATTGGCTCTAGAGTGTAATATTATAAACTGCTTTTTGTAATTCCTTATGATCAATTTGCTTGAAAACAATGTGCAGACTCTGTTAAAGCATTATGGGAGAAATTCAAGAAGTCAACTATTCTTCCTTCAACAAAAATGGTACCAAATCATGACTCTAGTTTTCCAAAAAATATATAAATTTGGAACATTTTTATTACAGAACTGCCTGTCATTGTCAGAATACTTGAACATCCCTTTCCTCATAAAGGAGCTCTGGCCAATCAGCCGAAAAATTCTATTTGGCCAACAGGTCTACTGAATTGTGAAGAGATTTCCAAATAAGTGGCTAAATCTACAGTTCAGTGGAACCTCACTGAAAATGGGTAAACGGTATGAAGACAGTGGGTTTGAACTGAAAGAATCTGGCTGCAGAGCATTTACTGCTTGTGGCAGTTCGTAGAGAGAAAGCAATTTCTGAAAGCCTGGCTGAGCTTGCCTCTGACACGTGTGACAAAAATGTTTGCACTTGTAACAAGGAAAAAGGATTACTTTGCAAGTCACCGAAATGCAGTTAATATAGAGCTGTTTTAATAGAGCAATGGGTTAGAATAAAAAAACATTTTTTAATACCGTATTTCTATATGCAACATTCAGTGTAAATGCTAAAGTAAAAGAAAAACAGACCCACCCTCCCTCCCCCATGCCTAATTCATATTTTTAAAAAAATGAAAAAAGATTACTCACTCTGTCACGACGGCTGGCTATTTCTGCTTTAATCTGATATGGGTCATACTTGGTATTAGCTGAAAATCCAGAGAATGCTAAACAGATGGAAAACAGTATTTTACTTTTTTTGCCCCTTCTTTAATACAATTGTTAAGATGTGGCACTATTTAATAAACGATTGCATTAATTCTTTTTCTTACAAGTCACTTAGTTCTAAAATTATCCTCTGTGCTGAAGCACAACTGAAGATTTCCATTTAGCCCACCTGAAACTTTTTTTTGTCCTGAACAACACTAAAAATTGCATATAGCAGCACCGCATATTTCCTAAAAGCAACTAGCTTCTAGGATAGGATGGTGGCATCTACTGACGCAAACAATTTGTGTAATATTAACAATTGCTAGTAGCTTCCTAGGTACACTGAATTAACAGTATGATAGGGACTAAAGCTAAAAAAAAATTATTGTCAGAACAAAATTATATCAGCTAGGGAGGAAGTTGCCTCCTAAAGCAACAGTGTAGGGAACTGACATACAAATTGACCCTGGCAAGTGAGCTCTTAACACAGGATGTCTACAGTCAGGCAACAATTTCAGGCTGTGGCATTACAAGCTAAAGCCTACACAGATGAAGTAAAGGTCCTAGAGGATAGACTGGGCAAGAGCAACCATGATTTATGGAGTGAGTCACTCAAGGCAGCACTGGCCCACTGAAAAATGCCTGGTATGTGAATGGATGGGGTTGTGCTTGCCAGACCTTCCATCCTTTTGCAGAGCTGAAGGCTGCTGCACTGAAACCCATATCCATGTCTGGGGCTGCACTGAGCCTTTCGACTCACGAAAGAATACTGCAATGCCAAGGTCATGTCAAACGTGCAAGAACTTGCCAAAATGAGTAGTCATGCCTGGACTAATTCTCTAAATCCAGGATTTTCTATGGATTTTTTTTTTTTAAACAGTGCTGATCACAACTGAGTCACAAAACTGCTGCATGGGCACCTCCCTGCCAACCCACAACCGCTGAGCTCACACCATCTCCCACTCATAAGCACACGACACTGAGTCAATGGCAGCACCTAGAAGCAAAGTGGAGGAAAACACTTTGTGAAGTTTTAGTTCTTTTAATGCAGTAACTTGAAACAAGTGGTGGTGGAGGCAAAATATTTGCAATATAAGCATCCAACTTCGGTCATGCAATTGCACTCAAATTAGAAACTTAATATTTCTGTAGAATAAAAGGACAAGCAAGCATCCCACAGTGGAGTGGAGGAGTCAAATTAAGAAAAGCAAGTGGAGAAGAAGCTTTTGGGAATCTTGAGTTGACAGCATGACTAATCCCCAAAGGGATATTTTAAACAAAAATTTTAAAATCATCTGAGTAATCAACCCATCCCATTTTCTCAAAACAGAAGCATATGACAAACCAATATAAAATATATTAACACATCTGTAGAAAATTAAAATATTTCTCCACCTCAAAACAAGCAAATGGTTTTATTTAATTGCTCTTACAGATTCTCATTATAAACTCCAGATTTACCTACAAAACCCCAAACTATCAGAAGATTGAGAAACATAAGTAAATTGACATAGCATTTGCTTTCATTACAGATAACCCCCAATTTTGTCATTTTCAGTCATATTTTGTTGCTGTTTCAAATAACTTGTTTTTCTAAGAGCTTCAAAAATATGAAAAAGGTTATATTTTTCTAGTATATTTTCATCTTCAACAGAAGTTTCTTTCTGTATATTCACCTGAAGTAATTCAACAAAATATTCCACAGAACTATCGCTAATTTTAAAAAAACAAAAAGCCCGAGCTCCTAGAAAGGTTTTGTAATAAATGTCAATTTAGATTTTATAATCTCAAAAAATACTGATGACACTTTTACTCTACTCCAGCTCTCTAAATAGCTGTTAAACACACTTTAAACAATAGTTTCTTTAAAAAAAAAATCTTTTTTAATAGGAAAATATCTTGCTACTTCTTCAGAAACTGGAACATAAGAGGGGGAAATAAGACTAGTCACAACTGTACAGTTATGTCACAAACTGAATCACAGAATATACATATAAACTAAACAAAAAGATGAAAATCCCAGTTCAACAGTAACAGAGTACTTGGTCCAAACCATCTGGGACACCTCAGCTCTAGAAAACATCTTTTATTCAGGATTTTGGCATATGTATGAATTACCTTGGATTAATAAATACCACCGAATCAGTAGCTAAACACTTCTATCCAGACACCTGCTCTAAGTCCCCTTCCACAGTCAGATTTCTTGAACATTTTCCGAAAAGGCTAAAGCAGAGCTTCCCATTCTTATTAAATCCTTGGCACTTAACAGCAAACCTGCAGCTAAAACAACTGTACAGCCATTGAAAAGCCACCAGCACAGTAAAACTCCACTACATTTCCACGTGGCTGTTGTGTATATCCATTTGATACACTTTTCTGAACTAGACCGGTTGACTCTTTGACAGACACCTTTTCTTATTGCACCAACCAACAGCCATGGTGCAACAGCCATGGACAGTGGTGCAACATCTTCAGAATTCAGAAAAAATGTGTCATCTACTCCAAGCTACCAGAGACATCTGAAGAATGAAAAGGGCAAGAAATCAAAGCTCTGTATGACCAACATCAGGATCACAGTCTGGCACTCAAGAATGAGGTGAACTAACCAAATATTGTTTCCTAGTTCATGGTAGGGGGTACTCTTGAACACAAGAGCTTGTCCCTAACTCTTAATAAATTTGCTAAACACACTGTGGATCCACAGAAAGTTTCCCCTAGGGTAATGCCTCCCTCCCATGTTAAGCGGAAAATAATCTTTGAGTTTAGGAGCGCAGGTAGGCGCTGATCCAGCAACATTCAGCCTTGTCTTTGTTGCCTTCCAGGAAGCATCACTGCAGCTGGTTCAAAGATGGGTAGAAATGCCAGCTGGGATATATGCCTGTTTAATGTTACATCCCTCTTTAATGTTAACTTTATCCCTATTAAACGTTAAATCTCTGTTGTAATAGACTTAACAGGAAATGGAAGACATTGAATTGCAAAGTCAAAGGATAGCACCTCACTGCTGTAGCCAGGACCTTCATTCAGAGAAGAACCAGGTGATGGTAATACTTCACACTATTTCTTAAACCACATCTTGTGAGGGCAGGTGAGTAAAATCAAGAAAAGATAGTAAACTCACAGCTGGCATAGGAACGGCTGTCATCCTCACACATTTTGTGCAATTGTTGATATTCTTCTTGGGCTAGTTCAAAACGCTGCTGCTTTATTTGGTAAATCTCCTTCTTGGCATTGAGTGCCTCCTGGGCAACTATTAAATATTCCTTTAGCATGCGTTCTTGCTCCCTCCTCCATTGTTCCCTTGGGTCTTCAATTTGTGTGAGCTCTAAGGTGAAGAAAGTAAAAGCATTAAAATAAAATTATATGACATTTTGTGCTACAATGTTCAAATTACTTTTGTTAATATACATTCTCAACCAGCACACCTGACTCTACAGCGTACAAACTCACTCCAACCAGGATGAGAAGAGGGAAGGATGCAGAGTAAAAGAACAGGAAAAGCCTTTTCAACTATAAAAGGCATTTAAATGTTATTCTTTTCTTTACAAACCAGTGCAAACCCAAGGAAAACAGTATTTTGGCTCTAACCTTCCCTCAGAGCCAACTTGAAAACTCCAAGAATTACCTAAAAACCCAGAACCACAAGGAAAAGTGAAAGGTACCTCTATGCTTAACCCATAAGTCTATAAACAGCTGGAACTATCTAAAGATACTACATATCACTTCGCAAGTATAACGTCTTAAAAGGACAGAGGCTACCCCTGCATAGTTAAGAAGAATATGGTAACTCAACAGAGAAGTCAGCATTTTAGCCTCAAATCCATAAAGCATTTAAATCACTTCTCTTTTTTTTGTCTTAAGAAACAGCAGTCTGATGTTTTTCCTTGCCAGGGCTTAGAACAGTTTTTATTTAAACACAAACCAAAACCAAGTTTCCACAAAAAAATATCTTGCCCATATCTATTGATTTTCAAAGTTATTACTGCAAAACAATCTCTTCGCAATTGCAAAGGCATTTAAGGATGACACACATTAAAATCCTAAAAAATTATTGGTTCATTTGGGGGGGTTTTGTGAGTCAACAAATATGTTTTACATGAAGATGTCCATGTAAAGCCTTGTGCTTAAGTGTAATGTTAATTTCTGATGAGTGAAGGTCTACCAGTAAGAAGTTGCTGCAGACACAATGTCAGCATTGAAAGTAGTGGCAAAACCTGCAGCACAGTCAGGAGGTGAGCACCTAGCAATTTTTCCAAACTTGGATTCTTTCAAGAGGTGAAAGCCAGTTATGTTTTGCATTAATCCCGAGTACGTAATTCAGTATATTGGTGCCAGTGATTAAATACAAAACTGTAGAAGATTGAGCCCAACAGATTAGGAACTCTAATGGTGTCAAGGTCATGCTAGCAGCTCTATCATTTGAGAGCCATCTGAAAAGTATACAAACAAAACCACAAAGCTCATCAAAGAGCAGTGCTTCCAACAGATTTGCAGATTAGTTTCCTAAATAACCTTTTCTCTTAACAGCTGTACCTTTTCTCTCCCTGTAACTCCTAACATTGAAACAGTATAAAGATGGTGCCTATGGTTCTGCAATTTCTCCCCACTTCCCAGAGACCCCTTTGATTCCCTTCTGTCTCCAATGACCCCAAACTATGTCCTCAGCCAAGGATAGGATGTGCTCTGGCTTGTTGAGTTGCTGTAAATCCTCCTCTACACGGAGGGCAAGCAGAAGAAACCAGAGTCCTGACTGCTGTCCACCCTTCACTGAGGGCATTTCAATTTCCACTGCTACCTCATCAGTTCATAAGTACCCCTGAAATCCGTGCAAATTTTAATATTCCTAAAACTGCTAATCCGCTATGGAAAATATGAGAAATTAGTAAATATTTATAAAACAGATAGGCTTACTAGGATTCAGTTTTTCTGTTTGAATGGGAAATTATTAGTCCTAATCTCGATACACAGCCCAGGCTAAACTGTTACGTTCTATTACACATTAAGCTTCTGAGGTCCTATAATTCAGGGCACTGCATCTCTCACAGAATTACTACAGAAGCCTTCTGAAAAGCTAGCAGCATTCATCTGAGGTAGAAAACTTCTTTAGTGCATGGGAAGCTCTGCTTTTTTCTGGTTAATGAAACTTTGCCCTGGATTTCTAAACAAGTTTTCAACATAACAAGACCAAAGCTACATTGTATGATAAAATTAACTTCCTTCGTTTCTTTACAACCAATTAAAAAAAACACTATAGTAACTCAAGAACAGTCCCAGACAAATGCAGAGAATATATTATTCCCTCACTGGGGAATGCCCAACTGCTTAGAGGAGACTTCAAAGGCTCCCAGGACTCTGAGGAAGAGGGAAAGGAATTCTGTGGCTGGCAACCGCCAAGGTTTTTAAGCAATGGTTGGACAACAGCCAAGAGCAGCTTAGTAAGGGTGTCAACAAAGTACTGAATTTAGAGAACAAGATGGAGATCAGGGTTGGGAGCACCATTGAGATTTACAGAAGATTCTTCTGTTCCTGTTTTTTTTCTTTTTCAAGTTAAATGGAAAACTACTGTCTAGAAATCTTTTTCTTGCTTCCTGGGTAAACAAACATAGCAAGAGACTTAGAAAAAAAATCAGACGTATTGCTGTTTTCTTTTAGAAGGTGCAAGGGCAAAAAGCTTGAGAGAGTGCACAAAGCATGAGCGGTCCCTGGTAAGCATAAGTGTCGAAAGACTCTCTTTGAATTATCCCTTGCATTTTCTCACAGTATTTCTTGACACCAAAGCACTTCTAGCTGTTTTGTCAATTAACACAGAACTCCAATGCTGCATAAAGCATTTAACCCAGTCAGCCACAAAAGGCAGTCCAAATGTTTTCTCTTGAAGCTGCCATTCCAAGTGGTTTAGACATACTCATTTCAGAAAAACATTTCTTAAGCTCCTACACCCTCTCTGCCACTTGTCTGACACCAACTCATCATGCACATGATTGTCTACTCATTAGTTCGCACTTCTACAAAGGAAGTTAATGCAGTCTTGATTGGCACCTTCATTGTCCACAGTTTAAAAATTGGATCAAGTATCTTACTAATTTTTGAATAATAATTATCCAGCTATAATATCAACTCTGTCTTCCCTCTTGTTATAAATCTTGCTGGTATATGAAAGCACTGTATTAGCCTAAGGGTGACAAACCCATTTTACTGTGACGGTTGAATTACCATTTAGGATAATATCTGTGGGCTGCAAGTAATTAGTTATCATGAAAGAGACTAATTTTGCAACCTTGTTAATTGTTGAATGATTCCTTTTACTCAGTTCAGCACTGTCCCCATTAAGCCTCTGTTCATACATTAACTTTATTTCATACCTAATATAATTAGCTTTACTTTTCCAGACCCATTAATATTCATCTTTCTGTCTACCCACTGATCATTTGGGAACTCAACTGCTCTTTGCAAAGACTCTCTTGTACAACTTTTGCTCTCAATTACACAGCAAAAAATGCAAGCCAGATCTGACATGCCTACAATGATTAATATCCCTTCTCTAGGTTCAAACTTGAAGTCTGTGGTAAAGCTGCTAATAACAAAATTCGAAAAGCAAAAGTGAGCCTTTTTTTGCTTGTGATGGTGATTGTTATTCCTATCACAGAGGCCTATCGGTAACTTTTTTAAAGCACAGCATTGCAATAGGAGTTCATGTTCTACTCATTTTCTGTAGTGACTCAACAACCACCTGCAAATTTATAAAAAAAATTAAAAAGAGTTGTTAATACTCTCTTCTTTTTTTTTCTTTTTTTTTTAAATATATGCAGTCACACACATATTTTGGTGCAAGTGCACTCCATTACTGTACTCCAATGTAATCCTCACTTTTTATTAAACTTCAACATTACATAAGTTGCCATGACAGCAATCCTTAAACTAAAACTTTTTTTAAATAGAGTTATGGTAAGAATTACCTAACAGTCTGTATTTATTGCCTTTGAATTTTCTTGTCTATCTATCCTTGTGATTAATGTATTAACAGGTGTTTAAAGTTTATCATTTAGTTAATGATCTTTGTTAAATTTCCCAACTGACCTACACAGGTCAAACAATACCATCGGAACATTTATTATTCTGTTGTTTGGGTTTTTTAAAGCAAGTAATTGTGAAACCACAACACACAAGTAATTCCAATGACGGCTGGAAGCCCAAAATTGTTTCTACACTTTCATCTTTTAATTGACTAGATTTCAAGTAGATAGTATTGAGGTTGGTTTTTCAGATTATACTATCTACCATTGCTGTGATAGACCATATAACTACTTTCTTCTTCTCTTAGTCCACACCATCTGCCAATTCTCACAATACTGAAAGCATTCACTCAAAGCTGATAAGAAGCTTAATGATAGCACAACAGTAACAGCAGCAGCAATACAAAGCTATAAAGATAAGACATTTTTTTAAAAGTAGAACTGGCAAGTCTGCCACAGTGATGATACAAAGCTCAGCAACAGTCCAAAAGGGAAAGCATTTGAAATTAGTTTCCAAAAGGGACATGTGTTGTCTTTTTGATAGCATTTTGTACTGTATTAAAGCATAAAACATGTATTGCTTAAGCAAGGATGAGATTACTGTACTTCATAGTGCTTCTGATTAAAAATCAGCACATTTCTCTCAGAATGTATTTTGGTTTTCAATACAGAAGAGTGAACTATGGATGACTGGAAAAATAGGAAATCTAAGAGTGTAACACAAAAATCTGACATGACAAAAAGTAACAACAAAATTACTAATACTTCACAGTGTGACTAAGCAAACCAAAATATTTTTATACACTATAACTCAATCATAGGTTGCAAAATTCTTTATAAACAGAATTCTTTACAATTATGCCCCCATATGAAAGATAAAGAAACACACTCTGCAAGAAAATACTTGCATACATTTTCTCACTGTAGCAGGAGATGTATAAATGGTATTGGAAGCAAAGTTAGTGCCAAGAGTTAATACTAGCTTGCTAGTATTCCTTAAAACAATCACACATCTACTCACGATTTATGTGGTCCATATAATAAACTCCAATCTGTTGATCGTAAACAGTTTCCCATCCTAAAGGAAGTTCATCACCAACACAGTCAGCAAATGTCAATGGCTTTGTAATCCTGTAAAAATAAAAATAACATAAATAAATACAAAAGGTGCAGAGTTTACAATGCAATGAATGTTATTACATGTTCTGAAGATACCTTCGCCAGTTGATCAAAAACTAGTTATGCTACTTAGGAATGTGCTGATAATTACAAACATACAGTTTCAAAACTAATTTTCATTTAAATATGCTGACAGATACTCCCCAAACAGGTAAGACAAGCTTCTCCCCTCTAGTTTCTATGTATAACAATTTAATTATAATGGCATGCAGTCCTGCCAGTTCTTCTCCCATACTGCAAAGAACACAAATGTGAAGCTGGAGTTCACCACTGCTGAAACTACTAGAAGCTTTATAGGTTTCAATTTCTTTCAGGTGACAACGTAGCATAATTGCTTGTCTTTAAAAAAATAATGTCAAATTCAAGACAGCACTATATAACACACTTCCTCTTTTCAATTATACATTTCCAACTATTAATGGTATTCTCTCGGTCCAGACATATCCAAATTACTTCCTCTCCCTCAAAAAGAAGAGAGACAAACAAATGTCTCTGAAAAATTCTGAAGCAATTAGAGCAGAAATAGTAATTAATAAGTAACAGCATTACTATCTAGCAGCTTAAAATATCACAGCCCTTGCTAGACAAAGTCTTGATAGATCAGTGGGTAGTAGAAAACCGAAACAGCCATGTCAGTGTTGACAGGAACATTTAAAGTACTGGGTTCCATATTATACAGAAAGACTCTAAATCAACACTGCTCTAGAACAGCAAGGTATATAAAAAACTAGGAAGAATAAATGATATAAATATAAAAGCCTTTACGCTTAGTCTAATCATGTCTATTACCCAAATATTCATTTTAATCTTTACTTACCCCTACAATAATGTTTTCCTCTAAAAGCTGTCACAAAATTCAACTTTGTCTGAACTAGAGTATGTCTGTCTTTGAACTTGGAAGCCAACTCCAAAATAAAACCAACCAGAACAATCCAGTGGTAAAGACTTCAAATTATGGAAATACTACTACAGCTCCATTCTAGCTAGTCCAATGGTGCAGTAAGCACACCACTCAACCACCAACAAAGAGCACAGCACTTTGCACACAGCAAACAGAAAAACTGCATTTACCTGCCTCCTGAAACTATTTTAGTATTCTTGAGATTGCAGTGTTCAAAATTAACTGTAGTAGAATAAAAAACAATATCCTTACTAGTTTCAGGGTAATGTTTTAACAGCTCTGCACAACAGTAGAAAGATCAAGCTATTCAGGTCAAATAATAGCTTGATCCTATTCGATGGATTCTCCAACACTTACAAACAGTTAACAAGATTAAGATGTACATAAACTCATGCACCACTATTTAAAGTAAAAATTTTCCATTACTGACAAATATGTAGCTTACATCATGTAATCATGCAAATTCAAAGATGCTGTATTCAAGAAAGAAAATGTTACTAGGAATTGACATACGCACTTTCAGTAATTAATCTAGCAGTCAAGCAGACCAGATATTGCCAAAATACTCCTGATCTCCCTGGAATTCAGTCAAATATTAAACATACAATGTGCAGCATTTTTTCTTAAACTCCCATGGTCTTGTTCTAAAGACATCATGTTTACAATTTCTCAAAGTAGTCTAGACATCAGCTCCTAAGTTACTGCACTAGAGACAAGATTTTCTTTGGAATGAGTTATGAGACTTGCCTGCCTGTTATACAAACATACCCTCACCCTTTATTCATAAATAAAACCTGCGCATGATACTCTAACCTTTCACACTACAAAAACTCTAATTCAATGCTCTCTGTGATCCCGCCAGGAGACTTGCAGGACAAGGACAATGTTCACTTTTTGGAAAAGGGAGACTAAAGAAAACCAATGCATCTGGTCTAACCAGTTTTCATTACAGTGTTATAAAAGCACGTGTGAACAGTTTAATTAATCGTTTTGAAGGAAAACTTGTAGCAAAAAAACTCCAACACATAAAAACTGTCTTCCAGATATGCAGACCATTACTAAGGTGATGTTGCTCATTTTAAACTATCATCAAAGTTGCTCCAAATTCGATTCCCTTCAGATAAAGTATAATGTCACACTGACTCTCAATTCAGTCACATTTACACCTACGTAGCTGGACCTTCAGCCAAAGACACAAAACTGAGAACTGGAAGTTTCTGCCTGTGTTTTGCACTGCTTTGACTAAGTAAACTGAAAAGATACCTTTCTGCGTTATCCAGCACAGCTCTGAGGACAAGATTCGCTTCTTGACAGTTAAGGAAACTAGGGTTTTTCAGAATAACAAAGACAAAATGGAACAGAGGCAGATATCCACATTGGAGATCAGCCACAAATTACAGCAGTTGACTGCTGAAATTAAGTGTCTTCTGGAAATCCTGCTTTATCCTCTGGGTTTGTTTTTAATTAGCTTAAGTTCTATAAAATAGAACAGATCTTTTCTACTTGTTTATAAAGAATTGTACAAGGTACAAGCACATCTGTTAAAACATTTCAAAGTATTGAAATAAAGACAAAAAACTTTTCAAAGCATTATAAAGACAAAGACACAACAAAAATGCTGCCATCTTTGATATAAAAAAAACCCAGGGCTGTCCCAAACTGTGCTATTCACAGTAAAGAAAAACTAAGGTATTTACCTGTGATCACAGTAGTAAACAGTAACTAACACACTCACCCATGATCACCTCCTGTTTCCCCCAAAACAACTGGCAGACACTAACAAGAAGGTTCTGAACACTCAGCTGAAGATGAAAATCCTCTGGGACCAGTTTACAGCATTAGCTCTTTGCGGCCACAGGACCTACAGGCCAGGTACAAGTAACAGTTCTCCATGGGGCTCAATTCTGCACAGATCAAAAAACCAACCTTAACTTCAGATTAACTGACTTTATCCTTTCCAAAAGTAATGACGCTTTTGAGTCCTTAGGCACCCAATCTTTTGTGACTCTGAAACACTTCAGAAGAAAATAGAGAATCACATAAGAAAGCTTCCATAATCCAAAGCCAGCATATCAAATCCAGAGAAAAATCTTTGAGCAATGTCATGCACCTCAGATCTGTCACTTCTAACTTTGCCCAAATCATCTGTTTCCATTAAGAAGAAATAAAAGTCTGGTATTTGCATGCAATCCAAGAGACACATCTGAAAACCCAAATTTTATTCACATTTTCTCTACATCAATTACCAAGCTAAGCAGTTAGAATATGGAAATTAAACTGTAAAATAAAACCAAACAAGTGACTAAACTAAGTTTTTTCTCTTCCTTGCATACTTATTTCGTATCTTTATCGACTACGATACAAAGAAGGATTCCAGAACACATTATTACAGCTTTCTGAATATGTAGCAGCAAAACAAGCATTTCTTGAATGCATCAGTTCATGGCAGGGACTGGATGGGAAGAAGAAAAGACATCAAAAGACAACAGCTAAATACCATTTTAGATACATTACTTCAAAAGTGCTTTCAGCTTTAGATACATTGTTAACAGCATCTAATTTCAAACCCCACCCCAAAAAAAAACCCACAGAAAACCTCAACCTTTAAATAATAAAGAAAAGCTTCCAGGTCCAAAGAAAAGACATACTTCAGATCTCCAAAGCACAGTTTGACAGATAGAATAGGGCAACTTCATTGTCACAGACCTTCAAAACCAGAACCAGATCACTAAAAATACTAGGCTTTGGAAAATATTAGATAAGATCCTCGGTCTTCCCATGGCCCTGATGCCACATTGGAGGGCCCTGGCTGCTTGAAATCCCTAGGTCTAATTGAATAAAACTTCCTCTGAGAGGAACTAAATTAAGACAAACAGAGCCTGTTTTTCCGAGATCTTGAACAGGAAATCGAAAAGGTGTTCCAAAGTAGAAACACTGTTGTAAACTAGTTGCCGTCATTTAAACAATGCCTAGACACCTAAATTACATACAGGGTCACCCCACCTTTCAAAGTGGGCCTGGATTAAGAGGAAAGCACTAACCATGAGGACTAATTATGAAAAAGAACCACCAAGTTCTGAACAAAAATCACTGTCTGTAGGAGACAGAGAGAAGGATGCAAGAAGAGCAGCTGTCAACAGTGTTTTTAATTTTGTTCCCGATTTTGGTCAGGTCCAACGGCAGCAAAAAATATCTAATAAAATTTGGTACACCTCCACAAACAACTAGGAGAAAAATTTCCTTAAACCTCATCTCAGTCTGAATTGTCATCTAATAGGATAGATGATTTTGCCTGACAAATGCGGATTACAGAAACTGTATCATACCACTTTACTAGAAAACTGTATTAATTCACATTAGAGATCTGAAGAACACCATGCAATTTAAAAATGAGTAACAGAATAACTAGAAAAGAATTAGCAATCTGATAAATCTAGCAATAGTTTATCCAAGGAAAGTATTATGCCAAGTACATTACTGAAGTGTCACAAGGCAAGAAAGAGAAAAGGCAAAATGAGAAATCATGGGAACACTTTAAAGCTTTCAGTCAATGTTTTTTTCTTACCTTCTTTCAAACATGAATTTAAGTTACAGACATTGTTATAAAGTTCAACTAACCCCCTCGTCTTGTACCATGGCTCTTATTCCCTCCAACTGCACAGAGAAAAAAAAACAAACAAAAAACAAACAAACCAAACCAAGAAATTGAGAAGGAACAGAAGATGATTTTTTTGTTGTTTCACAGACACTGATAAGAAGAGCTGCTTACACTGAGGGGGAGAACAGGAGGATTGTTATTATATTGTTTTTTAGAACTCACACTGCAGTGCTGAAGGCACTTCTTCGACATCTTTCACCACCACAGCTCTGGCCTGGGCAGCAAGACGGTCTCTGTGAGACACAGAGAGGGTCTGTAGCCGTAGCTGTGCCATGACTCTGAGCAGGCTGCCCTCCCCAACAGCCACTACCCCCGAGCAGGGCAGGGACACAGCACGCACACACTGCCCAGCCACCGAAGGAAGGAGCTTCCTCCACAGGGCAGAAACGGGCACCAGTCAGACCCACGCAGCCTCACCCCGGGGCAGCACACGCCAGTCGGGCACAGGCTGTTCGCAGTAAATGCCACCATGAATTCCAGATCCCCTGTTACAGCACTCTGCAGTACACCATGGTTTTCCTCCTCATCTGTCCCCCATCCACTCAGCTCTCTGCAAGCAGCCAAGTCATAAAAATGAACTGGATTTTGAAATAAAGTTTGGCAAATTAAACACCAACTGCTTAGTCAAAAGTACAACAAAGTTCACGAAACTATATATATCTTTTCAAGATAACAAGTTTATTTTATCTTTTTTCTTAATCCAAAATATGTATCTTCATTTTACTACGTGATTTAACCTCAGACTCTGAATAAAATAACTTACTGAACATCTACTCAATCCTTCATTAAAATAAATCCACAATACAGATGGCCAGACTGAAACTTATACAAATGAAATTCTGTGCTCAGGACAAAGATTTAAAGAAGGTAACGTGTTCAGAGTCATTGCTGGGATACACTTCCCTTGGAAAAAAAATGCTACCCTACAGCAAGGAAATAACAGTACCAACTCTTCTAAAGGTCACTTGAAATTCAGTCTTCTTAAGACCACACTGTATTTTGCATCTATTTATGTTCTTATTATATTTTGTTATCTTCTCTTTTATTCTCTCAACAGCAAATAAGCTGATGACAGAGTGCTAATACTGATCAATCAGTGTATTTGCTTCAATTTACAGTAACACAAGCCAACACAGCATGCATTAATGTGCAAAACAGAAGGCACAGGATGGCATTAGCCAGCCATTTGTACAGTAATAAATCAACATCTCAAAGTGTAAGGTAAAATGTGTGATCGCTATCAGACCATTTTTTTAATTTAAACTCTGAACAGTTAAGATTTTGTGATGCAAAATGTATATAAAGCTACACAGCTAAGAGAGAACCTATAGGATTTGATGACTTACAAGAAGTAATAGCAGTCTACATTGTCTATAAACACCTCTAAGAAATGTACCAAGGACACCCTCTTACCTTTCACTGCTCTAGAAACAAGAAACCTTTACTAACAAGCAACAATAGACAAATAATACACTTTTGTTTTTACCCTTTCTCATAATCTCCAAAACCAAAACAGCTGAAAAATACTGGCTTAGTATGTTGAAACATAAAATGCTATGTCCAATTGCAGCTCTCGCATAACTTGTCTGGCTGCTCAGGAACTGCTGAAACAGTTCCACACAAGCAGCCAAGTCTTCCAGCAGCTATCCATTTCCTAACAGAAGCTATGATCCATATCCAAATTCAGAACACAAATATTATGGGAAATTCTTGCTGAAAATATACCCACATTTCATGGACATGGTGAAAATGCCTGTCTCAAAAATCATAGCCAGGTTAAAAGTCAGTGCTTTTAAGAAAACTATTTTTGTGTCTGCACTTTATTGTGTTTTTTAACAGAGGATAAACAGCAAAAAAATGAGCAGAGGGGTTAAGTAGGACTATCCATGAATGCTTTAAAACTTATTTAGTTTGTGTATGCATAGATAGCCCGAAGTGACCAGCAACTCTACAAGCCACCAGCCAAAACCTAAGATTAGTAGTGGGGCAAAGACAATTGCTGGAGGATCTGGCTGAAGAAAAGTAGACTGGATGGCAGATGACTTGACATCTAGAGCAGAAAATAGACAAAATTATATATGGCAGCTGGGAATAAACCGTAAGAGGAAAACAGCAGGGGTATGCGGCAGATAAGACAGTTAAGGAGAGCAAATTAGGAGACTACAGTTTCTGATTCCAAACTGCACCTTCAAACTGATTCCAAAACTGATTTCAAATTGCACCTTCATATTGAATATGCTCTTTGCTAGAAAGAGTAACACACAAAATATTTACAGCTCTTCTTTTGCCAGTGCTACTCAAAAATCTCTAAATATTTACAAGATCTTCTTGAGGACTTCCATAATGTGTGAGACTACAAAGAAAAAAACTAAAATCAAATCAGTAAGAATCAAAAGCCTACACTACACAATAAAGAAAATTTAACAGAATTTCAAAATTTGAGAAGCAAGCTGAATTCTTCCACTTGTGTAAGAAGCCTGACACTACACATGTCCAGACACAGCACAGCTTTGTCTTGCTTGCTCAGAGTGAGCTTAAAGTGAGCAAGTATGCAGTGCTCTAGTTCCAATGATTCTGAATCAACGTTTATAACTTTTTAACCAACATCTGTGCATAGCAGCATTTTCCAACTGCATCAGATTGATAATCAAGGTCCTAGTTAGCAAAGACCAGGCACATAGTTATCCATTTATTTCTTCCATCCTGCAAACCACAGCACTGCAACCTTCTGCTAAAGACAAGTGAGTCATCCAGCTGTCAGATTTCTATGTCCTCAGAATATACTAAAACCCATTTCTATGTTCGGTTCTGTCTAACAAACCGCTTGACAGTTGTAACCTTAGTTTTGCAAAGACTCCTCTGGTTTGAGAATATAAATTTCTGGCTAGCTTTTTTGATCACGATCCTGCCCATCAGTTAACTAAATCATTGTAGAAGAGTCAGTGGGAGAGGAGATAAGTGCTTCATCCTTACGCAGAGAAGAGTATATGTGCTTGTGTGCAAGCGTATGCCTATACACAGAAAATTACTCACTTTTGATTGCTGGTCACAACTCCTGTATGCAACTATCAGATGAGGAGGAAACACCTGCACTTTCCTAATGGAAGCCACCCGAGCAAGGGTGAAAAAGTGCATCTGGCAAGATCTTACCAGCAAGTGCTTAGTAATAAGCATTTCGCACATGAACAAGAATCATGGGAGGAGTTCAAAGCAGGAAGAAAACGCAGCAGACAGGAAAAGGGACCCCAGCAGACAAGGAGGAACAAAAATGGGACATAAAACTCCAAATTCAAGTCCATGAAGTTCTATGTGTTAGAACAAAAGGAGGCACCAAAAGAAGCTTCACATCTCAATAAGAAGTAAAATGGTCTTAAATGCTGCGAGACACTATCATGCAGTTGAATCCTTTCTGAGGACTCTTGCATGATCATTTGAAGTTTATATCAAAAAAAGATTGGAGCATACTCACTATTACATTGCCTCTTTCACTTACAGTTTATTAAAATGTGTTGGCTATCACTGCTGAGTAGAGCAGTAGAGAAACAAAAGTGTAAAGTTCTTCAAAACTGTCTGTCCATCTACTACATTCTCTTGCTAACCTCAGATGTCCTACATCCAGAAAGATTACGCCAGCATTAACTATCTTGTTACTTTTAAGTCTGACCTTGCTAGACTAAACTTTTCTTCAAAATTTTGAAGTCTATGTGATTGTCCCAAACATTATAGCAGAGATTTTTCTACAACTTTCTAACAGCCAATGGTAATTCAAGTTTCTGTACGCTTGTAATGGTTATCTCTCCAGTGCTGAAGGTGCTCCCCTCCCTTAAATTTATCATTCTTCTTTACCAATTATCCAGGTTGGAAATAACTAAATATATACATGTGTGTGCATATACATTTATGTACACACATGAAAGTGATTTGTCCACGCAATTTACTGATTTGTCTAAATACCATACAAGTGTCAAATGACTGAAGCTTAACTTAGACATTCTTCAATAAAGAAAGCACTGTGAAACACTTTTGTGAACACTTTAAACCACTTTAGACAAGTCTCAGCAGAACAGAGAATCTAACATTAACTGGTAGTCTTTGGGGTGACTAGAAGGCAAGTAGTTGAAGATGCATAGAGATTAACATTAGAATCTTGAAGCATATGTGCAATTACATCTCAATGGATGCAGGACTGGAACGAATGCAAGCAAGTTCTCAGACAAGACAAAACTGGGAGGAGCTGTCAACTCCCTCAAAGACAGGAATGCCCTGCAGAGAGACCTTGACAAATCAGGAGAGATGGGCAATCACCAACTGTATGAAGTTCAACAAGGGAAAGTGCCAGATTCTGCACCTGGGATGGGGCAACCCTGGATGTATGGACAGACTGGCGAATGAGAGGCTGAAGAGGGGTGCTGCGGAAAGGGACCTGAGGGTCCTGGTCAGTGGAAAGTTGAACATGAGTCAGCAGTGCCCTGGCAGCCAGGAGGGCAAATCGTGTCCTGGGGGGCATCAGGCACAGCATCGCCAGCCGGGCAAGGGAGGGGACTGTCCTGCTCTGCTCTGAGCTGGGGCGGCCTCACCTCGAGTGCTGGGGGCAGTTTCAGGCACTGCAATGTAAGAAAGACAGTAGCGAGAATCTAAAGAAGGGCAACAAAGATGGTGAGGTGTCTGGAGGAGAAGCAGTATGAGAAGTGGCTGAGGGCACTCGGTCTGTTCAGCCTGGAGGAGACTGAGGGGAGGCCTCATCGCAGTCTACAGCTTCATCGTGAGGGGAAGAGGAGGGGCATTGATCTCGTCTCTGTGGTGACAGTGACAGGACTTGAGAGAATGGCCTGAAGTTGTGCCAGGGGAGGTTTAGGTTGGATATTAGGAAAGGTTCTTCACAGAGAGGGTGGTTGGGCACAGGAGCAGGCTCCTCAGGGAAGTGGTCACAGCACGAAGCCTGACAGAGTCTGAGAAGCATTTGGACAATGCTCTCAGGCACATGGTGTGACTCTTGGAGATGGTTCTGTACAAGGCAAAGAGCTGGACTCTATGATCCTTGTGGGTCCCTTCCAACTCATCATATTCCATGATTCTGCAAAATCTCTCTCATTCACTAAGAAAGTCCATCTAGAAAACACGCCAAAAAACATCGGCTAAAGGGATTTTTTATTTCTGTAGTCTGAGAGAAACAATGTTTTAGAAAAGGCTATAGCTAATGTTCCCATACACATAAATTGAAGTTTAATGACACTAGAAACAGACATTTGTCATGCCTAGTGGGACAAACAAGCCTAGCACTCTAGCACTACTATCAACGAAAATTTAGTTAATCTGATGTTTTAAAATATTTTAAGCCTCAATCCTCCAAAAACTTACTATACTTCGAGTATATTCAATTAAATTTTACTGAAATTATTTTCATGAAACTATTTTCACCAGTAAGTACTATTCAATTATATTAATAAAAAAGAAAACACATGTTAAAAGTTACCAGAAACCATTTCTAGAGAAATTAAGCAGAAACTGACAAACAATGGGAGGAAAAAGTAAATGCAACTGGACTGAGTATAAAAAAACGGTTGGAAAAATACATATTCAAGAGACCTTTCTTTTCAAGTCTTGGAACAAAGTGATGTGTAGATAAGTGCCAAAAGAATATGCATACCATGACTTCACATACATCCTATTCAAAACAAATTGTAAGGTAAAACAGTAAACAAAGGCCTCACACCCAGAAAAGTCTACAATGCCAGCTAATATTAGAAATTCAAGACAAGAGTTTCTCATTTAATCTTTCAAAATAGCTTTTCTCCTCCTCATCTTCCAACACAATTGAAAATATTCATCCCGTATATTTCCTAAAAGTACCACATATGGCATTTCTCAAACATGTTCAATTATTACATTCCTGGAAATTTTATGAACTCTTTTGTACCATTTCTATGTAATGTCTTCTAACATGCTACTGAGCTGTCACGCACTGACTGCGCCTGTAAAGCAGAGAAATTTTGCCTTGTAAAAGGCCACAGCTCTGGCTCCAAGCCGCTTTCAGTGGAGTGGGTGCCCATGGGCATGGAGGGAAACCTGCAACCAGAGAGGACATTACACTGCACTGCAGCAGCCCCCTGCCCAAACAGCATCGCAGATCTGCAAGGAAGGCTTTCCAGACTGCTCCTCTTCTTAAGCTTCCGAACTACATTAATAAAGCAATACTTTATGTGAGGGTGAAAGAGCGCAACTAATGTGACACGCACACTGGATCCAAGGGCACTGTTTCAATCACTTGCCTGAACAGTTACTAAGCCTGACTTAGCACTAAGCAACTGAAGTGGAAATATGTTGACAGGATCTTTGATACTTTTGGTTTCAGAGTCCATTTCTTGCAAGCACTGATCTACAGCAGCCACCTCATTATTTAAGGTTTTTCCACTCTTCCAGGAGTAACAGACCCTTAGTCAAGCATAAATGGATGCATGTTTCAGCTGCCTAGAAGTGGTGATGGACAAGTCATTAGTGACTATTGTATACGTTAGCATCCTCAATTCACCCATTTATTTCAAAGCTCCATATTTCAAGTGGTATTACAAAAAGAGTTAATGATCACCTATAAGATATTCAAAGTGGTCTAAAAATAAACCCATTAAAGAGAACTGTGCTTAAAATGTGTCTTATTTTCCAAATATAATCAGGAGAGTTAACAGAAGAAATTTCATCTCCCTAATATCTTTGCTGCTTTTATACCAATGGAGCAACAACACCCTGCAAAGTAAAATAATTTATTTAAGCCAAATAACTGCCTAAGGTTAAAAGCAATGGTTCTCCAACGATTTCCAGCCTTGCTACATTTCTTTCTCTACAGCTCACTCTTTGCCTTTAAAATTACAGATATAGCTGCCAAATTATTTACATTTTATGACATGTTTATATAATTTCTAAACTTTTGATTCTCAGCATTCTCAATCTACCAGTCACAAACAGAAATATGTGTTATCTGCATATATATAACGTTAATATAGGTGTTGTGGAGAAGATCCTCTAAAACATGCACTTAAACTTTCAGAAGTGCTTCCACACTCCAAGTTAACACCCTTGTCAGACAGTAATTTTCAAGCTTTTAGGAAAACCTAGCCCAGCCCGTTTTCCCAGTATGCAATTATCCTACTATTATTATCATTCCCCAAATACACTTGCTTCCTACAGTCTTCCTTAATGCTGACCTTGCAAATTAATGTAATATATTCCCCAATCAATATTAGTAATTTAGTAATAGATCCCAAAGTCAGTTTTACAGATTTATGTTCATCTTAACATAATGTTCTGAACATTTTTAAGGGGTTAAACTTACGAAGTTTGATCCTATTACTTCCATGGTTGCCAGCAGTTGTACAATGTATTATATTTAAGCTTCCAGTTAGACTAATAAAGTAGTTCCCAATAAGTAATATGAGGAATTACTCATAACTTCACTAACATGCTTTTACATATATAGAGTAACAAATACTGTGAAAAAATCCAGAGAAATACAGCAAAATAATGTACTTCTAATGAATTATAATAATGCAGTATGAAAAAAAAAATCTTAGAAGAATCTGCTCAAACCTAATATAAAAAACACTTAGAACTCTCAGAAAAAAATTCTTTTTGATATAAGAAAATAAATCAAACCATAAAACAGCAGGAGCAGTGTTGGGAGTTATTTTACAGTATAAAATTTCACATATACCAGAAAATCGGTAAGTAAAAACCAGTCAACAGGAGATAAAGCTCAATTCTAGAAGACTGACCATGCCATCAAACCTACAGTGATCTTAATTTGAACATAACATCAATGAATACCTCTTCATTAAAACAGCAGAGGAAATCTGATTAAATTTATAGTAAGATATTGAAGAGACTTCAACAGTAGATGGCCTGCTCTTCTTCCTCCCCATCTCCCATGACGGACAAGGTTAAAAATAGAGGCTTCCGTTTCCTTAGATTATTTCGCTTTAAACTTTTCTAAAGCACTGAAATAGCTACTTTGCCAGCTTCCTACGTTTGTGTTAGAAAAGGAGTGTTGAAAACACACATTTACAGCAACTCAGGAAACTGACTTCTGTGGTTTGCATTATTATTATCATTTGTAAATGACAAGTCTCTCTAGAAGTGGTAGGTATCTCTTCCTAAGTTTCCTTTTGGATATTGCTCACCCAAAGGTCCCTTGCACCACATAGTAACATATTTTGGGAATAAGCTGTACTGGCATATTTTTCTATATTTATGCATTCCTTTGCAGTTAGTAAATGCAGATATTTTCAGTGCACAGTGCTCAGTTCGCCATATCCAAAAGCAGCTCCAGTACTAGGAAGGAAAACTTAAGAGCTGTAGAAGGACAGCTTCAGCTCCCTCCCTCCCTGTCCTGAGCCTTCGAGGAAGTCAGCCACAGGAAGCCCCTAACTTCCACCATGGCAGCACAGAGTGGCCCCAGCTGTCCAGGTCCATATTTTAAAGTCAGAAAGTCACTGTCATATCTAATTCAACTCCTGCATAATACAAGCCACGAAACTTTAGCTGGTAATCCTTGCATCTAGCCCAACCTCATGGGTGATCTAGAGCACATCTTCCATAGTGACAAGAGCAGTGTTTGTAAATATTGAAACAATGTACATCGCAGAATAAGCATCTGAATTCCTTATCTGGAAGAACTGCGTATCAACAAACAAAAAGCAGCAGGTATCTAAAGTCTGCTGCAATATGACGTTGTATCATCTGCACATTACTATAATGCAGTGCCACCCATTTATCAGGAAGTCTGGTATGCTTCGTTAGGCATTCTCTCATTAGGCAATTTTTTTATTGCTTTTTATTCTGCTAGAGTAGAGTTGCCTTGGCTGAAGTTCTCCCTCCTGAGGGTGTGCCTCCTTCTCATCTCTTGTAAGAAAGTCAATTAAAACAGCTCTGCCAGTTGAAACAATGAAGCACAGGAAAAATGCTGTCCCGTCCCTCTCCCCCACCCTTGCTTCAATTCTTCTAACAGTCTCCTAGATAACCTCAGCGCAGCTAACCCTTGGACCCAAATTTTGTAGGCATCCTACTATTCCCAAGGAAAAACATTCAAGTTTGGTGAAGGTACAAGGGAGTTGAAGAGGGGAATATTGTTGCACATGCTTATCATAACTCTGTGAAGTACAGAAGCCCGCGTCTTTGCAGATTTAATCTCCACTGAACTCATGCCAGCTTCTCAGGACCTCTCTTGGCCACACAGCCACTCAACTCTGGTGTTCCAGGACATCCGACAGGATTGCTTCAGCTGCAAGGAGCAGCTCCAGAAAAACGAGTCCAGTACAACCCTGCTCCTTCCAGGCAAAGAGACTAGGAAGTCAGTTTCTCCTTCCAGTCTCAATGCAACCCTTGTTAGGACCTGAACATCATGGAGGAAAAAAAGGAAGCAGCCACACAGAGCTACAAAAGAATGAGGAACATGGGAACCAGGTGCTGGAAGAGGCAGTGGCAATCAGAAAGCAAAGAATGGTCCAAGGAAGCACTGACAGAGAAGTAGGATAAACACAAGGAGAAGGACTAACAGCAGAGCTCAAGAAGAAGGGACTGACCAGCAGCAGCCTATCTGTCTGGATGGGGAAAAGAAAGCAGCCTCTACATCTCTCAGCTCTGAGACTTGGCACATGGCTCTGTTCTCCCCTGTGCTCTCCACTCCAACTATACCATAAATACCACCTGCAGTTTTGTATGAAAGCTTGATTAACAGCTTGGTACCATTGAACTGGAGAGATCCCTGCTGCCTTCCAATGTGTGCCCCTCTGCTGCCCTAACCTGCACAATCCCATCACTCCATAGCACAGATACTTCTAACACCCATCTGACCATACAGTAAACTAAGAGTAGGTATGCTTCAACTCACCAGAACTTCAAAAAACGTAATTGTGAAAGAGGAAAGTGGAAAG